>OZ024856.1:27572638-27577638 GCA_964017155.1 Oasisia sp. SBJ-2009
GTGCTATACTGTTTGAAAGAAACACACAAGCCATGTAGTGAGAATGTGTTAAATGAAACAATCGTGTTGTTAATAATTGGTAAACAAAACACCGCCATGGTTAACTTCAGCCTGGTCACTTCGGACTCGACGGATGCACAGCTGTAGTCCAGAAGGCTACAAGTACACCACGGCCATGCTAACCAGTGCGAAGGGCGGTGTTATTGGTGCCCCCAAATGCTGGAGGCCTTGGCACTCGGGTAGCGTTTGAGCCGGGGCGGGGAAGAGTCTTTGACGGGGATGTCAAAGAGGTCGTATTCGATGTCGGACGACGTCCCGCTCTGGAAGCTGACAGAGCCGGCCGACCTCGTCACGCGCAACACGGCGTGTTCCGACGGCATCGGCACGATCAATGTCTGACTGACGCGCTCAGACGCGGCGGCCCCTGCAACGACGTGACACATACGTACATTCAGAATTACAGAAGCGTGTACACAAATATGCTATTTCAGTATCTCCAGTGTAATTTGCAATAATTGCCACAATTTACAGCGAACCAAGAAACGGTTTTGTGAAGCCGCTAAGAACGTTCTTAAGATGATTATCGTAATAAATGGCGCGTTTCTTTCAACACGGAAACATTTGGCGCAGTGGACATTTTGTAGTGAGACTTTCAAAGCCATGTCGACACTTTAAACACAAACAAAGAAACAAAAAACAAATAACGACACAAACATTACAGCCGTAAGACAAAAAATAAATATGCCAAAATAACGCAACATTGCGTCAGTAACATATCGTTCATATATGATGCAGTTTTTGGTCAAATAGAGCGGATACACACACATTCACAGTTTACATAAAACCTGTCCTTTGTATTAGCAGTTTCCTTGCAAATACCGGACATAATTCATTCATTGAACATTGTACCCGCTTCTAACATCTAGTGGGAGTAGCCGACACAACTTTGTGTAATTATATATTTGTCGACGTTTCGCTTATTAATGAAATGTTACTGTGAAATTATTCCTCTGTCGTTAAAGGAAAGCGTTGTGTATCTTCAAGGATTTGCTCACTTGTTCGGTGCTTTTTAGCAATAGTGTTGTATTTGCAAATGCATATTGTATAACTATACACATGTAATTGTAACAGTATATATGATGCGGTGGTTGCAATTTGATTACAATTCTACTTTCCCAACCTGCGTTTTCCTCTGTGTGCTCCACATGTATGACTGAATCTACTGCGGCTGCGCTCTCAAGGATTTCTTTTTCCTCTTCCGGGTCGAGATTCAACGGAGGAAGACGGCGGTCATAGCCGGTGATGAAACAGGCGACCTTCACAATAATCATGATAACGATGAGGGAGGCGACGATTAAGGCGGCGATTCCCCCGGCAGGGAAGGCGATAATCTCTGAAACAAACATTCTTGGGCTTAACCACGACGGACAGCACAGCAGAAGAGGTCTTTACAAGTGTGACTGTCAGTGTTATGTCTTGGCACGCTATAGAACATTAATTAAGATTGCCAGCCATCCATTTAACATATTGCGTATTTATGAGATAACTAGTGCGTTCTTTATAATAAGACAGGTGTCCGAGCCGTATTTCATTTTATTTCGTATGTGTGTGGAAAAATGCAACCCTATAGAACATATTTAATTTCGTTTTCGCTAATGTGTCTTTCTTTTGCCAGACGTTTGTAGTCGTGATATTTTCTTTGTATTTTCTAGCAGCAATAATGTTCATTTTCCGGATATTTTCTCATTATTGTGTAATATGGCAATATAAAATTGTTTTTATCTCCTTTAGTTCAGTTGCCAAATAAGCTGTTGTCCGCATTATTAATCTAAATATATATCGAGAGTGCAAGTTACATAATAAATACGGATTGCGACGCGGACATAATATAATTAAAATGGTTGTATTCACGTCTACTGCAGTTGAAAAACTAAAAATGCGATATTTAAGTATGATTTACTTAAAAATGCGATGTTGTGTTTTACAACCGATTGGTGAAAGGCACGAGCGCCACCTGGTGAATGTGGACGATACGAACCTCTGAGTGCCGTCACCTGGAGGGAGAAGAAGTAGCCCCACTTCGTGTGTCCGCGGTAGTGGTAGATGGAAAGACAGGCGCCTGAACCGTGTATAGTGAGCGGAAGGCTGACCGTGCAATTGATGCGGGCCTGAAAGGAGACACAATCCCACGAGCTGACGTATTTACAAGGATATGTTAACGGCTTCCGCTGAAATGGCTTCGTCCTCCGGCTCCAATCTAACCTCGATTACCCAGTCTCCGTGAGGTGGCAGCACTTTCCAGCCCCTCAACTCCGCCTGGTAGATTTGTGCTCTGCCGATGTAACCAGTGACTAATTACCAGTGCGGCCTTACCCAAGGATAGGGTAGAGTAGATAAGGATACCCTTTTTTTTTATCAAATATTACACATTATATTATAAACTATATTCTAAAACAACTATTCAAAATTAAACTTATATTCACACCAAAAATAATACAAATTTGCAGTTGTTTATGAAGCAGAAATTATCATAGGATTAGTCTTGATTACCGAGGCTCTGTGAGGTGGCAGCACTTTACACGGATAACATTCAAAAGCCGGCAAACTGACCAGACGATTAAGCGAAACTAGCTCTAATCTAAACTTTGGATTAATGTATGAATCTTTTTTTCTTAAAAAAACACAATGCGCGTTTCAAACGTAAAACGTTACTTAAAACCATGTGCTTCGACAAAAGGCACTTGGGAAACAGCTCCTCCATTAGGGACGATGTTGCTTGGAGTGTGAAGTAAATGCTGACAGAGACTTACGTCAGAGCAATTCGAATATTATTTGACAATGTTTGTTTGCAAGTCATCGAACAATCGAAATTATCCCCAGATATAACACTGTAATTACTGCAAATACAGTTTTGATATCTACAATGCTAGGATCAGGTGAGTTATAAAAACTGGTAAGGCCTTAATAGTGGCATCTGAGCCAATACATTTGAAATATAATCAATAATATCCGTGACGTCGATAGAAATCGCAATGTCGTTCATGGCGACTATAACGCCACCTGTTGGTAATGATATGACACAGCCAAAACAAAGCGAGAAGCTACACCTACCAATAGGTTACGTCTCCGTCCTTCGCAGTCATCGTAGACGGCGAGAAATGGCTTCCGGAAGTCATCCCTACAGCGCCACTCGTGGATGGTGACTGAGACGTAGCGGTCACCGAAGTTGAAGGATGTCCAGCATTCGGCCGGACGTTGAGCCCATTTCGTGCGGCCATCCCAACTGTCCGACATCACCTCATACATGTCGTTCTCTGCCATGTTGTCGTTGCGGACGAGTCGACTGGGACAGTGCTCGGAGTCGTCCATGTAGACTGCGGACACACAGCGTGGAATGTACAGCCGTTACTCAAGTAAATAGCAACGTTCGGTGTGTGTGTGTGTGTGTGTGTGTGTGTGTGTGTGTGTGTGTGTGTGTGTGTGTGTGTGTGTGTGTGTGTGTGTGTGTGTGTGTGTGTGTGAGAGACAGAGAGAGAGTGTGTGTGTGCGTGTGCGTGTGCGTGTGCGTGTGCGTGTGCGTGTGCGTGTGCGTGTGCGTGTGCGTGTGCGTGTGCGTGTGCGTGTGCGTGTGCGTGTGCGTGTGCGTGTGCGTGTGCGTGTGCGTGTGCGTGTGCGTGTGCGTGTGCGTGTGCGTGTGCGTGTGCGTGTGCGTGTGCGTGTGTGTGTGTGAGAGACAGAGAGAGAGTGTGCGTGTGCGTGTGCGTGTGCGTGTGCGTGTGCGTGTGCGTGTGCGTGTGCGTGTGCGTGTGCGTGTGCGTGTGCGTGTGCGTGTGCGTGTGCGTGTGCGTGTGCGTGTGCGTGTGCGTGTGCGTGTGCGTGTGCGTGTGCGTGTGCGTGTGCGTGTGCGTGTGCGTGTGCGTGTGCGTGTGCGTGTGCGTGTGCGTGTGCGTGTGCGTGTGCGTGTGCGTGTGCGTGTGCGTGTGCGTGTGCGTGTGCGTGTGCGTGTGCGTGTGCGTGTGCGTGTGCGTGTGCGTGCGCGTGCGCGTGCGCGTGCGCGTGCGCGTGCGCGTGCGCATGCTGATGTGCATGTGCATGTGTGTTTGAGTGCGTTTGCATACGCGTTTATGTTACGCATGTATGCGACCGACCGACCGACCGACCGACCGACCGACCGACCGACCGACCGAACGAACGAACGAACGAACGAACGAACGAACGAACGAACGAACGAACGAACGAACGAACGAACGAACGAACGAACGAACGAACGAACGAACGAACGAACGAACGAACGAACGAACGAACGAACGAACGAACGAACGAACGAACGAACGAACGAACGAACGAACGAACGAACGAACGAACGAACGAACGAACGAACGAACGAACGAACGAACGAACGAACGAACGAACGTCCGGAAGACGTCTCCATAGAGCCAATCGCGGATGATGACTGAGACACAGCGGTCACCCAAGTTCAAGGATGTCCGATTAACGAACAAATAAACTTGTGTTATACATCGAACAGAGACTTTCTTGCTCTATATAAGTCAAGATAACGACTACGATATATCTAAATGTCGTATCCATGAATAATTTCACACATATTATCTTGTTATAATTACTGTCTGTTTGAATCTATTTTAAAATGGAGTAATTCGAATCTAACGAAACATGAACTTATCTCGCAAAGTCAACCGGGGCAAGAAACCAGACATCTTTGTGCAGGTCAGCACTATATTTGTACGACACATCATCGTATTGTACAAATGAAAGAGAGCTTGTAATTAGAGCTAGCATTGTTAATTAAACATAGAACCATCTTTACAGCCCGAGAGTTTTATACTCTTCGGCAACAGCGATTCTGTGACAACGATTTTAAAAGGTGTTATTCCGTCCATACGCCATGTCCTGCAAAACCATATGGCAACTTGATCAGCAATCGCAGCACAGAGCTGTGTGGGGATGAAAACACACTGTCGTACATCTTTCCTTGTTAC
>OZ024856.1:27587638-27612638 GCA_964017155.1 Oasisia sp. SBJ-2009
ATAACGACATTTCGTACGCCGCGGGTCAGCGGGCAATCTATCGTGGCATTTCAGGCCGCCTACGTGGGACCGCAGTGTTATCGCCGCCTTGCACGCGTCACATTTGGCCGGGAGAAAGTGTGAGAAATAATACCCTCCATACAGCCTACGACAAAATGTGGTCAGACTCAAGGAAAATACATTACTAACGTAAAACTCTCGATGTCTGCCGAGTAGGCCTGTTGTCGTGAATGCAGATGATAACTTCCAGATAAATCGAACATGAAGCCACTGCGGTGTCTCTCAGGGAAGAATGGTTAACCACTCATTTGATCTACTGAAAAAGTCAATCATTCTAGTTAACTACCTTTGTTTGTATAAATACATATATCGCCTATTGGTAAAGCAAGCTAGGGGCTCGTAGCTACGCTGCTAACCCTGGCTGATCGTTTCCGTAAAGCAGGGAATTGAGCGGATTTGAACTAAACAATTATAGCGATTGACTTCGCCAATCGCTACTGCGTCAACCGTGCGAGCAGTGCAAATACCTACCCCAATTTGAAGACGGACACACGACTGGTGGGAATCCCAAAGTACTTATCCGGTAACGTCCTAAACATTGCATGTAACACGAGCAGCATGTGGCTGAACTCACTGAGGCCGACCACACTCCTCGTGGGCGGTTTCGTTTGCGTAATTTTTGAAACGGATATGCCAGGGGGTAGAGAAGAGGTGGTACCGGCTCAATCAGCAGCAGCGACCCCTGGCACGAGAAGATGGTTTAAGGGCTCGAATGAAAGAGGCGAACGAAGCTTGCCACCTTGGCGGACAATTAGGTGTAACTGCAATGAACACCGTAGTCAAAATCATGGTCAATCTCTCCAGCCACATAGGTCCGAAGGGCATTTGTAGATATCATTCTCGGCAACTGGAGGAAGAAAATTATCCCGTGAACCATTGATTATGTTGCTACCACTGATCGAACAAACGGTTTGTTAAAAGTGTTTTGCTGCTACGCCAATGCAATGCTCTATACGAAGTACATCCGATCACGACAGGTTCCAGAAACTGTAAAGACGCTTTTATCTGAAAGACTAGTTGTCCATTTATTGGTTGACACACTCTTAACTGACAATTGCTCACTCGTGTAAATATATCTTAAAGAATATTTTTTTCCGAATGGCAAATGCATGGAATAGGTGTACTGTTTTCTTTATCTGATATGTATAGTACACACGTGTTAACGTCATTCGTATATGTCGACATAAACGTCATTGATTTGAATATAAAGAAATACTTAACGTACTTGCATTTATCGCACCTGGTTGCATAACGGGCGGATGGTAAAAAGAAGATGAGAATGGTGATGTTCAAACCATCACAAGGATTGACTAGAACAGGAATTAATTGTAAAACTGGATGGTGACATTATATTATTCATTATATATAAAAACGGTATTAAAATCCATCAGATCAGTATAATGGTACATTATATAATATATATATACAAGGCGGAATAACAAACAAGAGTTAGAGAGAGAGGCGGGAGCGGAGGGAGGGATGGAGGGAGGGAGGGAGGGAGGGAGGGATGGAGGGAAGGAGTGAGGGATGGAGGGAGGGAGGGAGGGATGGAGGGAGGGAGGGAGGGATGGAGGGAGGGAGTGAGGGATGGAGGGAGGGAGGGAGGGATGGAGGGAGGGAGGGAGGGATGGAGGGAGGGAGTGAGGGATGGAGGGAGGGAGTGAGGGATGGAGGGAGGGAGGGAGGGATGGAGGGAGGGAGGGAGGGAGGGATGGAGGGAGGGAGGGATGGAGGGAGGGAGGGAGTGAGGGATGGAGGGAGGGAGGGAGGGAGGGAGGGATGGAGGGAAGGAGTGAGGGATGGAGGGAGGGAGGGAGGGAGGGAGGGAGGGAGGGAGGGATGGAGGGAAGGAGTGAGGGATGGAGGGAGGGAGTGAGGGATGGAGGGAGGGAGGGAGGGATGGAGGGAGGGAGGGAGGGAGGGATGGAGGGAGGGAGTGAGGGATGGAGGGAGGGAGGGAGGGATGGAGGGAGGGAGGGATGGAGGGAGGGAGGGAGGGATGGAGGGAGGGAGGGAGGGATGGAGGGAGGGAGGGAGGGATGGAGGGAGGGAGGGAGGGAGGGAGGGAGGGATGGAGGGAGGGAGGGAGGGATGGAGGGAGGGAGTGAGGGATGGAGGGAGGGAGTGAGGGATGGAGGGAGGGAGGGAGGGATGGAGGGAGGGAGGGAGGGATGGAGGGAGGGAGTGAGGGATGGAGGGAGGGAGGGAGGGATGGAGGGAGGGAGTGAGGGATGGAGGGAGGGAGGGATGGAGGGAGGGAGGGAGTGAGGGATGGAGGGAGGGAGGGAGGGAGGGATGGAGGGAGGGAGGGAGGGATGGAGGGAGGGAGTGAGGGATGGAGGGAGGGAGGGAGGGAGGGATGGAGGGAGGGAGGGAGGGATGGAGGGAGTGAGTGAGGGAGAGAAGGAGGATGAGGGGTGAGAAAGAGAGTCTGTCTTCCACGTTAAATACCCCTACGGCAGAATATAATCAGTCTAAAGAAAAGCTGTATTCAAAACTATGCACCCATAGAGTAACATAGGTGATTGATTCAAGTACAATAAGACACTGCTGGTAACTTTATCGACGATCGGGATGTTGGTTTATCAAAATAAGCAAATGTTATTAACTCCTGCATGCAGTGGTTTGCAACGAGAGAGTATCGCCGCTGCTAAAAGCTACATTTCCGTGAACCAGTGATTTGTTTATCCAAGTGTCGCAGTGCTGTGCTTAGAATGTCCTCTCTCGTCGCAAACACGTCACAATGTACTCTTTCGTTCTCTCCAGGGACAATGCTTCGTTTAGTTAGCTTTCCACTGCAGTTTGTCTCGTTGTCAGGGGAATACCGAAAGTGCAGGACAACTGTAAAGAAATTATGTTCTCGGTGTGACTCTAGAATGCGAAGTAAATGCACTTATGGCATATTGAAAGTGTTTCTTTGTTGACTTTGTGAGCAAGTTGCGAGTATATTATTAGCTTAGTATACATCTTTCTCTGCTTCTTATCATTGGTTCTTCGTCGATTTATTTACAGTTGTAAGAATTTGTGCGCGGACATTGTATCTCGAATACAGTCGACGGACATTACATCTGCCAATATCTCGATTAAGATATAGTCGACGGACATTATATCTCGACTGATATACAGTCGACGGACATTATATATCGACTAAGATACAGTCGACAGACATTATATATCGACAGTCAACGATAAAACTATACGTATACCAAATGTCTATACCATAAACTACATGCAACGGGAGTATACACCACACATTATTCCGTTCAAATAATGTATGGTGTGTGCGTGCGTGCGTATGTGCGACGTATGCAAATATATAGGTATGCATATATATCCTAAAACCAGTTGGGTTGGAAAAAAACCAATGTAATTGGTTAACCCAGTATTAGTGGTTTGAATCAATATCTTTATCAATATATACCAATGCTTTGGCTGAGCGTGTTGTATGCCTAACAAATATGGAAATAGCATAATGTTAATAATTATTCTCTTCCTAAATCGCTTTCATCCGAGAGCCAATATTTCTAGGATAATTGTACGACTCCACGAACAGGACATAAGACTTAAGACATAAGATCTTATAAAAAATACTCTATTATGTGTCATGGTTCATATCATTCATGGGTAAATAATGTGTTCGAAAAGTAAAATGTAATGCACAGATCATATAGAAGCGTATCCTAACAATCGCAGGATCCACGCTCGCGCGGCAAATACTTAGGGTAAACGTCCATTGCGACATGAACTTGCCAGCATAAACTAGACACAATTATTTGGCATATTCCAAATCATACTTTGTCGATATTCGACCTATAAACTTGTGCGTAAATGTACGCATGATTGACACACAAACACGCTTTCGTGTCGTTCGAAGTTCTGCTATTTTGTATGACCTACATCGACTATGCCCGGTTCATGCAGCATGCGAACAAAACCAACGAGGCCAGGTCGTCTGGCGTTTTGGATTGTCACAATACAAATTGCAGTAGAAACCAGGAACAGAAACCAGCAAGCCACGACCGGACCATAACCCCTTCCACGGCTCGCTGCCTGCCAATAGTCCACATTGTTTAACGAGGATGCGACTGGATAAAACGGCGAATAACATCAACGATTGATTAACGATTTACTCGAGCCGCCGGCTTCGCTTCACTGTGTCGCGATACGCAGCTGGACTCGGAGACAAATAAAATATTCAGCTCGCGCCGCCGATTCGACACCGGTCGTTGTCGGCTTGTGCCAAGGTGGTACTCACGCGTCTCCCACACCCGGGTGGTGCCCCCGCAGGTGACGAGGGCGACGAACAGCGACAACCTGCAGAGGAACCCGGGATCAGCGTCGCGGGATTCCATCACTTTCTGTCGACATGTCGTTTGGCCGCGCGCGCCTGTAGAGAGAAGACGTCCACGGCCGAATCAGGCCGATATTGGCGGAATATCATAATTCGTGCGGCTCGTTCGCTCATTCGCTGTACAAATCATACGCGCTGCCAATGAATCCGTGCTGATGCTGCGTGGCGCCGCCAGACATCTCCCGAACACACCGGCGCGCAGCGAGACGGAGACGGCACTGGCGTGATTGTTCCAGCCGGCTGTGCACGGGGCGAGGCGAGGCGAGGCCGCGGGCGGACGCGAGGCACGCGCGGTCAGCGTCGGTCGAATCAAATCTGACCTGGCCGGCTCCTGGTCATCACTGACTAATGGTCGAGACGCCGCGTGGAGAAATTAATTTATTTCGGGAGCTTAAGTAAAGCTCAGACGGCAAATAAGTTATGTACACATACACGCGCGCGCATACGTTCGCAATTACGCATGCATGCGTACTCGTGTGTGTGTGTGTGTGTGTGTGTGTGTGTGTGTGTGTGTGTGTGTGTGTGCGTGTGTGCGTGAGAGCGCGCGCGTGCGTGCGTATATGCGCGCGCGCGTGCGTGTGTCTGTGTGTCTGTGTCTCTGTGTGTATGTGCGTGTGTGCGTGCGTGCGTGCGTGCGTGCGTGTGTGTGTGTGTGTGTGGGTGTGCGTGTGTACGTGAGTGTCTGTGTGTTTTCGTCATATGCTGAGCCTAAAAAGATAATTATCTTTACGGCAGAACGTTATTCACGTGTCTGTCCACATGCAAGAGCGAGTGTCCAAAATAACGCCGCCTTCTTTGTAATTTTTCTTATGATTCGTAACACCCGGCAACGTTAGGAGGCGAATATGGTGCAACGACAACACACATTTTGGGATTTACGCGGACAGTTGCACACGCAAGCGTGCCGCGCGTATGCAAATTGGAGACAAGACAAACTATGAAGATGCAATCAATCCTAATCCTTTTTCCGCAGTGATACGTTCATATAAGCATGGCGAGCAACAGTGACCCATTAAGCCTATAAACACACCGACAAATCCAATCACGCGTCTTCCGCGGTGTTGAACACCAACACGATGGAAGACGGAAATGCCGATTTAATCAGAAGTAACGTATACGCCAGGTAACACCAGCCCCTGTGTCGACACACGCGGGGTGTCAGTGTGGCATTTCGCCGTAAACACGGCGGCGGTCCCGTGATGAAGTGGCGTGGCAAACATCTGTGGCTGCCGCAACTTGTATGTCATGCTAACGATGCGAGTAGCAGATCCAACCAACCGCTGTCTGCCACCCGGCGTACGGTCGGACGGTCGCTGTCAGTGCGCGCCTGACTGACAGCTCTATCGACAGCGTCCTTCAGCTCCGACCGTGTCTGGCTAACGCCCGTCACCCCTGACAGCGTGTGTGGCATATGGCGTCCAGTTGCAATTGTTACTTCAGCTCAGACTTGAACGAACACGTGTTCGAACCTATGACGTGTTATCGAGTGTTGGTACTTTTGTACCAGTATGTGAATAATGAAATGTAAGTTCTTATATAGGTAGGATCCAATCTTCAGGATTCCTCAAAGCGGTTTATATTTTACTCACTGTCAAACCTAGTCAATCGAACACCATCTGGGCTTCTCTGGGAAACCACGCTACAATAATATAATGCTCGAAGATTATTCGTACACAAATATCCGCCAGTGTCTATAGCCAGGTACTCATTCGAGAGTGAATAAAACGTTCCCAAAGTTTGACACGAAGCCACATGATTAAAGGAACATGCAACCATAGTGTTGAAAATGCGTTAAAACCCCCCCAATTCCCACATACCATTCATGATAGAATATTGTAACACATGTATTTTTTGTTTAATTTTGTAAGAATGTTATACATCATAAAATTAATCTTGAAACGTGCATTTTCACTGACCATGGGCGCTGCCATTGTTGCCCATTTCACGGGGAACTCACGAAGATTAACGCGAGAGAATGCGTGAGTGTGACGTAGGCGGTCCACCACCTCAGCGATAAAGGCGTAGCGTAATATGTAAACTCTAGCATAGCGACATGAATCGAGTTGTTTTATGAGTCTTGTGATAATGAAATGCTTGAATATCAAGCATACGGATGTCAAAAGAAGGCAGGAGAAGAGTCCGTGAAAGGAAAGAGATTTGTCCAAATGCTAATAAATTCTCTACGAAGCCCGCCGTCGAAGGGCGAGTTGGCGAACAAATGGCTCCGCAATATAGGTACGAGTCATACAGTGGAAACATTCAATTTCAACCGGAAAATGGTTAGCCAGGACCATGTCACCGTTGATATGGAACACATGTTGCCGGGATTGGGTGAAAGACGACTGTTGAACGAAGCTACTGTCCCCACTGAATTTGTGCACAGAACGAAAAGTTCGGGGCCGAAGCGAAGGGTCGGTGTTGCACGAGAAAGAAGGGTCTCGCAAAAGGGACGAACTTAATGTATGCAAATACTATATATGGGGTACTAGAATATCATTCAATGCATTTCCTTTATTATAATAAAAATCAATGATTAGTAAAATATTCATTGCGCGACGGTCGACTGGAATAATTAGTTGGATAAACGATTTGTTTACATATGATAGTGGGCGATAATAAAAGTTATTAAGCTCCGTCGAACCAACCAAGTCCAAAATGGATTGCGCGATTTCCTTTGTTGCAGTCTCTACTTGAGCATCATTATTCTTTATCCTATTCTTTATGAATGTTTATATTATAAGGGACGGCGTTTTTTGTATAGCTAACGCGCTGTAACTAATTAAATGGATGAATATATCTCAGACTCAGTGGGTACGTGAAGAATTCGTTTTGTTTTGCCCACCCGAGGCGCTAGCGGTGGTGGATCTGTGACGTCACACGACCACAGGCGAAATGTCCAAAATGTCAGCCTCCAGGGAGGTTCACTAATTATCCTTAAAAGTTAACAAATCATTTCAGAAAAAAATAACAAAATATGGGATATGATTCAATGAACATTGTTTAATGGTTTAAGCAATTTTTACTTTTTGGGTTGCATGTTCCTTTAAAACCAGGATTCTCTTAGTCGAGAGTTCGAAGCTTTATCGACTGCGTCACTGCGCTACTATTTCACAGTGAGCTGTAGTCACAGGCGTATTGTCGTAGTAGTTAGTTCAAAACTAATGGCATACCACCAGCTGGCACCTACCTCTGGCCAGTGGCGCATGGGAGAATTGATCGACACTCAAAAGATAGAAAAACGTGATGCACTTACAGCAAAGTTAGCGTGTTGGTATACACACTCTCGTTGTGACGTTGACTGTTACAGATGTAAAAACAGTCAGCGGGTACCAATAAAACGTAAACATTTGCATAGTTTACTCAGTTATTAGTACATACACATCACATGCACGCATATACCACACGCACAGACACACGCATACACACGCGCGCACACACACACACACACACACACACACACACACACACACACACACACACACATACATACACACACATACACATACATACACATACACATACACACACATAGTCACACACATACACACACATACATACATACACACACATACATACAAACATACACATACATACAAACATACACAAACATACACACATACACACATACACACACATACATACAAACACATACATACATACAAACATACACAAACATACACACATACACACATATACACATATACACATATACACATATACACACACATACACACACATACACATACACACACATATAAACACACACATACATACACACATGCACACATACACACACATACACACACATACATACACACACAAACACACACACACACAAACACACACACATTCATACACACACATACATACATATACATACACACACAAACACACACTCACACACACACAAACACAAACACACTCACACACACACACACACACACACACACAAACACACACACACACACAAACACAAACACACACTCACACACTCACACACACACACACACACACACACACACACACACACACAAACACAAACACAAACGCAAACACACACACACACACGCACGCACACACACACACACACACACACACAGATGGCCCCACGGACGCACACGCCGCACCACCACCGCCATTATCATCAACAACAACACTAACAACTAACTCGCTCCCAACACCCCATCACAATTATCATCGTCGTCGTCGTTGTTATCACCACCAAATATTCGTTTCTACTCCATAATTATCGCCTGAATGTTTTAGAGTGATTCTCTGGAAGCGACTGTAGTCCTCTGCTGTCCTCTTTGTGTTTGGCACTGAAGCAGAAGCTAATTTAGATGTTAATCAGTTTTAATCAGTCATAAAAAAGGAACTAAATTCGAGTCACTGACCACAACTAATTAGATTAGAATACCGTGGTCGGATGACCAGTTCACATCTTAACGTCTCATTCACACACACACACACACACACACACACACACACACACACACACACACACACACACACACACACACACACACACACACACACACACACACACACACACACACACACACATACATACACACACAGACACATACACATACACACACATACATACACAGACATACATATACACACATACACACACACGTACATACACACACGTACATACACACACACACACACACAAACACACACACACACAAACACACACACACTCACACACACTCACACACACACACACACACACACACAAACACAAACACACACACACGCACACACACACACACACGAACGCACACACACACACACACATACACACACTCACACACACACACATACACACACGAACGCACACACACACACACACACACACACACACACACACACACACACACAAACACACACACACACACACTCACACACACACACACACACACACACACACACACACATACACACAAACGCAAACACACACACACACACACACACACACGAACGCACACACACACACACACACACACACACACACACACACACACACACACATACACACAGATGGCGCACACGCCGCACCACCACCGCCATTATCATCAACAACAACACTAACAACAACAACTCGCTCCCAACACCCCATCACAATTATCATCGTCGTCGTCGTTGTTATCACCACCAAATATTCGTTTCTACTCCATAATTATCGCCTGAATGTTTTAGAGTGATTCTCTGGAAACGACTGTAGTCCTCTGCTGTCCTCTTTGTGTTTGTCACTGAAGCAGAAGCTAATTTGGATGTTAATCAGTTTTAATCAGTCATAAAAAAGGAACTAAATTCGAGTCACTGACCACAACTAATTAGATTAGAATGCCGTGGTCGGATGACCAGTTCACATCTTAACGTCTCATTTACGTTCATCAATACCGTGATTGATATCAGAATTACGATTTGATCTCAAGTGCACGACACCAAAACAAACATGCACACTAGTTGACGTCAGAATCAATAATATACACTGTAGGGCGGACAGACAGACACACAGAGAGACAACTGAGACAAGCAGATGTACAGAGAGAGAGAGAGAGGGGGGGGAGAGAGAGATACGGAGGGACAGAGGGACGGAGGGACGGAGGGACGGAGGGACGGAGGGACGGAAGGACGGAGGGAGGGAGAGGGGGAGGGAGAAAGACATAGAGATACTTAGCGAGACACAGAGAGACATAGAGAGACAGAGACGCAGACAGAGACAGAGACAGAGGCAGAGGCAGAGGCAGAGGCAGAGGCAGAGGCAGAGGCAGAGGCAGAGGCAGAGGCAGAGGCAGAGGCAGAGGCAGAGGCAGAGGCAGAGGCAGAGGCAGAGGCAGAGGCAGAGGCAGAGGCAGAGGCAGAGGCAGAGGCAGAGGCAGAGGCAGAGACTGAGACGCAGAGACTGAGACGCAGAGGCAGAGGCAGAGGCAGAGGCAGAGGCAGAGGCAGAGGCAGAGGCAGAGGCAGAGGCAGAGGCAGAGGCAGAGGCAGAGGCAGAGGCAGAGGCAGAGGCAGAGGCAGAGGCAGAGGCAGAGGCAGAGGCAGAGGCAGAGGCAGAGGCAGAGGCAGAGGCAGAGGCAGAGGCAGAGGCAGAGGCAGAGGCAGAGGCAGAGGCAGAGGCAGAGGCAGAGGCAGAGGCAGAGGCAGAGGCAGAGGCAGAGGCAGAGGCAGAGGCAGAGGCAGAGGCAGAGGCAGAGGCAGAGGCAGAGGCAGAGGCAGAGGCAGAGGCAGAGGCAGAGGCAGAGGCAGAGGCAGAGGCAGAGGCAGAGGCAGAGGCAGAGGCAGAGGCAGAGGCAGAGGCAGAGGCAGAGGCAGAGGCAGAGGCAGAGGCAGAGGCAGAGGCAGAGGCAGAGGCAGAGGCAGAGGCAGAGGCAGAGGCAGAGGCAGAGGCAGAGGCAGAGGCAGAGGCAGAGGCAGAGGCAGAGGCAGAGGCAGAGGCAGAGGCAGAGGCAGAGGCAGAGGCAGAGGCAGAGGCAGAGGCAGAGGCAGAGGCAGAGGCAGAGACTGAGACGCAGAGACTGAGACGCAGAGACTGAGACGCAGAGACTGAGACGCAGACGCAGACGCAGACGCAGACGCAGACGCAGAGGCAGAGGCAGAGGCAGAGGCAGAGACGCAGACGCAGACGCAGACGCAGACGCAGACGCAGACGCAGACGCAGACGCAGACGCAGACGCAGACGCAGACGCAGACGCAGACGCAGACGCAGACGCAGACGCAGACGCAGACGCAGACGCAGACGCAGACGCAGACGCAGACGCAGACGCAGACGCAGACGCAGACGCAGACGCAGACGCAGACGCAGACGCAGACGCAGACGCAGACGCAGACGCAGACGCAGACGCAGACACACACAGAGCTATAGAGAGACAGAGAGAGAGACAGGGAGAGACAAATAGAGACAGATAAATACAGGGGGAGAAGACATATAGGCAGATATATAGACATACATATGGACATATGGACGCACGCGCACGCGCACGCGCACGCGCACGCGCACGCGCACGCGCACGCGCACGCGCACGCGCACGCGCACGCGCACGCGCACGCGCACGCGCACGCGCACGCGCACGCGCACGCGCACGCGCACGCGCACGCGCACGCGCACGCGCACGCGCACGCGCACGCGCACGCGCACGCGCACGCGCACGCGCACGCGCACGCGCACGCGCACGCGCACGCGCACGCGCACGCGCACGCGCACGCGCACGCGCACGCGCACGCGCACACTGACACTGACACTGACACTGACACTGACACTGACACTGACACTGACACTGACACGGGCACGGGCACGGGCACGGGCACGGGCACGGGCACGGGCACGGGCACGGGCACGGGCACGGGCACGGGCACGGGCACGGGCACGGGCACGGGCACGGGCACGGGCACGGACACGGACACGGACACGGACACGGACACGGACACGGACACGGACACGGACACGGACACGGACACGGACACGGACACGGACACGGACACGGACACGGACACGGACACGGACACGGACACGGACACGGACACGGACACGGACACGGACACGGACACGGACACGGACACGGACACGGACACGGACACGGACACGGACACGGACACGGACACGGACACGGACACGGACACGGACACGGACACGGACACGGACACGGACACGGACACGGACACGGACACGGACACGGACACGGACACGGACACGGACACGGACACGGACACGGACACGGACACGGACACGGACACGGACACGGACACGGACACGGACACGGACACGGACACGGACACGGACACGGACACGGACACGGACACGGACACGGACACGGACACGGACACGGACACGGACACGGACACGGACACGGACACGGACACGGACACGGACACGGACACGGACACGGACACGGACACGGACACGGACACGGACACGGACACGGACACGGACACGGACACGGACACGGACACGGACACGGACACGGACACGGACACGGACACGGACACGGACACGGACACGGACACGGACACGGACACGGACAGGCATGCCAGGTCAGAGCTAACCAGTAACGCAAAGGAAACAATGCAATTTAAATACGTATCGTTAAAACTCTCGCACCGTCTCGTCCGCCAGTTACCAAACGTACAGTTATGGTGCGCTGTCGCTGTCGCTGTCGCTGTCGCTGTCGCTGTCGCTGTCGCTGTCGCTGTCGCTGTCGCTGTCGCTGTCGCTGTCGCTGTCGCTGTCGCTGTCGCTGTCGCTGTCGCTGTCGCTGTCGCTGTCGCTGTCGCTGTCGCTGTCGCTGTCGCTGTCGCTGTCGCTGTCGCTGTCGCTGTCGCTGTCGCTGTCGCTGCACTGCCACTGCCGCTCTATTCCCAATCGTCCGTTCTTCCCTAATTAAGGCGTATGTCCTGGGTTAGTTATAATAATAAACTGGATATAACGGTCCGTGACATATAAAACCTGCTAGACCGAGGCGACGAGCGGTGAACCACGTGAACCGTGAATGAAGGCACATAAACATGTAACGCTCGAGTTGCAAAGTGCATGTTCCGCGTCGTTGCCTAGGTTCATATGGTGGGTTGTATCGCCGACTGGCAATGTTCGATTTTGCAACTCTGTTTTAATTTTTTTCTTTAATATGAAAATTCTTTCTGCAATCCTACACACGTTCTTATACTCCGTGATTAGACGAATATTTTAATAATAAACAACTTATTAAAAAGTTTTTATACTCATGGTGTTTACACGAATAAACACCTCATTTCCTTTTTTAATGTTACTAGTACTTTCGTAATTTTTGATCTTTATTCTATTTATTCCGATTCTTCATTGCCAGAATGTTACAATTTTTGATTGATCTCTTTCGTTAAAGTCACGAGGGATAATCTGGAAACAACAAAGGTAAATCGCTTCATCTGTTTTTCGTCTTGTTTCGTTTATGGCATAATCGCAAACTTTTTACGTTGTTCGTTTAAACAATTGTTCGTTCTACGCAGGAATCATTCTGATTACATTTAGTCAATTTAGGCCTTCCCCTACATTTTATTTCTCCATCTTTGTCTGCGTGATCCTAACAGCCAACCTAATTATTGCGACTTCTTCTGTGTTGGTCAATAAAGAAACACATTTGCCTTATGTGTTCGAAGACAAATTGTGCACGTGTCCTCTGATTACTGCTGTGTTGTGTCAATCAACTTGGCAACACGTTTCGCGCCAACTGTTTAACGCATCTAAACGTTAGCCTAACCTTACTGGTCCACTCCTAAACGAGAACGTCTTTGGGGTATGCATAATAAATAGCGTATGTCGGACGGGAAATGACTTTCGGAATAGCTATTAGCGCTGCCGAGGCGATGATGAAAGCCATCTGGAGGCACGTGTTTACTGCCATCAACGTAATGGCGTTCGGAGCGGAATTCCTGTTTCAAGGTAGCCTTACGGCAGGATTAATCTCGATTATCCAGGCTCCGTGAGGTGACAGCTCTTTCAAAAAATTAATAAAAATACATTTGTAGTATAAGTTCGGTTTTAAACTCATCAACATCGCGATCCCGCGGAGAGCTGAAAGTTAATAATTAGCAAGGCGATTACGTGGTATCGTAGCATTGGCGTAGCCACGATTTTGCATTGGAGGGGACCATTCGACAACCAAGCAAACTGTGTGCGTGTGCGTGTGCGTGTGCGTGTGCGTGTGCGTGTGCGTGTGCGTGTGCGTGTGCGTGTGCGTGTGCGTGTGCGTGTGCGTGTGCGTGTGCGTGTGCGTGTGCGTGTGCGTGTGCGTGTGCGTGTGCGTGTGCGTGTGCGTGTGCGTGTGCGTGTGCGTGTGCGTGTGCGTGTGCGTGTGCGTGTGCGTGTGCGTGTGCGTGTGCGTGTGCGTGTGCGTGTGCGTGTGCGTGTGCGTGTGCGTGTGCGTGTGCGTGTGCGTGTGCGTGTGCGTGTGCGTGTGCGTGTGCGTGTGCGTGTGCGTGTGCGTGTGCGTGTGCGTGTGCGTGTGCGTGTGCGTGTGCGTGTGCGTGTGCGTGTGCGTGTGCGTGTGCGTGTGCGTGTGCGTGTGCGTGTGCGTGTGCGTGTGCGTGTGCGTGTGCGTGTGCGTGTGCGTGTGCGTGTGCGTGTGCGTGTGCGTGTGCGTGTGCGTGTGCGTGTGCGTGTGCGTGTGCGTGTGCGTGTGCGTGTGCGTGTGCGTGTGCGTGTGCGTGTGCGTGTGCGTGTGCGTGTGCGTGTGCGTGTGCGTGTATATATATATATATATATATATATATATATATATATATATATGTGTGTGTGTGTGTGTGTGTGCGTGCGTGCGTGCGTGCGTGCGTTCGCGTGTATGTGCTTGACTGCGTGCATGTATGCATACTTACGTGTGTCCGCACTTGTGCGTAGTTTCATGCGTGCTTGCGTAACTGGCACTATATGCCACTAATCATTTATCTGTGTCGACAGTGTAAATTTGTGACGACAGTGTAAACTGTATACTGTGTTGATTCTTACACAGATTAGCGGCCAAATGTGGTGGAACAACCACGGGAAGATGAATGCGCGCGGTCTCCGGACGGTGGAACGGAAGCAGTTACTGCACACGGCTCGGGAACTCGTGGATGCAATAGAGGCCCGACAACACCGCCGGGAGTCACGGGAACACCGCGCTCAAGTGCCTCGGTAAGACGACGGCCGCGTTGTTCCAAAACATTTCGTTTTGAATAATACGGTTGATTTAATGTTGCGCCGTGCTCCGTACGGGTCATATTCAATAACGTGCACATTTCCAGGCAAGCTTGCCGAAATATTAGGTCGTTGGATGTTACAGCGTGACGAAATGTTTATTATGAAAGCCATTTTCCTTCAAATTGTACACTTCATTCATGTCTAATACATATATAATTCTTATGTTAACTCCCAGTTTAACTGTCAGTACAAATAAACACCATCAAGAGGTGATCGATCTATATATCTTGCCCGTCAAGCATCAGATATATTATCCGTATAATAATAATATCCTTAGTAAATTAATTTTTTTTTATTCGCGTACCAACTCGCGCCTGCACGTAGCTAATTATTGGAGTTGCGGTTTCCAACTCCTGACTGCAGCATCTGTAAGGCTCGTCAGGACCCAGTAGCCTTCACTTGAGTCTATTAAAAAAACCGGGGTAGTACACCCCTATACGTCTACTCGGTCACCACCAATTGCTTGCCGGTGGTGTCTTCTCCCTTCTCTGAGACTCGGGGATTCCGAAGAATCGTAAATTTGTTCTTCGTGAATATTGTTCTAGTTGACCAAAATCAGCCTCTATTGAGGACAGTCTTGCCTCTAGAGCAGCAATATACTCGTCTTTCATATCGTCCAGCTTATCAGTGAGTGCCTTTGGGTTTAGCGTAACTTCTCGACATCCGCTTCGATGGACAAAAGTTCTATAAACCTGAGCAGCAGGGCGTCGTCTTTTGGTCCTATTTTTGTGGTGTCCGAAGCGCTATCTCCTCTCCGTTTAGACATGACGAGGTATAATTACTTTAAAATAAATCGTCATAAAATAGTAAATTTTCTCCTAAGATCGAAATATGTCACCCCTCGGTAGCCATTTTTGAAAATTCACCAGGATACATTTAGTGAAACACAACATTGAAACCTTTTCAAACAAAACGAGGGCGTGATCCTGGGATAATATTTTCCATCTATTACAAACAATTTAAATTGTCTACAGTGACAACTGTTGCAAGAAGGTTGCACGCCTATCGCTCGACTGACTGTTTTAACGTTAATTGTTTTATCTATGTATACAGATTTACTTCAGAAGCAGAAGATATCTACGATACACATGACATTCTCTATCAATAACTGCAAGAGACATGGCGAAAGTAAAAAAGACCGCTGTGCGATCGTTGATCGCACAGAGGTTATTAACCTAGTTAACAGAAGTGGTTTGTTCAAACTGCTCGAGTAACTTGGTTGTCCTCAAAAGCTTCTCAGTGTCGAATCCTCCTCCCAAGATGATATGAAGGTACAGCCAACTGTGACGGGGTACATTAAGATAAGACCGTTTGAGATCCGCTGCAGAGAAAAACAGGGATGCGTTGTGGCTCAACCATAGTCTGTTCGATGATGTTATCGCATGCCTTTGCTTCATCCAGGTGTCTACTTACACAAAGAACTGACGGAAAGTTGTTTAACGTCTTCTTGGTAAAGACAAAAGTTAAGAGAAAGTTCCGTCGAATCCTCGTATAAGAAATACTCTTTGCAAATGATGCAGCGCTGGCTATTCACACAGAGGAAGGCCTCCAGAAACTGATACGACTTTCGGCATCAAAAAGACGAATGTCATGAGTTAGGATGCCATAGCACCGCCATTACTCAACATTGGCAACATGACACTTGATGGCGCTGACGAGTTCACACAGGCGTATCTAGACTCTACAATCAGACGTAATGACATGTCATTGCATGTTGTAATTAATATGCGCATAACAAAAGTAAACAAAAGTTGCAGCTATTATGTCCAAACTGAACAAGACAATAAACAGCAACACAGATTTGACAGAAAACATCAAACTATGACATTTCACTTTATGCACCGAATAGCTGATGGCCGCATACCAACATTTTTCCTGTATGGGACAAGCACCATTGGCCGTCCATATCTGCGACAAAAGACACCTGCGAGCATGATGCAGAAATCAGCACTAACAACTGGGAGATTGCCGACAGTGCTCGAGGTAATTGGAGATCGATCGTGAAACTGGGAGTCGGACTTTTTAATCACACCTGGCGATTTACATAATCGAAATGACGAAAACATGGCGGCTTAATCCATTTTGTGACAACGGATTCCGCCCGATCTTTGTCTTCGAGTGTCTGCGGCGTATCGGGCTGTTCCGTGCATATTGCTTCAGTCCACGCACAGCTTCTACCGACACTGTCGTACAGCCCAATGCCATAACCAAGACTGTCACACCGAGAATTAACGGCGGCCAGTCGACAAGGACGCATCTGGCTAACATAGAGTTCATTTTATATCGAGAGTCTAACATTTGTATTGACCATTATTGTACTGATACTTATCTTGCTTACATTATATATTGATCTAGATGCGCACTTTTCAATTGTTAACTAACTATGCAATACCAATACTTATCATTACATTAAAGTGTACTGTTATAACCTAATTGTGTGGATTTGTTTTTCATGAGGCTCCCACATGAAATATTTAATGGGCTTTTTGAAAATATCTTCATTATGGATGTTCATACTTAACTTCAACATGCAAGTGTAACTAAAATATATACTATTGTGGACACGGACCCCAAAAGGTCATGTTACATTGACTGTAAAAAAAAACGGGTTACACAAACTCGTATTACTTTACTTTGTTAGACAAAAAGCAGCATTTTTTGGACAAACAATGCAATTTCCTCACAAACATGTTCATAGTATATTGTATGATTTGACTTACTTTGGGGCAGAAATATGTCGATGAATGCGACGTTTCGGCCCGTCAGCTACGAGCCTTGTTCATAGTCCATGTGCCAGAAGCAATTTTTTCATGAATTGTAAAAAAGTACTACCTGAATGCAGAACACAGGAGCCTCTTTCTTAGACAACTGAGGGAAATGGTCGGCCTTGGGGGCTCTCGATTGAATCACCCTCATCTACAACAAAGCATGATACTGAAGGATGAGGCAGACGTCCAGTCCCTTGTCAACCTAATGGAGGACAGTTGGATAAACCCATTCAGGTCAGATCAAGACAATCTTGTGAGTCTGGCCACAGCAGCTATGCCACCAACAGAAATCGCACACGATCTGATGAATGATTCGAAGGTCGGCGAAGAGGCATTCGAGGCATTTAGAACTCGGCGCTTAGATAACAATACCGTTGACTTCTTTGCAACAATGAAGAAACAGAAACGGAAGACCTTCAGCGATGTGTACACAAAGAAGGTGTCGTGCAAAGGAAAGGAAATTGTCCTCAAAGCTGACAGGAATATTTTTGGACATATCATTGTTGTTGCCCAGACACGAAAACTTGAGATGAAAAACGTTCTAAGCTATCCTCTTGGCCCAATTCCGTGGGCGCTTGCAAATGCTGATGGGTCACTCAGAAAAAACTGACAAGGCGAAATTCATGAATGACATAGCACAGAACGTTCCAGTGGTTGAAGTTTTCACCGAAAAATCAGCATGCCTCGTTGATGGTATGGGCATTGTACAGAAATTGGATGGTAACCAAAAAACCTTTGGTGACATTGCCAAGACAGTGTTGAAGATAGTTATTCGCGAAGGAGACAAATGCGATAGGGTCGATGTTGTGTTCGATGTTTATCGAGAAGATTCAATCAAAGATGCAGAACGAGTGAATCGGGGCTCTGGGTCTGGTGTGAAGTTCAGAATTCTTGCTACAGGTCAACAGAGGCGAAGTTTCCTCTCCGAAGCCCAAAATAAGACCATGCTGATTGAATTCATCACAGAGGAATGGAAGTCCAATGAGAGCAAGTCAATGATTGGCCAACAAACACTATTCGTCACATGTGGTCAGAAGTGTTGGCGCATTGGTCAGATGGGAGCGTCCCTTGTCAATGATCTGTAGTCCTCTCAAGAAGAGGCAGACACACGGATTCTTCTGCATGCAAAGCATGCATCTGACCAAGGATATACGTCAGACATAGTTGTATCAGAGGACACTGACGTGTTTGTGCTCCTCATTGCATTCGCAAAAGAAATACCTGCTTCCCTTTATCAGAAAAGGGGAACTTCAACTAGGGTGCGATACATGGACATTAGAAAACTGAGGGCAGTGTTGGGAGACAAGTTAACAAGGTTTAACAAGGTTTAACAAGTTGCCGTCCAGAACCAAGCTCCAGACGGCATGTGAACAAGGAAGCCTATGGCTTATCGAGTGTTCACTTAAAAAAAAAATTAAATATACAATATTATAAAATGCACTAAAATGCTGCTAATTAAAATGCGTTGTCTCTATAAATACATAAGTAAAATAAAATGTATACGTTGTCTCTAAAAAAATATCCTACAATAACAAAAAAAAATTATAATAATAAATTAATTAAAATAATTATATGAATAAATAATTTAATCAGTATTAAAATAATTTCTAAAACATTTAAGTGTTCAACCTAGGTATAGCCCGCCCTTGCCAGATAATTGTCAATTTTATTTTTAAACATATTTACACTGCTGGCATTTACACAATCATGACTTAAATTATTCCAATCAGTTATTGTTCTCTGGGTGAAGGAGAATTTTCTTTTATCTAATCTAGACTATGGCTTGACTAAAGCTGCCTTATGCCCCCTTGTCACACTATCTTCTTTTAGTTTGAAAAAAATTTTGCTATTAATATCTTCATATCCATTCAATATCTTAAAAATTTCTATTAGGTCTCCTCTTAATCTTCTAGTTTCTAATGTTGTCAATCTACATTCTAACAGGCGTTTTTCATAGGATAAATGTTTAAGTTCTGGAATTAGTTTAGTTGCCCTCCTTTGAATTCTTTCAAGTTTATCAATGTCTTTCTTTTGATATGGCCTCCATGCCTGAATGCAATATTCTAAGTGTGGCCTAACTATTGCCTTGTACAATGGTATTATTAAAGTCTTATCCATATATGTGATGTTTCTTCTAATTAATCCTAAAATTTGATTTCCTTTTGCAGCAGCAAGTCCACATTGCTCTGAAACTGTCATGTCGGCACTAACTGTAACTCCCAAGGCCTTTTCTTTTACACTTGTGCCTAATATAGTATTGCCCATAAAGTATTCTTTACTCACATTACCATGTCCAATGTGGATGCATTTACATTTACCAAAATTAAATAACATCTCCCATTTTTCAGACCATTTTACTAACTTGGTTAGATCATCTTGTAAAGTTTCTTTATCTGTATCAGTTTTTACAGTTCTGAACACTTTTGTGCCGTCTGCAAATTTAAGTACTTTACTTGATAAGTCATCATCCAAATCATTTATAAATATCAAAAACAGTATTGGTCCCAACACCGACCCCTGTGGAACTCCACTCAAAACTGGTTTCCAGTTTGATATCTCTCCCTCTACTATTACTCTCTGTCTTCTATCTGTCAACCATGCTTGTATCCAATTTATCATACTTTCCCCTATACCGTAGGCTTTTAATTTAATTAACAGTCTTTGATGTGGCACTTTATCGAATGCTTTCTGAAAATCTAAGTATACTACATCCACCGGTGAACCATCATCTACCCACTTAGTAATATCTTCTAAAAAACATAAGAGATTGGTTAGACAAGACCTAGCTTTTAGGAACCCATGTTGAGATTTAGTTATTAATTTGTTTTTTACAAGAAAGTCTACCATGTGGTCTCTAATAAATGTTTCTAATAATTTGCATAATACCGATGTTAAGCTCACTGGTCTATAATTTTCTGTCTTACTCCTCGACCCCTTTTTAAATAACGGTGTTACATTTGCCTCCTTCCATTCTGCTGGAACAATTCCCTCTTTAAGTGATATATTAAAAAAAATTGCAAGTGGTGTACTTAATTCGTTTACAATTTCCTTAAGTAATTTAGGTGTTATTCCATCAACTCCTGGTGATTTATTTGTTTTCATCATTTTAATATTTTTGGATATCATTTCAGGAGTGACAAACAACTGCCCTAAATGTTGTGATTCATCACCCTCAAATTTCCTAGCAGGTAACGGCAGTGAACTTATATCTTCTTTAGTGAATACAGAGCTGAAATATTCATTCAGATCCTCTGCCATTTGAAACCCATCAGATATGACATTACCTGCGCTGTTTTTTAGTGGTCCTACTTTATCTCGAACCTTCTGTTTACTCCTTACATAAGCGTAGAAACTCTTACTATCATTTTTTATGTCGTTCGCTAATTTCTGCTCAAAAGACCGTTTTGATTTTCTCATTTCAGCTGTAGCTAAATTTAGGGCCTTTTTGTAATTGTTATAGTCTTCTATATTTCCAGTGTTTCTGTATATTCTCCACATTATTTGTTTGTAGGCAATCTTTCGTATAGCTTCTTTTGACAGGTGTTTCTTCCTAGATCGTTTCCCTTGATTTTGTATAGGAACAAATGTTTCAATAATGTCATCTTTCAAAATTATCCAACATTCTGCTGCTGTCTTGTCCTTAATTAAGTCAGTCCAATTTATGCTTGCTAAGTAGGTTCGTATTTGTTTATATTTGCCTTTATTGAAATTTCTCCTCCCTCGCTTTTTGCCAGTAATCTCTGTTTGTATTTTTATACTAAAATGGATCTGATTATGGTCACTAGATCCCAAAGGCTCACATATTTTAACATTATCAACTAATTCGTTTTGAGAGGAGAATACTAAATCCAACACATTTCCACCTCTCGTTGGTTCTAAAACATGTTGTGTAAGGAAACAGTCCTGTATTAGAAGTAAAAACTGCTGGTCATCTCTTCCAACACTTCCTATCTAGTGATTTCCACTGAATATGACCATGATTAAAATCACCCATTATAACACATTCTCTTTTATTAATCTCCTTTATGGCATTGTGCAATTTTTCATCATCCTCTTGTCGTATGTTAGGACTACGATAAATTAGTCCTATCGTTAATGTTGAGTTTGTTGTGGCTATATTGCACCAAATAGCTTCTTCGCATTCTGCTTCCTTTTCCATCTGTAATTCATATGCTTGTATAGAATCCTTAATATACATAATGACCCCACCTCCCATTCTCTCTCGTCTGTCTTTTCGAAACATTACATAACCTGGGAGCATTAGTTCGGCATCAACCATGTCTTTATGTGCCCATGATTCTGTGATGCCTATTATATAGGGTTCTATATCCACTACCATGAAGTCTAGGTCACTTTTCTTTTTAATTATGCTTCTGGCATTTAAGCATACACATCTAAGTTCATTTTTATTGATATTTTGTGATTTTTTCCTTGTAGATTTGTTTGTACAGTTTTCTTGAAGTGGCTCTGTGTATCCCCCCTGTGCATCTAGTTTAAAGTTGTCACAGGCCTTGATTGCTTTCCACGCCTTTACAGGCTGTGACACTGTAAGTGCCTTTGCTGGTCGAGGGAAGACAGGCCCTCTGAAACAACTGAAAAAGGACGAAGTAGCAATTGATTCATTTGTGCAGCTTGGAACATCCTGGAACGTGGATCAATCGCTAACAAGCAAACTGCAGGAGTTCACGTGACTCATGTATGCTGCTTCTTCAAAAACATGCAGTGAACATTCTCCGACTTGAAATGTTTCTTTCGAAGAGAGAAGTTGATTCCAGCACACTCCCCCATGTGAGGACAGTCTCTAGCAGCACATACAGTGTGCAAATTACCAAGCCGGGGTGTGGCGGGGGGCATTGCTGCCAATGCCTGACATTCCTGAACCAGACGGCCATGGATGGATCTAGAGAGCTGATGGGGGCCTTGACTTGGATTGGATACACGGACAGGTTGCTCCTGATGCTGTACTGGAGCTTCTTGCATGCCAGCGCAAGCGGAAATATGTACCAGAGAGTGTCCATGTATGGTGAATGGCTTTAAATGCACTTATATGTGCCGCCTCCAGACATGTGAAAATCAGAGGATAGAAGATGAAACATTTGAGAACGATTCTGACTGTTCTGATGTGGGCTGTGATACTGATGAGGGCAAGGAAGGAGAAGGACAATTGGTATTTGATACATGTACCAAGGTGAATGCAATGACTTGTTTACTATGTTCTTGTTTTACATGTTCAGCAGGAAACAGACATAGGGTTCAGTGATTAATCAATAACATGACAGAGACCTCTAACTCATAATGCCGGTTGAGGAACATAGTGACCTTTAAATGATCTTGGTTGACCTTGATATAGGCCAGGGTGAACTCAATTTTTGAACAATTGTGATAAAGATAGGATTATTCACCGGATGTTTGAGAGAATGATTGCAATATCTTGGTGTGTAATTTGCTTAGGTTTGCTTGTGCTACTTAAAAAAATTGTGAAATATGCTTTTTTTCATTGGCGCGCCATTCTTCCGTTTCTCCACATTAGTAATTGTTCTCACTGTAATTGACAAATAGGGTCTTCAATTGATTTGATATAGCTTCTGGCACTGCATCTTATCTTTTCTAAACACTTTTGATGACTTGGGCTCGAAAAATCAATGCCAGAAATGTTCGTGCCACCAATTTTTGGCATGACCCAAATTTTGTGAACGTTTGACCTTTGCTGACCTACTTTCAAGACTAACTTGCAAGCAATTATATTCCTTGAATAGAGTGATTCAAACTACACATTTTGAGTGGTAGATGACTGTTCTAGCATTATTCTAGCCAACGTTTTGGCTAATTAGGTTTCCACTACCCCTGAAATTTGATTCAGATTTCGTGAACTCTTAAATTAATCCTGTGGGGTAGAAAATACAGAAAGCTACTCGATACACATGGTTATGACCCCAATTCAACACATAGCGACATACACCTATCAGAAAAAAACCATTAGGCTTTGTCCATCTTGGTGATACCAAATTCTGGTCTGGCCCATGGACTATCACGTACTGGAGTGACGTGTGTTAGCTCAGATTTCGGTGGGATAATTTGGTTGTAGATAAGCCAACACATGTGACACCAGTCCGTGAACAAGGCCGGTAGCTGACGGGCCGAAACATCGCACTCATCAACAAATGTTTGCTTCAAAGTAAGTCAATAACATACAATAAACCATTCTTGGGGTCATGAACAATATATTCAATATGTTCATAGTAGGTTTTCACATTGTAGCCAGACCATGTGGCATCATTAGAGATGTTGTTCATCCTCACAAACTCGGGCTGTTTGCTATGCAAACTACGTTTGTCAAATGCGAAGCACGGAAGTTAGCCAAGTCTAGCTATTTTAGTGATTTCTCCAGTCCGACTTCCTCATCTGTGAGAAACAACGAGAATACCGCCCAATTTGAAGACAGATAAACTATTTTTGTGACATCACTTACAACGTCACCATGTCACGTGACGTCATTAGTGATGTGGTCACACCATATGAGGTCAGCTGAATGACACCACCACAGATAAGATGAGACGAGACGAGGCGAGGCGAGGCGAGGCGAGGCGAGGCGAGGCGAGGCGAGGCGAGGCGAGGCGAGGCGAGGCGAGGCGAGGCGAGGCGAGGCGAGGCGAGGCGAGGCGAGGCGAGGCGAGGCGAGGCGAGGCGAGGCGAGGCGAGGCGAGGCGAGGCGAGGCGAGGCGAGGCGAGGCGAGGCGAGGCGAGGCGAGGCGAGGCGAGGCGAGGCGAGGCGAGGCGAGGCGAGGCGAGGCGAGGCGAGGCGAGGCGAGGCGAGGCGAGGCGAGGCGAGGCGAGGCGAGGCGAGGCGAGGCGAGGCGAGGCGAGGCGAGGCGAGGCGAGGCGAGGCGAGGCGAGGCGAGGCGAGGCGAGGCGAGGCGAGGCGAGGCGAGGCGAGGCGAGGCGAGGCGAGGCGAGGCGAGGCGAGGCGAGGCGAGGCGAGGCGAGGCGAGGCGAGGCGAGGCGAGGCGAGGCGAGGCGAGGCGAGACGAGACGAGACGAGACGAGACGAGACGAGACGAGACGAGACGAGACGAGACGAGACGAGACGAGACGAGACGAGAC
>OZ024856.1:27617638-27622638 GCA_964017155.1 Oasisia sp. SBJ-2009
TAATAATAATAATAATAATAATAATAATAATAATAATAATAATAATAATAATAATAATAATAATAATAATAATAATAATAATAATAAAAGCAGTAATAATAACACAGCGGGTTCCTTTTCCATTTACCATGCACCAACTGAAGAATTGTTTTGGATAGTTAAATTTTGACGTACAGATTTGTCCCTTGATTTATAAGTTAATATGTTGTTAATTAACGCATCCAAGCTCGATTAGGCAATATGTATTGTGATTGCGCGAAATTTTGATGAAAAGTCTTGATTTCCCCGGGAGATAGATGTAAACAGGTAAGCGCGCGTTGGTGAAGTTGTTAGAATATCGTTCTCTCAATGGGGATAAAATGGGTCTCTGTGAAACGGCCCCGTGCTCCGTGTCCTGGCTCCGTAGCGCCTGCTATAAAATGTTTCCGCTTCTCGTCCATCCAAAGGTTCGCAACCACCACGTACGCTTCCCAAATGCGGATTTTCCTCTAAGCGACTCGTAAATGCCGATGATAAGCCCAGACACAAGGGGCTAGGCCGCAAGCCTCGGCCGGATAGCAGGAACATCGAATCTGCCGATCGATGCTTGTTTTGATTTGCGTCTGTCCGTCTGCGAAATGAGATTGCAGGCGACCGCAGCAGCTCGGTGTCGGGACGTCGTCATTCGTTTATGGCCGGTCGATGTGGCGCATTCCGACCAGACTGACCGGTCCTCGCAGCACCGACGCTTTGAGGTTCTAAATGTCCACAGAGCAACTGATGATGTTGATGAACTGGCTCCGGAAACTCGGTTTAACTTCTTTCCTGCGTCGGATGGGGAGTGTCGTATATTTCCCCACGCTGTAATCGACGTCAATGTTTATGTGGCACCAAACAAAACAATGCGCGCGTCCGAGTTTATTGGCATAGATAGAACATGGCGGTGTGGTTAGTTCAAAACAATACGGCAGTTTGTTAGCAGTTATAATTTGTTATAGTCGACCCACTCGGGGCTGATATATCACCAATAGTTTTGCTAAACATGAAGTCTGCAGATATATGTTTTTGTCAGGTTTCTGTTCTAAGGCGAGGTTCGAATGACGTAAGATCACATTTGAGTTTCCTATACACGGCCATTATAACGTTTCCTACATTGCCTGCCAGGTTGTCTACTAGGATATTCAAATTTTCAGACATTTATTAGCCTTCATTCACACACGCGCTGTATTAAATTCGTGAAATTCGAATACCTCATTTTCCCACAATCCAATATTTAACCTGACACTCCTTAATTTCGGCTAAAACCAGACACTTATTTGCCTGGATCGCGTCACTAATCAAAATGACGCCAGTAAGTATACGCAGAAAAAACACCGACTGACATCTGTCATAATTTGACAGCTCTGATACCACGCTGCTCAAATACATGATGTACTCATTCAACGCTAAACACGTCGTCACAGAAATTCACACAATCCGCATAACGCCATTTCTATTGGGTCCTGTTTCGTGGACGAACGTCTTATTGTGGTCAAATGCGCGAATGCCAAAACTTAAAAAGCGTGTGTACAATCCGCTTTCTTTGGATGAAGGGATTCTTCAGATGGGATCGTTTAAATTGGCTATATATTTGTAAATTAAAATTCGTTGGTTCCTGTTCAGTGCCATTTCAACGACGTTCAGCAGTCTCCAGACATCTTTATACGATTATCGCTAGATGGCGACACGATTGTCCTTCTGCACATTACATTTTAGTCACTAGCCTTGGCCGCGCACCGAGTGGCTCTTCAGAACATCGTCATAGATGTTTGAGAGTTTGTACCTGCGTTCATATGAATTCTTTAGTGTCCTTGATACCTCTTGTGCCCCACTCCGACTCCCTCTGCCAAACTGTCCTCCCCCGGGCCTACTGTGTGATTGTTGTGTCATGTGATCTATCATGGCTGCCTTGTTCATGTACCTCCTTTTTCAATATGTTATGTTATTTCTGGTGTAGGAGGATTTTTTCGCAGCATTGTATTTGATGCAGGTTCCTAATAAACGTTTCGTTTCTCTGATGTATGTGGCATTACAGTTTTTATACGTAAATCCAATGTGATTCCATTTTGTCTTTTGGTCTTACCGGTGACCTCTGGACGGTGTTGTGAAACTTCATTGCTCCGTGCAATTTGTATTTCATTCTAATGTGATAAGATTTCGGATAACCCTTGGACATACTGAAGTGCCACCATGCTTTTCCCTTGTAATTGTCCATTGTTTTCTTTCTGATGTTAATGTATGTTGTTTCGTATTTCCCTGTATACCGTTGGTTTGATCCGCTCTGGATACACACATAGACTACTGCTAGAGCTTCCTTGATGTGTTATCATTGGGTTTTGTTTATATTCTTCCTATTTGTCATGTGTTTCGCATCTGTCTGGCAACGTACATATCACGTCCATCTCCTGGCGTGGAGATGTTATTGAAAGAAAATACAACACATTTCCGCGATACTCAGATGTTTCAGTGTTTTTGTTAATCAGTTTTGATACATGAGCGGTACAAACAGCAGCAAGGTTCCCTTGGTGAAGGCCACCTGCGGCACGAAGATAAGTATGTGAGTGAATTGTCAATATTACTTTAAAATTAAACTCTACATAAAACGCTAAATAAAAGTCAATTACTTCTCCTTAACACGCCACTCGAACGCTTTCTGTGCATCGTCTGATACAAAAGGTTTCTGTAGAACGAGCCGTATGCCCTACTGAACCTCAAATACTAATATTACGTTGCGCATGTATAACAAGTAAAACTTATGAAAAAAAATATTATATTTTTACAAATAATCGAGTTGGCCATTGACACTACAGGAAGATGTTTGCAGATGCACATATTCAAACATTAAATGTGTGTCAAATATTCAATTTTAAGAGTTAACGTTAGCAGTGTTATTCTTCGATTACCAACATGTGTTTCTTGATATGAGAGAAAATCAACAATAATATTACTATAGGAACACAGTTAAATTTATCCTCCTCAAATTTTATTTTGATAATAGTTACGCTCGCTCGCATGCACACGCACGAACATACATGCACACACACACTCTCGCTCTCTCTCTCCCTCTCTCTCTCTCTCTCTCTCTCTCTCTCTCTCTCTCATAAACACACACACATGCGCGCGCATACACACGCACACACACACACGCCAGCAAGCCCATACGCCCGCACGCCCGCACGCCCGCACGCCCGCACGCCCCGTGTTATGTAATGTGTAAACAATTTAACACGAGCTTTCTGTTCAGTATTTTTGGTTACCAAAAGTATATATATATATATATATATATATATATATATATATATATATATATATATATATATATATATATATATATATATATATATATATATATATATGTATATATATATATGTATATATATATATATGTATATATATATATATATATATATATATATGTATATATATATATATATATATATATATATATATATATATATATATATATATATATATATATATGACGTCAGCACAAGTCATCGGCTGTCGTCGGTCACGTGACTCCGTGGCCTTCAGCTGCTGGAGTAGTCCATTTGGCTAGAAGGAAGCGTGCCATTTCGTCTTCAGAACAAAACAAGTCATGGACATTCGTTTCGAGGGAAAGCGAGCCCTGGTTACCGGAGCTGGCAAAGGTAATCCAGTGCTGCTGTTTAGGGGCATTAAGCCAGTAGTATACTGTATATCCAGGATAACAGACATAATTTTTTTATTACAACCTTCCAAATTTACAATTGTTATTGTGCATTAACACTAGGTGTATATCACTCAAACGTGTCTTGTGTGCCCTTACAATTTACAGGTATTTTCTATCACCGTAAAACTCAAATATTTGTTTGAAAAATATATTTTATAAACTATTATTCTGCCTCGTGATATGTAATGTGTAAACAATTTAACACGATCTTTCTGATCAATATTTATGGTAGCAAAACAGTGTTGTATTTATATACTAATTCACAACATAAGTACTTCTACATAATACTTAACCAAAAGTAAATTCTTTTTATTTAAATAAGGCTAAGTGTAGTTCTCGCACCCCACTTGATTAAGTGTGTGCAAGTGGGTGTCACCGCTTACAATATTATCAGTAATAAGTAAGATACGGGTAAATATATATATATATATATATATATATATATATATATATATATATATATATATAGGTATCGGAAGTGCCATTACAAAGGCCCTGGCAGCGGGAGGAGCAGACATGGTTGCACTGAGTCGAACACAAGCAGACCTGGACCAACTGAAGGCTGAGGTATTCAGTTTTGGTTTTCATTTTTATATATGATTGTGTCTAGCTCTACCAGCTGATTTAGAAGATATTTGTTACCAAAACAACACAGTCGTGTGTCATAATATCGGTGTACCTGAAGTAGGCGTAGATTCATTCATACGTGAAACAAGAGCACGGAACTACTAAGTGGGCATGCATAAACTGAGAGATATTTCCACCACTTTCGAATTCACAGTGAGCAGGTGCTTTGTCGTATGACCTCACTATGAACTACCAAGTGTATTGCCACATATATACAATAGGACCACTCTCGTCACGTGATACCAGTTCTGATTATTCCAACTGCAGGCGAAATGATTATGAATATAAAAGGTTACGAAGAAACTATTTCCAATGCTTTTGCCTTCCTAAGTTAATAAATTTAGATTATGTAATTAATAAATATTTCAGTAGCACAGTAGATAAACTGCGATGGACCAGGAATATGTTTTGTAAATTTTGAAAAGCTGCAATCAAAATGAACGTTTAATATATTGCGAAATGTATTTGAAACGAGACAAGTAAAAAATCGAATTGACGAAAGGCTTTTACGTTGAATGAAACCTAACATGTCAACTTCGGGATTCCTACGTAGAGCATATTAAATTGATTATTAAACGTGAGTGAATCCTGATGTTAGATTCCTGGTATACGCACGGTTTGTGTCGACCTGAGTGACTGGGCT
>OZ024856.1:27625138-28037638 GCA_964017155.1 Oasisia sp. SBJ-2009
GTATGTGTGTGTGTGTGTGTGTGTGTCTGTGTGTGTGTGTGTGTGTGTGTGTGTGTGTGTGTGTGTGTGTGTGTGTGTGTGTGTGTGTGTCAGTGTGTGTATTGTGTGTATGTGTGTGTATGTGTTAGTGTGTGTATGTGTGTGTATATATGTATATATATATATATATATATATATATATATATACATATATATGTGTGTGTATGTATGTGTGTGGTGTGTGTATTTGTATTGTATTTATATATATATATGTATATATATATATATATATATATATATATATATATATATATATATATATATATATATATATGTATGTGTGAGTGATGTATTTGTGTGTGTGTGTCTGTGCGGTGTGAGTGTGTGTGCATGTACGTGTGTGTGAGTGTGTGTGTATGTGTGCATGCCTGTGTGTGTATGTGTGCGTGCGTGTGTGTATGTGTGTGTGCGTGCGTATGTGTATGTGTACGTGCGTGTGTGTATGTGAGTCAACATTGTGTGTTGTATGAGTATGTTTGTGTGGGTGGCGTTTGCATGTGTGTGTGTGAATGTTTGTATATGTGTGTGCGCGCGCGCGTGTGTGTGGCGGTTGAGTGTGTATATGTATGTGTATATGTGTGCATGGTGTATGTGTATGTGGTGTGTGTACGTGTGCGATTGTGTATTTGTGTTTGTATGTGATGCGTGCACGTGCGTGAGAGCATGCATGTCTGCGAGGGTGTGCAGGCAGCGCGTGTCCCGTGTGTGCTTGCGGTTGATGGTGTCGATGTGTCACAGGTGGTGGCAAGAGGCATGATTGCGAGAGGCGAAGGAGGCGCTATCGTCAACATGTCCTCCACTTACGGACACATCGTTCTTCCGGACATCTCGTCGCGCTGCATATCTAAAGGGGCACTTGACCAGGTGACCAGGGTGATGACAGTAGAGCTCGGTCCACACCAGGTATAAGTCAACAATTCCTCGATGAAAACACTCCTTTTTCTAAAAACTGAATTGCCGGGATAATTTCGTTCATGATGTATAAATATACGCATAAGAATGTGTTTGGTCGGTAACACCTATGGTAGGCCACATTCAACACATCTCAGTAGCTACAAGAGATTTTGTACAGTTTTCTGCAGCGAGTAAACTGTGAACAAGCTTTTGCCGCGACATTGCATCCTTTGGGTACATTTGCATCCAGGCGGCTGTCACGCGTGATGATTTTCTGACTAAAATATACATTGCAACATGTTCATCTCTAAATTCACCAATATTGAGTGAACATGGCATTGCGAAAGCCAACGAACATGTGTGTGAACAAATAAGTAGTGAAATTATATTTGCTCAAATGTACGGAGGAAATTGCGATGATTAAAATACGTTCCAATACTTTGACAGCATCAAAACAAATCTTTTTCAGCTGATCCAACAATCAGTCTACCAAATAGTATTCCCTTTTTTATCAAACGATTTGATCAGTTTGGTTTAAAGGCTTCCTCTTAGACAGCGTATATCCGAAACAGGTCCTTTAGAGTTGTGGGATAGGATGTATAATACATGCTCCAACTACGGTGTGGGTGTTATGAATGTTGTGTTCGTATACACAGGGGCGTCGATCCGGTTTTAAAAGTGGGGGGGGGGACGGGGGAAAATTGTATATATATATATATATATATACATATATATATATATATATATATATATATATATATATATATATATATATATATATATATATATATATATATATGTATAATATGACTGAAATACACATAACTATTTTTTTAAATATAAAACATAATTAATTGTTGGTCTGGTGCTAATTCTAAACCAAAAAAGCCTTTTTGTTATGCTATTTACAATAGTTATGTTGGCAACATATATTTGTAGAGGGGCCATGGCCCACCCCAATCACTGAACATTTGGGGGGGAGACTTAATTGGACCCAACACTGCTTGTCTGATTCACAGAGTGACAAGATGCAGAGCTTACTGGGGTGCCTGTATAGGACTTCCCAATCCCACCTTTTGGCAAACAAATTTGTCATCACTAAAATGAGATCAAATTACACAAAGTGTCTAAATCTACTTGTTCCGCCGTAGGCAATATAGATATCCACCAGGACGATCAGGCTGCTATCAAAGCGGTGACATGGCAAACGAAAATTAATAATCTATTATGTGCTTGCTGGTTAGGGGGATACGCTCTCCTAAAAATACCGATTTTTCGAGTTTTTAATTTAATATATCAACACAAGGGTGCAAAATAACAGAGCCCGGCATGATGAATATTTACTGGACTAAGAGCAAGGTGCGGGCTGCGGCCCACCAAGCAATTTATCTAGTGAGTTTCCACTAGGTAGTCGGAAGTTTAGTTCTTATTATTAATTTTACTACTAGAACGATGTAGGGTTTTTAAGAGAGATGAGTGATCAGTCTCGCTATATATGCCTATAAATTTGTTTTATGAACATAAAAAGTATGAGGACATTTCCTATGCTGACCCCCTCATGCCGCGGGGTGGTCAGCGTCCCCCTCGTCCCCCACTGATCGATTTTGTATCACTCATATGGGAATAAGTTGCACAAAGTGCAGGAATCCGCCGCTTCTGCGGTAGGCGATAAGCATCAAGCAAGCGAAGGGTGAATGTGCAAGACAAATTTCATCATTTAAAATGTGCTTGATGGCTAGAGCCTATTAATAATATCAACACAAGGTTGCAAACTGATAGAGCCCGGCAGCGGCTTACATTTTTCCGATAGTTATACACTTTCCGATTGGCCTTTCTGCGTATGCGCGACAAATTTAAAATCATCAATGTGCAGCGAAATAACAAAGCATTTTTCGTATAAATGATACGGGCTGTTCGATAACTCTCCTGTGATGACTACTGTGAAGAGTTGTCTACAATTTCGTTCAATACATTAAAATATTACGTTTGTTTAAATAACTACCACGGATTATGGCGCACTGACAGCAAAACATGCATCAAAACTTGTTTGCCTCGTGCTAATTTGCGATAAATAACTTTGTTGAACTTCATATCGCGACATTATTGTCTAGGTAGTCCTATGTAGTAGCTTTTAAGAGAGAGGCGTGTTGAGTCAGGCTATATCATAGTATATGCCTCGCAATTTTTCTGAACTAAAAAGTGGGGGGGACAATTCCTATGCTGCCCCCCCAACCTGAAAAGTGGGGGGGACGCGTCCCCCCCCCGTCCCCACCGATCGACGCCCGTGCGTATACATATCATTGTTTTGATTGAAATGTCTTATGTTGGTACTGTTTCAGATTCGAGTCAACAGTGTGAATCCCTCAGTAGTTCAGAAAAAGAGTCGTAATTTTTCTGATCCTCTTAAACGCAATGCAGTATTGTCGAGAACGGCACTAGGAAAATTCGCAGGTACATAATGTTTCAATTGTTGACACTACTGAGCCAATGTCAACTAGTTTTGTGTCACCTGTAACTTGCATTTGGATGTCTATTTTTGTATACATAAGAACGTGTGTTTTTAATTGGTAATTTAACTACATGTATAATTGAGCTTGCATATGTACGCGGTAATATCAAATCAAATCAAATTTTATTTCACAACAAACAAAATTACATTCTACATAAGCAAACAAAAAGAAAAGTATTGTTACGTGGTGGTCACACGGTACATTTTGTGCCATCTTCCTGTGACCCCAAACCTAAACTTCGAAATTATATATATATATATATATATATATATATATATATATATATATATATATATATATATATATATATATATATATATATATATATATATATATATATATACTTATCCACGTACGGTCATTTGCATGACAACGGACTGGGGGAATTTAAGAAGTGTGTGAAAATGTGTGAAAATCCAAATAGTATGTCTTTTTAAATGAAAACAATTAGTTGCACTCTACACATCTGGGATTTAAGCAACGTACTTGGTTAAGATAGTTAGATAAACATTGTTTAGATAGTACAGATTTGAACTTATGTCTGGGCTTGAGTTTTTGAATGTTATAATCAAGGTTATTAAATTACCCTAAGCAGCTTGCACATCAGGCGCCACATGTCCAAGTTAAGTAACCTATACGTAACACAGACACCAATGCGGAACTTTTAGCATGCTGCATGATGGGCGTTTTTGCTAGTATATCCTAACGTATGTATAGGACCTAGATAACAAACACATTTCTAATACCTTTGGGTAGACGATATAATGTCTGAAAATACGTACACGGCAACGTAGTTAGCAATGTGTGCGTGTGTGCGTGTGGGCGTGCGTGTGTCCGTGTGCGTGTGTGCGCGCGCTATAATAAATAGGATAAAAGTAGCCCGGTTAAAATGTTTGAAGACGCGACACTTTTATATTTAACGCTTTGATATGCAAGAGCTCTTTTTTACAAATTCACACACGCACGCACGCACGCACGCACGCACGCACACACACACACACACACACACACACACACACACACACACACACACCAACAGTTGTAACGTTTAGATGTATTTCTTTCTTTGCAGAAGTGAAAGACGTGGTACATGCCGTCTTGTACTTGCTGAGTGACAAGGCAGACATGATCAACGGCACAACAATGTTCGTTGATGGTGGACTGATGGCTGCCTAGCGTAGTCTCGCTTAACCGACTGTCGCATGATCTATACAATGCTGCCACCTCGCGGACACTGTTTAATCCTGCCGTAATTTCTGTTTTTATAAACAACTGTAAATTTGTATTTCGATTTATTTTGTGTTAATATAAGTTTAATTTTGAATAGTTTTTAAAATACAACATTGTTTCATAAAAAGGTATTCTTATTTAATGTATATGCTATCCGTGTGGGACTAAACAATGCTGCCACCTCACTGATACTGGTTAATCCTGCCGTATTTCTTATTTTATAAACAACTGTAAAATTTGAATTTTTACTTATTGTTGTGTTAATATAACTTCAGTGTTGAATACTTTTCATACGATGTCATTATCTTGTAAAAGTATATCATTATTTTAATTTTTATTTCATAGTTAGTCTGAGAGCCAATCAGCGTCTTTACCCAATCTGGGATAAGGCCGCCCTGGCGGTTAACAAATGCAGAGCATTAGTTTCCTCAGGCAGAGTTGAGGGCCTTAAAAGTGCTACCACCTCACGGAGCCTAGGTAACCGAGGCTATGTCTTGCGTAGAGTAGCGAAGGTCAATGTGCCCACCATGGGCAATAATTTGGTTAGCATTTTATATTAGGCAGGCAGGCAGGCAGGCAGGCAGGCAGGCAGGCAGGCAGGCAGGCAGGCAGGCAGGCAGGCAGGCAGGCAGGCAGGCAGGCAGGCAGGCAGGCAGGCAGGCAGGCAGGCAGGCAGGCAGGCAGGCAGGCAGGCAGGCAGGCAGGCAGGCAAGCAGGCAGGCAGGCAGGCAGGCAGACAGATGACAGTGAGAGAAAGCAAGACGACCGACAGAGGGACAGACAGAAAGACACAGCGGTAAACTCAGTTACACAAAAGTAATGGCTCGGTTTGATAAACACACGCCAGTTACAAAGCGATCATCACCAATCAAAATGTAAACGATACGTTATTGGTCAAGACACACGCAACTGTACTTGTGACATATGCAGTCAATCGTATCATTAAGCCCGGCGCACACGAGAGCTATCAGGTGAGCTAACAGGCACACGTGCTCGTATATATATATATATATATATATATATATATATATATATATATATATATATATATATATATCAATCAATCAATCAACCAATTTATTTCAAAACAAACAACATTGAAAAACAAACAACACAAATCAAGTAAATAATAATTCACATGGTACGAATGATATACAATGAAGAAATAAGTTTTGAAAAGGAGTAGGCTTGAAGTTAAACACGTATAGGTGTCAACACCTGTGAACACTTAAAAATAATAAGTGTCAATGCTTAGTATTAATTACAATTGTGCAGTTACACTATAAATAAACACGTGTACACACCAAAGATTCACTTGCCGTGTTATCGATGTATGTTTACATGATATATTTACTTAATGAGACTCGCTTCGCGAGGCGAAAAATATTAAACACGCGAGAGCTATCAGCTGGGCAAACATGTACGCGAGCTGTTAGCTCGGCTGATAGCTCTCGAGTGCGCCGGGTTTTACAGTGAGAGGCCTACTTCAGCAACAGAGCAAACTTGTTTTATTATCAAATGAGTGTACAAACATTAGCCCCAGTTGCACTTTTCATTAGACGTTAAAGGTTGATATGTTACAATGCACAGTCACGGTAGTATTCTTACCAAGTAACTGGCTGAATTTGATGTGGGAACAATATTTGTGTTTGCATTTCACGGAAGAACAATCCGAACAGCGAACACTATTTCGGGTTTGTTAAAGACAAGTTGTCTAGCATGGTATTTTCATCTAAACATATTTATTATACGAAATCAAGAGACATGCAACTTCCGTTTAAGATACCAGACAATGTGATTGGTTTTATTCTGTCATCTGATAAGCATAGGTCTGTACGTCGTAGCTGTGTACACATTGAACTGGACCAGTGACACTTGGCACCGGGAAATACTCCCACTACACTTTAAACCAACCTATAAATTAACTGCGATAATCAGTTATGATTATTGCACAAGAAACGTTTCCGTAATCTTAAAAAGAGAACACCATTAATGTGTCATAAGGTGCAGAGTTCTTTCGCTTAGTGTTTAAGTACAAATGTAAAATGATCACCACAGTACTGCTAACAGTTGTATCAGTTCGGTATTGGAGGCTTTCTGCAGTAGCAATTCAAATTCGCCGTGCCGTTCTCTATTGTTGCTGTTTTTTAGACAAGGCACCCATCAATTCGTTAAAATATGATGTGACATTTAGCCTGGTTTCTACTATTTATTGAAGTGACACGTAACTGACATAGGAGGTAGATATCAATGTTCACACCAGATATCGATCAACGACTTGGCTTTTTCGTGACATTTGCAGCTTTACCCAAAGCGGAAACAGTTGTACTGTTGACGCCAATTAACTTAAGCGAAAGTTCCGGCCGTCTAGCTATATAACCGGCGTCCAGCATCTTCAATTCCGAAGGTTCTAAACCCTTAAGCATCCATTTCCATATGACACTGTAATCGGTAAGCCTTGGTCTTGACATAAGGAAATGTTTGCCGAGCACCGTCGTGTCCTTCACGGCCTTGTTCGCTTCTGTCGTGTAACTGTCGGCCAGGTCGATATACTGTATTTGCCCAACCTTCGCCGTTAACATGGCCGTCGTGTAGACCTCCTCGAGCCAGAACCCGGATGTGGAGTTGACGACTTTGTACATTTGAGCGACCAGCGCCTGCGACAGCACGTAGCCGACGCCGTCGCAGTGCTGGGGGAAGTGCGTCATGCCCGGAAATCCGGTGAAGTTGCCGCAGAAACTGCGGCCGTAGTGACACTTGCGCGGGTCGCGCTCGATGGGGCGACTGTTGGGCGGGACAAGCGGACAGGCGAGGAGACGTAGCAGCGTACGTTTACGCTCCACCAGCGCCCTCAGGCGGATTATATCGACGAGAGAATCTTCGTTCACCTTCAGAATGAACGCCGCCTTCTGGCAGTAGGTCCGCACCCACTTCAGCATCAGTCGCGTACGCGTCGGTCCACTGTATCGGTCGTCGGTGAAGTTGCCCTGCAAGCATTGGCGAAGCAGTAATCAGATAAAATGTAGACATTGACTATACCGGTATGAACGATATATCCAGTTCGTTGTGTTTGTGCTTACTCGAATGTTTAACGCGTTACAATTTGTGTATTCTCTTTAAATGGGCAGAAGTAGAAACCAATACGAATGGGTATGTAGCGTGTATAATTCAAAATTGTATTGCGATATAACTGAGGTCAACTTATTTACTTTTAGTCCTTCCCACCGCCATTCCGTCTATTCTTCTATTCCTGACTCTCTCTCTCTCTCTCTCTCTCTCTCTCTCTCCCCCTATTGCCTGCCTGCCTGCCTGCCTGCCTGCCTGCCTGCCTGCCTGTCTGCCTGCCTGCCTGCCTGCCTGCCTGCCTGCCTGCCTGCCTGCCTGCCTGCCTGCCTGCCTACCTCCCTCTCCCTCCTTCCCGCCATCACACCGCCCGTGCCCTTCTGCTTCCGCTACCCGCCTTATCCTCTCTTCCTATCTCGACAGACACACATATACAGTTCGCACACCCACGCACGCTCCCTCGCACGCACGCACACACGCACGCGCGCGCACACACACACACCCACTCACGTACGCACGCACGCACTGACCACACACACACACACACACACACACACACACACACACACACACACACACACACACACACACACGATAAATAACAAATCTGTGTGCGTCTTTGTCATTCACAAAACTATGTGGCCGGACGACATCAGTGACACAAACCTGCACGACGTCGCCATACAGCCTCATTTCCTTCTGTATCCATGTGCGCACCGCTTCGCCCCGGGCGAGACCCATGAAGAAGACGACGCGAGTGTCTTGTCGTGCAAACATCCTGTCGCTGGCCCACGACGATCGTAACAGTTCGCGAACGTTGCCGTTCTGAGCACTACTGTGCACGCAGATCAGCCACGATACAAGTTTCACCTTCTCGCAGCGCCTCGGATCGTGCAGCACAATGTCGACATCCGGCGGGGGCGGATCTGACGTCATCGACTTAGAGACAACGATGTCCGTGTGTACGTCTAGAAACTTCATGAGGCTTCTGATGTTGAGCGACAACATCAGGTTCATGTTGCCGTCGGATCTCGGGGCCTGATTTACAGCCACCAGTGTGTCGGGGGTGGGCGCTCCGTTCCGCGTGGCTGACGTTGGTGGTTTGGTCGACAGCATCAGTGTCAACGACGTGTCCAGGACGAGGTACAAACACACCGTCACCGCCATCAGTAGAACCAGCACGCGTCGCCGCTTGGCGAGCCAACGGAGACCCGCCGGCATCTCTCTCTTCCGACTGAGTACCTGGAAACTAAAAGAGAAATATTACATGCACACAAGTCAAAGGCTGCAGTTGCCATCATTACAGTAGTTTGGTTTTGAACTTTAATTGTAACTAATTTTTTGGATGGAAGGATGCCATGATTTCACCTTGTGTAACACACTGGCGCAGTGGTCGGATATCACTTCAAGTCCCTCTCTGTACATGAATACACAAGAATCATTGACATGTCTTAATCTTTGTTTCAACCGTTCTAGGCCAACATTTGAATTAGCACTGATCTTATTTCTAGCTGGAGATTAAGTTTTAATCCTGGACCTGAGGTCAGGCGCAACAGTCGCCTGGCCATTGCTAACATTCGCTCCATGAGAGTAAAAAACGGTCTCCCTTACTGATTTATTAATTTCCAAAACAATTTATATTATTGCTGTAATTGAGACGTGGCTTAGGCCCCACCACACAGCCGCATGTATTGCTGACATTTTCCTACCTCGTTATGCCTTCCACTATCGACCGCGTCCGTTCGGATGAGGTGGTGGCGATTGTTTCATTTCAAAACTGTTCAAAGTAAACCTGCACACAAGCCCTGACTATTCCAGTTTTTAGTCTGTATATGACATCTCAAATGTGTGCTTCTTTAGATATTTTATTTGTATTTATCGCCCTCCAGTTAATTTCTTCGAAGGATTCCAGGATCTTTTTGCAAATGTGGCATCCATGCACACATAATTTATTTTACATTGTTAGTGATTTTAATCTTCATTTGGATACGCCGTCTGCAACAACTACCACGTTTAATGGTATACTGGCATCGTTTGACATAAAACAACATATCACCTTCCCTAACACGTACATGGCCTTGGCTCGACCTCTTGATAACTCGCTCGTCTCGTAAAGCGTTCAGACACCCACAGTTTCAGGTGGTTTATCGGACCATAACACAGCCGTGGTCAAACACAAGGTGTTTTACAGAGCCATTTATAATATCAACATCGCAGCATTAATGACTGATATCATCATAACCGACCTTGTTATACATCCTAAAGTAAATGTATCATACTTACACAAACAGTACGTTAAATACGTAAGACATTGCTTGGCAAACATGCACCCATTAAATCTAAATATGTCACAAAAGCCGCCAGCTCCTTGGATGACCCCGGAAATCATACAATCTAAAAGGCGCCGTCGCTGTCTGGAACGTGTTTGGCATAATTACGTATACTTACAATATTTTTTCTACTGTCTTATTACGCACACTACTTATCTAAAATAAATCAATATATATATATATGTATTTATCGATCCTGCTTGGTAGCAAAATTTCAATTTGACATCAAGTGCACGACACCGACACATACATGCACAATAGTTGACCTCAGGAGGGATAGAGGGAGAGAGATCATACAAAATTACTAGACTATACTTTACAAGGTATAATATAATATACACAAATACATACACATTCACATACACACACAGACACATATATAATTATATGTATATATATATATATATATATATATATATATATATATATATATATATATATAATTATATATACACCAGGTAGACACACACCTATATAAAACACAAATACAGACGGACATGTTATGTTATCCGTTAAATTATCATCATAATAGATATTAGTACCAAGCGCTTTTGTCTGATATTTATTAATAAGGTGAGTTATCCGAATAAGGTTACGTAGTCGTTAGTAGTTATAAATGTGTACATCAATCACTAGAAATGTGAATTATCTTGAATGTTGACTTAGGTTCGGATTGAAATGCTTTTGTTTGCTGTCAAATACATATATATATATATATATATATATACATATATATATATATATATATATATATATATATATATATATATATACATATATAAACATAAACACGTACATACATAGACATATAATACGCAGAATCATACATATATATACGCAGATACACACATACATGCATACATACATGCATGCATACATTCATACACACACGCACACGCACACGCACACGCACACGCACACACACACACACACACACACACACACACACACACACACACACACACATAGGGAGCGGTGGCCGAGTGGTTAGGTACTGATACAACCACAGTGTCGAAAATTGGGCAATTTCGTTCACCCTATATTGCCTGCCCCTTCCAACCCGCACTGCTAAGAATCTCTGGATTAAAAAGTAGAGAAATCCGTGATCAATATACGATCATAGAACAAATAGGGGAATTCCCACCGAGTTATACGACAGTGAACAGAGTACCATAATCCACACTGACCCAAAAAAGGTACCATAGATAACATCATGGGAGGTGGAAGCTGCGCAGGAAACAGGAAACGACAACATAAACATCGACACATTGAAAGCAGGAGAAGACACCATCTCGAAGACACTTGTTATGCTGTACCCTAAATCAGGGTTTGAAGATTAACAAGTCGAAGACAGAGGTGATGATGCAAAACGACACACTAATATACGTTAACAACACTCAGATCGAGAACGTTGAAAGCTGCATCTACCTGGGACAGAGATACAGCATCAGAGACAAAAACCTAGACAAGGAGATTCAAAGACGAATCACGGCCGGATTGACAGCATTCGCCAAGCAGCGCGACATCTTCAACGGTAACATTGGAACATGCTTGAAGAGACAAGTCTACGACTCATACGTACTTTCAGCACTGACATATGGCGCGGAAACATGGGCACTCACCACCCTAGCAAAGAACAAGCTAGCAGTCGCACAAACAAAGTTGGAAAGGGGTATGTTAAACATCATATATCGCGACAGAAAAACAAACATCTAAGAGAAAGACAAAGGTCACAGACGTGACTGAACAATTCAGAAGACGGAAGTGGACCTGAGCAGGGCACGTCAGCAGGACACGAGATAACCGATGGACACTGCGTATCACCACCTGGAAACCCTATGAAAGGAAAAGACCTAGAAGAAGGCCGGCGAGACGTTGGAGAGACGAACTAGACGACTACTGGAAGGGTACCATCTGGCAGAGGATAGCGCAAGACAGGCAGATGTGGAAGCAGCATGCTGAGGCCTTCACCCAACCACGGGACACTGTGGCTGCCCAAAGATGATTATAACATACATACATACATACATACATACATACATACATACATACATACATACATACATACATACAAACATACATACATACATACAATACACACATACACATACACACATACACACATACACACATACACACATACACACATACACACATACACACATACACACATACACACATACACACATACACACATACACACATACATAAATTGAAACGTCCCAGAAAAGCGTATTCTTGATATACCGTTGGTCAGTGCATGTTTTGGGTATAATTATGGTTTCTCAATATGGCCACGCTTTCCTACCTTGCCTTCTTCAGGTAACTACGGTCCGGTGCGCACAAGCCGATTTTGCCGCCTGTCCGCGAGCATTCGGCACGGTAAACGAAGCCCAGTTCAGTTCATCACATACACGTGCGATTACAGTATGGTCTGGTGTAACAACACCACACGCCGAGTGCAATGCGTTGCTTAAGTAAAATTGCAATGTACATCACGTATCCGGTTTTAGTTTAACCCCGACACGCGTGGCTGCACCGCGAGGCGTCCAGCATAGATCGACGTGAAATCAACTGTTTACGTGGGAGGGTGTCACGTCGTCGCCGACTCCGGTTTCGCACTGTAACATTAACTACCACACACGCGCGATTAAGCGATCGTCGCCAGCTCTACTGTATGCGACAAGTTTACGACATGTCTACGGTGTCATCATTTACTGTCGCCTCAATTGTCGGCCTAACACTTACGTGATGGACCGTCGTAGTCTGCGTTAAACTGTATTGGGGAATGATATATATATATATATATATATATATATATATATATATATATATATATATATATATATATATATATATATATATATATATATATATATATATAAACATATCCGTTCTGTCTGATTAATTGACATATTGCGGTGTTAAGTGAAAAACGTATATGTAGCAACAATTTGTCAAGACAAAAAACCTACATGATACTAATAATATATATATATATATTATTAGTATCATGTACGTTTTTTGTCACTTAACACCGCAATATGTCAATTAATCAGACACAACGGATATGTTTATCCGTCGGTAATGCCGCGTTTATGTCACCTTATACATTTACAACAATGGCCCGTGCTAATTTAAAAACTGGTTTCTTGCTATATCCGGTGTTGCTCCTTGTCCATGTTTATAAAAAGAGAACAAGCTGTATCATGAATAATGCTATTATGGCAAAGCAAATGAAAAAGCAAAAGAAATGTTTGGGTTGCACGGGTTGTCGGAGCCCGCGCATGCACTACACAAACCGACTATGGATTAAAATTCAGATTTATTGTTATAATGTACTCTCTTTAATACAATTTACCGAAATGCCTGACCGTTAGCTGGGGCATTAGTGTCGCCGGCAAAGTAAGTATTATATACACGCGCCTGTGTACCAAAATTATTCATGTACACAGTACACCTATTACTTATTATTACACAAAACCATTCACAGCAAACCAGAGCCACATTAAGGTAAAACCCAATGCGACATTGATATCCTGGAAAAGTAAATAAAGTTTGGTCGTTAGAATTCAATGATGACAAATGCAAGGTCCAGTCTCTGGCCAGTGGACAGTTGCTTCTTACCAGTAAGACGTGTGGAAAGGAATGCTGGCTGTAAAACCCAGCAAAGGGTCACTTAACAGTTTTGTCCACACAACAGTCATTCATCACTATCTGTGCCTTGTTGGTTGGTTGTGTTGAAGCCTATCAGCCACCTCATGCCCAGAGGCTTTCAGGGCTGGCCTTCGTGCCTCAACATCTGCCAGCAGATAATTTCTTCACGAAACTATGGACATCATGCTAATACTTTTTTTTAACTCACCAGAGATCCATACAATAACTTTATTAACATTTTAATTTTTTATTGTATTAACTATGTGTTTTAAGAGAGCATACACCTCCCCCAGTGCACACGCTTCGTTGGACTTTTAACGCCCTGCAAGAGTCCAGTCCAGTATCTGGAAGAAGACAGCCTAGATACACCAAAGCTGGTGGTTAAACATTACCTAGCAATTCATCAGTGGATGAATGGGAATTAAGTCAGTGAGGCATTGTATAAAAAGGAATGCAAGTTGCGTAGATAGCTGGTGATTGGTTCAGAGAACCATTTGACCCATACCGCCAGGCAGTGGCAAGTTGTGTAAAAATCTGTTTGCGATATGCCAGCATTTGGTACACATTAAATGAAACATTTGAACAGTCAAATATTTGGTATTCGAATTGCAAATGTTGATGGTTTGCATTCAAATGCGAATAATCATGGATCGCACTGGAATGCGAATGCACCGAAAATGTTATGGCTGTATTGGAATGTGCATATATTAGAATTCGTTAACAATCACAGTGACTCAGTCACACCGCACAATGGCACACATCTAGATACTAATGTATACTCTATGAAGTATTACTTGGGCAACGTGTAAATGTGTAGGAACGCATACTCATAATAGTGATTTTTTTAATAGGCCTATGTCTTTAGAAATGGAAAATATGTGACCACATTGCAGGACTCGCAAATTTATATGAGAAATTTTAAAGTCTTTTAAACACTAACCCCCTTTTTACGACAAGAAAATTTCAATGAGATGGCTAAAGGGGTAGCCATGCAGAAGCCATTATAAATTAGTTAGTACATATCACAAAAGAATGAAAATTGAACAAATACGAAGGAATGGTTTTGTTTCACGCAAATGTTAAAACTGTTTTAATATCTTGAGAAGCTTAAAATGCAATGTAAGCCATTCAGGATTTTTCTCATCAACAAAAACACTACAGGTTCTGAGTAATAGTGTGATGTATCATCTTCCTGTGTTCTTATTGCACCAGAATGATTGCAAGAGATGGAAAGACCCGGGTAGGTAACAGCATTGCAAAACACATAGTATTCTCTGTGAAATCACTATTTTTCACTATATAAAATAATTATTATATGTCCCAGGCTTATGAAATTTGCTTGCAATGTGCCAAACATGTTGTGCTTTATATATATATATATATATATATATATATATATATATATATATATATATATACATATATATACATATATATATATATATATATATATATATATATATATATATATATATATATATATATATATATATATATATATATATATATTATATATATATATCAAATTTGTCTTAATCTCTTGAAGGTTTTATTACATTTTTTCCATATCTCAAAAAAGAAAACCTCGTCAATCAGGCTTTCAACAAACTCACTTTAATGTATTGCTAACAAACTTGTGTATCGTCAGTGAACGTTCTTATTTCACCAGAATGTTGATCTACATCTGTAGATTTGGAAAATAAGTGATAGCATTGCAAAGCATGCAGTATTCTCTGTGAATTGAAATCACTCTTTTTAACCCTTTCCCATTTTCTCTGTAATAATTTTCTATGAAAATTACTGAAGTCACTTATAAACCAACATAAAATAATTATTACCTGTCCCAAGTGTATACAATTTACACACAATGTGGCAAACTTGTCAAGACATGTCAACATGATTTTAATACATTAATGATTGTGGAGTTTATAATCAAATTTTATACATCTGGCACAGATACTTATTTTATAATGGTTAATGTGTGACCACCCCTTTGGTAATTTCCGCAGGAAAACTGTTATGGCAGAAATGGGAAAGGGGATAAAAGTGATTTCACACAGACTATGTGTGTTGTAATTATATTACCTATTTTTTATTTACCTTTTTATCTAGCAACATATTCCAATATTCTGGTGCAATAACCAGAGAGATGACACATGAGGTTATTGCCCAGAACTTTCAATGGTTTTGTTGATAAAAACCTGAAAGGTTTAGATTACATTTTATGTTGTGATAGAGAAAATGTTACAACATCTGTAATTCTAAAGATATTAAAATTAAGTTGTAATGTCTGTATGAAGCAAGACCATTCCACAACATTTTGTGCAATTTTCATACTTTTGGGTTGTACACTAATTATGTTATAACGGTTTGTGTATGGCCACGCCTATAGCAATTTCACTGACAATCTGTTGTCGTGAAGACGGGGGCTGGTGCTAAAAAAGAGTGATTTCTCACAGAAAGCTGTGAGTCCTGTTGATATCACAAACGTTTTCTCTGGTGATGTAGGCCTGTCCAAAAATCACTATGAGCATTTGTCCCTAAAATGTACTGACAAACCATCTGTCTCATGGCCTAATCTGTATTTCATTGTCGTGTATATGGATCTGTTGAATTTGTGAGCTATTTTGTTAAAATGTACTGATTAATAAAATTACTATTAATGCTATATGAGTAGTTAATGAAAAATGTATTATAATGTTTATTATAGTGTCACGAACTTCGGTGGTTTTCCGGGACATGTTCTGTACACATTTTATGACACTGATTTTTAAACTATTTTCCTATAATACAAACAGCTGTTTTTTATTGTATATACATTTTTAGAAACTTTACTTTACACTAATAATGATGTCACTGTTTTTATTAATACTATAATGAATGGTAATTATATTATTTTTTATTAATCTAAAATGTCGCTTTATTAACATTAATAGTATTGTTTTACCATGATGTTTTATGTGTGTCTGGTGAGCATACTGATGTAAAACCGCCATAAACGCGACCACGTGGCGGACACCGAGTTATAAAAATTGCTATTATTATTATTAATTTATGTGGTTGTACACATTACATAAATTATATAACTATCTTCATAATTATGGACTCAGTCTGTCGAGTTGTTAGTCAGTAACAAATGTCTTCAAAATCATGGATATTGTGGCTGTTTGCTGAAATGTGTCGGTGTATCCATGTTGCACGATAATCAGCGAGTACTGTCTAATTAATTAAATTATTGTTAAATGATTTGGTAATCTATACTTAACATTATTAATTGTGATTAAACATGCATGATAATCAGCGAGTACTGACTAATATATTAAATTATTGTTAAATGATTTGGTAATGTATATATTTGTTAACATTATCAAACATGATTAAACATAATGCATAGTATGTATCTTTATAATCATGGATATTATGGTATTTTATTAAAATGTACATACTAATTACCAAATATTGACTAATTAATTAAATTGTTAATTATGTTTTTATTAAATGATCTGATAGAGCATCTTTATTACCATTATATAATGTGGTTATATACATTGCATAATATGTGCAAATATCTTCTTAATCATAGACATTATGGCCTACAATTACAACGTGTTGGTTTGTTGAGTTTATGATATATGATATAATATTAACAAACAAACTGCATTAATTAGTAAATATAATTGTGGGTATTGTAAATTTATTACACTAATAAACCCTGAAAATTGCATTTTAAAATTACAACATCTTTTCATTTAATAATGATATCTTAAATAGACAGTTGTATATATATATATATATACATACATACAAAATGATACATACATACATATATATATATATGTATATATATATATATGTATATATATATATATATATATTTATTTATTTATAACTAAAAATTGAAGTGGGTCAGGAGTTTGCTACTCATTGGCATTGTTTTTGAATGATCATGTTTAATAATTACAAAGCTCAATATGACATGTATGTGATATTGGGTTTTATATAAAGTGTACATTATTATACAGTCAGACTCAGTGGCTGTCGAACTAGTAATTACCACTAGAATGTCTACATGTTACACAGAATGCGCGAAACAGGTACTTTTGTCGTCTACACAAACATTCTGATTGACAAAGATGCAAAATTAAGTTTTTGTAAAAACACATTTGGAAGAAAACATTATATTGCAGAAATACTCTTCCATTAGCAAAACCCCAATGTCGGCCCCCATAGCCTAGGCATAGCTAGTCTCGCTTAACCGACTGTCGGTCGGCTGCGGAACTACGCCGAGAAGACAGTCTGGTGACATTTGCCGGCTTTTGTTTGGTATCCGCGTGATCTATAAAATGCTGCCACCTCACGGACACTGCCGTAATATTTTTTTTTATAAACAACTGCAAATTTGTATTTCTATTTATTTTGGGTTAATATAAGTTTAATTTTTAATAGTTTTTATAATACAGCATTATTTGATCAAAAGGTTTCCTTATTTAATTTGTATGCTATCCGTGTCGGGCTAGACAATGCTGCCACCTCACGGATACTGGTTAATCCTGCCGTAATTCTTATTTTATAAACAACGGTAAATTTGAATTTTTACTTACTGTTGTGTTAATGTAAGTTCAATGGTGAATACTTTTCAAATGATATTATTATCTTGTAAAACTATATCGTTATTAAATTTTTTATTTCATAGTTGGCCTGAGAGCCAATCAGCGTCTCTACCCTATTCTGGGGTAAGGCTGCCCGGATGTAGAAACTTAAGCATATATACTGTCCCAGGCGTAGTTGAAGGGGCTTAAAAGTGCTGCCACCTCACGGAGTCTGGGTAACCGAGGCTAAGGCATAGCGTAATGGACCGTGTCCGTGACTCGCGGACACGGAAATTTTTCGCGCAACTTCGTCTCGCTGTGCCTGTATATAATTATTGTATAAGTATTCAACCATTCGTTTGAACATTTGAAATAAAATAACGGTTACGTGTTCTGAATATCGGTCTACTTTGTAAATAAATTTTCAGCTGTTTATAAAAAAAATAACGACATGTTTTGATATCACTATCAGTATAATTATGATATGTCGTGTTCGACTGGCGGGCTGTCAAGTATTAACGTCGGTCCCATTGACAAAAAGCTATACCAATGTCGTTTTACGCATATACAAATAATGTATGCAAATTGTAATCACCTGATCATATTAACGGTTGATCCACAATATGTACTTTGGCTGATCTGTAGAAGTTCTACTCATTCGTTACGTTCTAAAATTTGTTGCGAGCTGTAAGTACACATCGCTTGCTGACGACGACGCCATCTGGCGAATGATTTTTCATTCATAATTATTTATTATTTTTATTATATACTAGATGGCGCGCTGATTATTTATAACCAATGAAATATAACCAACTAGTTACTGCGTATATGACTTTGACCTAATAAAATTTCTCCTATGATAGCCTTGGCTACTATGGCCCAGAGTGTCATTAGCCAATAATGGCCATAGTTACATAATAATGTCGTATTACAAAGAATCGGGTAAATGCAAAAATGCGCCAAAAAACTACTATTCGGCACGTCGTTGTAATGGAAGATCCAGTTACGTGGTGTATTTAGAATGCTATTAACTGTTTGCAAGTTTGTAATAGTAAATTATTTCATTACTGTTTATTTTTGGAATTAATCGTTTTTGAATTCTTACATCCAGCATATAATAGTATCCGTGTTACTAGAATAGTTTCTGCGACTACACGAAACAAGTTAAAAAAAACTGCCACGGCACCGGGAAAGGAGATAGTAAGTCCATTATAATTTAGGTATACAGCCTGTTGTATATAAAAGAATCATATCGGGGCGCGTCATTTATGTTCATGTGTCCGTATAGGCACCATCGTGGTAATTGCTGTGGTCTTAGAAATAGCCCCATACCTAACAAGTTTCAAAAATACGCAATCCGGCTTCGTTGCAATACAAATTCGCCGACCCTTTCTCAAGTTTCTGTCTTTGACTTTGCTGTCTTGACGCGGCAGTAGGGCCGTGCGCAGAGGACAGAAAGTTGCAAGACAAGATTTTTCTTTGTCGACGTAGTTTCTAGCCATTCTCTCGCTGTGCAACACGTCCAAAGGCAGTACCAGGAATATTACATTACCACAATTTAACCCCCTCTAGCTCTACTCCCTCTCCCTACCGCCCCCCCCCCCACATGTGCGTACACGCATTCACATACACTGATACAGTGTCTTTCTACATTGTGTCAGTTACAATGCTACCATCTTTCTTGCGCAACCATACATATAAGTCATAAGATATACGGTTTTAAAAGGCCGTAATAATTTAGGCCAGTTAAGTACAAGATTACCCAAATTTTAGCCAAAAATAGCACACAAATTAATTTACTAATACCAGAGCTAATCCATCCGAGCTAGGGCTCGTCAACACACAGCGCACACTCAAATGAATAAGAAATTAAAACAGATAACGTACTAAATAATGAGACGTCCAAGATTGAGCGAAATCTGTGCACATTTGGTTCCACGGGGGAGTGCTCCAGCTCCTATCTAATAGCTCTGCCGATATGATGCAAGCATGTAACATAGTCGATTTTAGTACATGGTGCAATTTTTTGCATCTTTAAGAAATATCAGGGTGTAGTGTTTGCTGTCGATGGAGTAGTGTTGCAGATTTCTGCCATCGAGGAAGAGTCACATTTTGTATAGTCAACAGAGGTAATTTTGGACAAAGTTCAATATCGAGCTAATTAATGAATAAGTTAATGTTGGAGGATGTTAAAGTTCATGGGGATATTTTTTTATGCAGGACTTTTTCAGCAACACTGCAGTTACCCGAAACTATTCATACACAACTATCTTCCACTCTCAAAAGCCAGACTGTACTCTTGGTTGAGCATTTAATGCTCCAGTCAATGAGCTACTGCTCCACATCATGGTATGTATATGGACAGTGTAGATACCTATTATTGCTAAATACCCCTTAGCATATCCAGCCTGGCACCGGTTTTGTTGAGCCACTGAGTCCCCAAGGTTACTACTGCCAAAAGAAGTAACTTTTACTATTATCTTAGCATGGTCTGTTATAATTTGTATTTCCACGGTAAATATTTCATGAAATAAATGTCTATCTCTAAGAAACTGCTCGCCAAACTTTATAGTGTGGGAGCAAATGAAATGCCCCCTTCGTGTACACTTTGATAAAAAAAAAACAGATGCATCAGTTCATGTAAAATGTCTTTATATCAAAAACGAGCAAATACACAAGATATCCTACTACAGCTGATATGACTAACTTTCAATGAAACATGTTCTCTACAAAACTGACATATATGTAGACTGTTTCAATTCACTAAGATAATGACTGAACTTATACAGAATATACATCATTAAATAGAATTCTTTGTTAAATTTAACAAAGATTTTAAAATGGAAAGACGCCATTTTATCATGAGGGACACTATTTCTGTGAGACGCACAGACACCTGTGTCCCAGTTGGCAGTTTTCATTATATAACATCACTGTTACAGTGGAAATGTTTTTTCCTGGGTGGGATACTGCAGGAGTGGTATCACTTGTCAAAGATTTGTTCTAGATGTTCATAGCCAGCTCTGAGCAGGAACTGGAAGCTGACCTGGTCCCGTAAGGAACCGAGCTCTTCTGCAGCCAGGAGACGGTCCACTGCGGGTAGACACTGCGTCAGGTCAAGACCTGCAACAGTCACAGTGACCGCTTGACCACATGCTAGCCACAACAAAAGATCTAGATACAAGATGCCAGATATAAAACGTGATCTTTCCATTTAGGAAATCTTCCCTCTTAGAAGTCCGCTATCAGACATATCTCCTGTTGTTAATGCCACAGCCAGGCAGTGTTTGACATTTACCCCAAAAGCTGTTTATCCAGAGCAACAACTTAAACAAATTACTGGCCTGGCAGCAAGGTTAGGCCTACTGGTTTAATCAGATTTTATTTTGTAATGACTGTTCAATACTCATTTTCAATACTCATTTTCACTACTACCGTCTAGACAGGACACCCACCATCCATGTAGGCCATTTCTAAAGTCTTGAAGAAGACTGTGTCCTTGCAGTTCTCAAACGGGTCGTCTGGTCTGCTGATCTCTGACCAACTGAAGTCAACAAAGACAGTACATTAGGTATCCATAAGTATAATGTTTATATTAAGTACAACCGTTTAACTATCAAGATCAATAATACACAAACAAAGGTAAGCTATACATTATTCATAATAATTACAAACATTTTGTCCACTTTACACACAAGTAACTGCAAGACAACCTTGCGACAGTCTTGTCTCTCGGAGGATAAGCAACATGCATAATTTGGGCATGTTTAAATACTATTTATTATAATAATCCATTTCTACAGTTTTAAAATGTTGCAAATATACTGTTCTGTAATGCACTAGGGTCTGTATTCTTAAAACATTTCTGTAAATCATTTAGAATGACATTATACTTAAATTGAGCACTCACTCATCTTTCAAGATGGCACAACACCAAATATGTGTGAGAATATCTTCACAATCAACATCTTCATCCTCCTGAAAAAAGACCAAATTGACAATGGATATAAACGAGACAACATTTACATATCTGGTAATGAAGGTTTACATATGGGTAGGGGTAATTTAAGAAGACTTGGGAGCATCATGACACAACATTATCAGCCGTGAAAAAATTGTTTTACCAGACATCTGATATAAGACAGAATATTTCATTAAAAGGTAATTGAATTATGCAACAGATTTCACAACTGTTGAGACTAGCTACGGAATAATCTGTTAGAAGTTTATGTTTTATTGAACATCTGCTCCATGCACTGGCAGTAGTTCTGCCACCGACTTACCTTATTGATGAACTGTAGCAGGTCCAGGGCTTTCATGAAGTCAAACTCATTCGCATCAACATTGAATTCACCTACATAGAGCTGCAATCAAAATCACTGTTTGATTGTGTGTGTGTATATATACCTTAAACACATATATATGTATATATTGCACTAGGTGTATACTTTTATTTATTTCATTAATACAGCTGCCTGAACTGAGGCTATGTAGTGTCAATGAAATTGATTACAGGTGATCCATCTTAACAAAACCGGTCGGATGTCGGTAACTCTGATTTTCCATAAATGCCGATTTTGTGGAAAAAAACGGGCATTCGTCAATTTTGAGATTTCCCCTGAAAATGATTCTTTAGTATTTGTTTTATCGATTGCCACACTTGTTATCATCTAACTAACTCTGTTTCGTGTATTTTAAAGACATTTGCGTAGAGCTGTGCTAAGAAGACCTTAGTGTTCCGCTCCATTTCCTTAAAACAAAGCTGAAAATGCCAGTAATTGCGCGCATTCTTTGCCGCTAATTTTGGGACGATCCCTATCATAACGGGTATCACTGCATAGCTTAACGCGTCATCTGTCCATATATGGTCATATTTATGCTAATGTATGCATTCTCCGGCTTCCAGAAAGCTTGGAATAGACCCCCTATCCGTGCCAGCTGCGTAAACAAACCGGTGTCACATGGTAGCAACATCCCCGGCAATCGTGGTCCATGGTAACTAAGGTACATTCCATGAAATGTAACAAATAGTTTGCATCAACTTTGAAGGCCATTTTCTTACTTTGAAGGTTTCTACCCCACACATGTTTGTCAAGCTATAACTTCGGCTAGAATCGAGATATCTTCTAGCATGATATATCATATGAAAGCAGATATTCTGCTCTTTCCAGTGGTACTAATGACTCAATTAAAAAAATTACCGACATCCGACCGATTTTGTTAAGATGGGTCACATATATCAAACTGTTCAAACAGGAACAAGGGCATTGGAACACTGGTCCACTCAATCAAACATCTGACACTACTCAGTATGCTACATTATGCCCTAGACAACTTTTCATTTACGTCGGGAACATATCTATGCACTTTACACTTCACCTCCGGCAATTTTGTTTTATTCTGTCTTGCTATTAGGAGCGCCTTACAACTGCTCATGCACAGTACTCTGTTACTGTGGCAGTACATAATTCAATAATTACAAGTGTATTTGCTTTGCTGCCACAGACCCATATATATTAAAACAAAGTAACACATTAAAAATGCACTGAACCAAACCTAAAATCTAGATAAATAAAACCATAGGTACTTTAACTATTAAACGTGTGGGCAAGTAAGTAAATAACTAAAACTAATTCCACTGTTAATATCAAGTAATTTGTGGGAAATGATGAAATTTACGAATTTGTGGTTGTTGCAAGGTATAAAGACCAACGTTCTTAAAACATGAATCAAACAATTACGTAGACTGTAAACAAAAGTTGTAATGGTAACACAAGAAGTGTAATGTCTTACATCAATGATTTCCTTGGCTGACAGGACTCTCATGTTGTCTATGTCAGTGCCAAGACCCTGAAAGAACAACATTATAGTGTTGTGTCATTTAGTATTCGCACATTCAACAGCACTGGTGAAGGAATCACTGGTGAATGCATGACATGTTTCTGTCACCAAATAGACATGGCCAACTTTATACCCGTCTGTTTATAATCAAGGACAACATGAAACTATACTCGACTGATATAAATAAACCATACTGAATGAAGGCTCGTGGTAGCAACATATCTGGAAGAAAAGTTTCTTATTTGCATACAAGTTGCAAGCAATTATTAAACTGAATGTTTAAGTAAGAACACCTGGACCAAGTGTATTCGGTGTTGCCATGGTAACGTACCTCGACAACATCCTGTGGCAACTGTTCCTGGTGTAGAATCAGGTCCAACTCCTGGTTGATTGCTGCACACGACAGAGACAATATTGTCAAGAGTGCACAAACAATGACAAGATGACAACTACAATAAACACACATAAGTCATGCACACTAATACTTCTTACACATTTCCTGTTGTTGACTGAAATACTATGAGTAATAAGAGTGACCACTTGCAATAACTTTACTACTGCGGCAGTACTGGAAGAGTTGTATTACTTGAGATACAAAAATCTTGTCAGCTGCGCAAAAGCATCTTCATATTATGCGTGTTTGGTGATTTTTCTCTTTTCTTGATTTTTCTTTTTATCTTGGTCTGTTTCTGAAGAATTTGTTCTAAATGAAGAAATTATTCTGTAAGTTAAATTTTCTGAAAGGTGGCTCCTCGATAGCGACCAGCCAGGTCTTAGAGGAGTCTCCTGACCCTACTTTTATTATTATTTATACGCATTATTACCATGTTTGCTAGAATTTTCATGTTTGTATTATTCAGATTATATATGTATGACATGGATAACGTGTATGTATGTATTGTGTTGACAAAATGGTCAAATAAAAACAAATTCTTCTTCTTCTTCTTCTATTGCTATTGCAATCCCACTCTGACAACAATGAAACTATTGCGAAAGCACAGGTATTAATACAGCGACAGTATCATGGATTGGTCACTACCCAGCACACCAAACATCCCAAAACATAATCCATTGGTGCCACCTCATAGGCAGTTTATTATCACTAATACAGTGAAAGTGGAGTGAGACTGGTACAGTCCAGCAAGTCAGGATAAACCAGCTTCTGAATTTGTTGACTATCTGAAGCTAGGATTTCATAAGCATCTGTGGCAAAACAACGAGTAGTTACTAGTTACAACTGTTACATAAATATGTTGATGAGTTTTGTGGTGCAGATGAGTTTATCACATGCGCACAGCAAACTGAATCATTCCATATAGCAATTAAAACATGGTTGTTCAAGAATCGGACAGGAAATTCCCACATTGGCATCACTGTAGAGCTTACCCACTCCATATGCACACACACTTGTGTTTATGGGGACTCCTAGCAGATGTGGGCTGAAGCGGAATTAAGGGACAGCGATGTCTGCAGGGACATTTGAAGTAACTGAGCTCAGACACAGTGGTCGACAATTTCACATGGACATACCTTCAATGTTAGAGTGGACACTCTCAGGCGGGTCTTCCACGGCGTAGGCAGCCAACTTACTCAGACTGAGTAGAGTCTACAACAACCATAAAACATCACTTCATTACTAGATAGCAACACAAGGTTACTTCTAATGTTTGGAATAACGTTGGTTTGGTCAAACTGACCAATCACTGATTGTATAACCGGTCCACACCTCGTCTGGGTTTATTCTCTGAGTGACAACCTTGCTAAACCATCTGCTGCTACATTGATTCCAGCTCATTCATTCTATCTATTAATTATCAGTAAGTTAACTTGAACTGGACCGCTCAAACAGATGCAGTAAAGTGAGACCATGATCTGGAAGTGTTGTCCGATACACACCTTTTTCTTGGCAACAAACGTCCTGTGTTCTGCCGCCAACGACTGCAATGTTGACTGGGCCTGAGAAAAAGATGACATTTGACATGAGCCAGATTTATCATAGAATATGTGTACAACAAAAATTACACCATACACATTGTCCATATAATATTTAGAAGCCAAACCCAAGAATGTACCATAGTGTTAACTACACGCTATTCAGATGTGTGTGATTTCAAAATTAATTCCATAAATCAATCGAGATGACCATCTGGTACTACCTAACACAAGGCACTGATTACAATTGTCCAGATCCTCGTTACTGATGACCATTTGACCACTGTCTCCCTGTCTCCCTGATCATGCTTCAATACACTGTAAAGCGCAAACATTTTGATCTAGTGATGTATCAAATAAACAGACACGGTTGTAATTTCTGTCCAATAAGCAACACAATAAAAGGCAAGTTCTTATATAACACAGTATCCAATCCTCAGGACCGTTCAAAGCGCTTTACACTTTACTTCCCTGACAGACCTGTTCACTCAGACACCATCTCGGCTTCTCTGGGAATCATCCAGCCATATGCTACAATTAATGCACGAAAGCTGCTCATACACATATCCGCCACTATCTATAGCCAGGTATTCATTTATACAGCTGAGTGAACTGGAGCACTGTAGAGTAAAAAAACTTGCCCAAGGTTTTAACACCGCAGCACAGGGTTCGAACCCGGGTTCTCGTAGTCGAGAGCCCGAAGCTCTACCACTGAGCCACTGCGCTCTAAGCAATCTGCTCACACAAAAATCTAACCATGCTAAAATACTTGCCAGTACAAATGAGAGATTTACAACACAAGTGGTGAAGACATGATCTACAACAACTGCTGAAGGTCGTGACCTGGGTCAGTACGTACCTGGAAGAAGTCGCCAGCGTTGACGTCATGAAGCCAACTGAGATGTTGGTTCTCTGCCGTCTGCAGGAAGCGCCCCAGTAGAGGGTGTGATGCCAGGGAGGACGACAGCAGCTTGCCTCGTTTCCCTACAGTCATCACATGGATGCATCACATATAACACAGGTACATCTCATCTACCAAAACAACTTGACAGGAAAACCCAACATGGTATGGTATGCATAGTAAATATTCATAAACTACTAAGTAATCATAAATATAGGCTTTTAAATATTGAAATAAATTAAGTTCGATTTGAAATTGTATTCACAACACCACTGCTTGCATCTTCTGTTTTTTAACTAGTTAATTCATTGTCAACATACATAACCCAAAAAGTTGCTACACTATACATTTTACATACACGATACATGAATAATCTTTATGAATAACGTTTCTAGAAAATAACACTGCAAAAAAGAAATGTAAATGATTACATATATTCTTGTTCACTGATTTTATCTAGCATCTAATAATCATATTAATAAGACTAACCACTTACCTTCATTCATGTACCACTTGAACACATACTCAGGAAAACCCTGGAAACAAGAAAACTGCAGCTGAATTGCGTGTTTCAATACACACACACACACACACACACACACACACACACACACACACACACACACACACACACACACACACACACACACACACACACACACACACACACACACACACACACACACACACACACACACACACACACACACACACACACACACACACACACACACACACACACACACACACACACACACACACACACACACACACACACACACACACACACACACACACACACACACACACACACACACACACACACACACACACACACACACACACACACACACACACACACACACACACACACACACACACACACACACACACACACACACACACACACACACACACACACACACACACACACACACACACACACACACACACACACACACACACACACACACACACACACACACACACACACACACACACACACACACACACACACACACACACACACACACACACACACACACACACACACACACACACACACACACACACACACACACACACACACACACACACACACACACACACACACACACACACACACACACACACACACACACACACACACACACACACACACACACACACACACACACACACACACACACACACACACACACACACACACACACACACACACACACACACACACACACACACACACACACACACACACACACACACACACACACACACACACACACACACACACACACACACACACACACACACACACACACACACACACACACACACACACACACACACACACACATATAAAATGCTGCGATCAAGTAACAGAAAGACTATTTCATATGCTACATATTTTTATTATTTCATCCAACAATATGTACTGGTGCGCATGCATCGCAGATGTGCACTTGTATGTGCACTCTTGGTTGTGTGTACGTGGTCATGCATGCGTGCGTGTTTGTTCGTAAAAACACCCTAAACTACCAGTGGTCAATCAAAATAAACAACATCGTAGCCCACTAGGGGGCAGTAGTGTACACACCATGCGCTGGAACTGCGTCATGTAGCGCTGGAGACGGTCCTGGTTGTCCGTCTCCTCACAGATCTGCACCAGTGCCCCCATGTCACAGTACTTCTCCGCCAGGGACGCTGCTCTCTCATACTGCTGGTACTGCACTGGAAACACATCACCAACAGTGAACACTCAACACTCCCTCCCTGTCGCTCTGTCCCTTGCCTTGTCTCTCTCACTCGTGCCTTGCCCTCTCCTCTCTCTCCCTCCGTCCCACACTCTCTCGCCCTCTCTCCCCGCTCTCTCTTGCCCTCTCTCCCTCCGTCCCACACTCTGTCTCGCCCTCTCTCCCCACTCTGTCTTGCCCTCCCTCTCTCTGCCCTCTTTCTCCCTCCATCCCACACTCTGTCTCGCCCTCTCTCCCCACTCTGTCTTGCCCTCTCTCTCTCTGCCCTCTTTCTCCCTCCGTCCCACACTCTGTCTCGCCCTCTCTCCCCGCTCTCTCTTGCCCTCTCTCTCTCTGCCCTCTTTCTCCCTCCGTCCCACACTCTCTCGCCCTCTCTCGCCCTCTCCCCCCGCTCTCTCTTGCCCTCTCTCCCTCACTCTCTCTGCCCTCTTTCTCCCTCCGTCCCACACTCTCTCTTGCCCTCTCTCCCTCCGTCCCACACTCTCTCTTGCCCTCTCTCCCTCCGTCCCACACTCTCTCTTGCCCTCTCTCCCTCCGTCCCACACTCTCTCTTGCCCTCTCTCCCTCCGTCCCACACTCTCTCTTGCCTTCTCTCCCTCCGTCCCACACTCTCTCTTGCCTTCTCTCCCTCCGTCCCACTCTCTCTTGCCCTCTCTCCCTCCGTCCCACACTCTCTCTTGCCCTCTCTCCCTCCGTCCCACACTCTCTCTTGCCTTCTGTCCCTCCGTCCCACACTCTCTCTCCCTCCGTCCCACACTCTCTCTTGCCCTCTCTCCCTCCGTCCCACACTCTCTCTTGCCCTCTCTCCCTCCGTCCCACACTCTCTCTTGCCCTCTCTCCCTCCGTCCCACACTCTCTCTTGCCCTCTCTCCCTCCGTCCCACACTCTCTCTTGCCCTCTCTCCCTCCGTCCCACACTCTCTCTTGCCTTCTCTCCCTCCGTCCCACACTCTCTCTTGCCTTCTCTCCCTCCGTCCCACACTCTCACTTGCCTTCTCTCCCTCCGTCCCACACTCTCTCCCCCCCCCGCTCTCTCTTGCCCTCTCTCCCTCCCCCCGCTCTCTCTTGCCCTCTCTCCCTCCCCCCGCTCTCTCTTGCCCTCTCTCCCTCCGTCCCACACTCTCTCTTGCCCTCTCTCCCTCCGTCCCACACTCTCTCTTGCCTTCTCTCCCTCCGTCCCACACTCTCTCTTGCCTTCTCTCCCTCCGTCCCACACTCTCTCTTGCCTTCTCTCCCTCCGTCCCACACTCTCTCTTGCCCTCTCTCCCTCCGTCCCACACTCTCTCTTGCCTTCTCTCCCTCCGTCCCACACTCTCTTTTGCCTTCTCTCCCTCCGTCCCACACTCTCTCTTGCCTTCTCTCCCTCCGTCCCACACTCTCTCTTGCCCTCTCTCCCTCCGTCCCACACTCTCTCTCGCCCTCTCTCCCTCCGTCCCACACTCTCTCTTGCCTTCTCTCCCTCCGTCCCACACTCTCTCTTGCCTTCTCTCCCTCCGTCCCACACTCTCTCTTGCCCTCTCTCCCTCCGTCCCACACTCTCTCTCGCCCTCTCTCCCTCCGTCCCACACTCTCTCTTGCCTTCTCTCCCTCCGTCCCACACTCTCTCTTGCCTTCTCTCCCTCCGTCCCACACTCTCTCTTGCCCTCTCTCCCTCCGTCCCACACTCTCTCTTGCCCTCTCTCCCTCCGTCCCACACTCTCTCTTGCCCTCTCTCCCTCCGTCCCACACTCTCTCTTGCCCTCTCTCCCTCCGTCCCACACTCTCTCTTGCCCTCTCTCCCTCCGTCCCACACTCTCTCTTGCCTTCTCTCCCTCCGTCCCACACTCTCTCTTGCCTTCTCTCCCTCCGTCCCACACTCTCTCCCCCCCCCGCTCTCTCTTGCCCTCTCTCCCTCCCCCCGCTCTCTCTTGCCCTCTCTCCCTCCCCCCGCTCTCTCTTGCCCTCTCTCCCTCCGTCCCACACTCTCTCTTGCCCTCTCTCCCTCCGTCCCACACTCTCTCTTGCCTTCTCTCCCTCCGTCCCACACTCTCTCTTGCCTTCTCTCCCTCCGTCCCACACTCTCTCTTGCCTTCTCTCCCTCCGTCCCACACTCTCTCTTGCCCTCTCTCCCTCCGTCCCACACTCTCTCTTGCCTTCTCTCCCTCCGTCCCACACTCTCTCTTGCCTTCTCTCCCTCCGTCCCACACTCTCTCTCGCCCTCTCTCCCTCCGTCCCACACTCTCTCTTGCCTTCTCTCCCTCCGTCCCACACTCTCTCTTGCCCTCTCTCCCTCCGTCCCACACTCTCTCTTGCCTTCTCTCCCTCCGTCCCACACTCTCTCTTGCCTTCTCTCCCTCCGTCCCACACTCTCTCTTGCCTTCTCTCCCTCCGTCCCACACTCTCTCTTGCCCTCTCTCCCTCCGTCCCACACTCTCTCTTGCCCTCTCTCCCTCCGTCCCACACTCTCTCTTGCCCTCTCTCCCTCCGTCCCACACTCTCTCTTGCCCTCTCTCCCTCCGTCCCACACTCTCTCTTGCCCTCTCTCCCTCCATCCCACACTCTCTCTTGCCCTCTCTCCCTCCGTCCCACACTCTCTCTTGCCCTCTCTCCCTCCGTCCCACACTCTCTCTTGCCCTCTCTCCCTCCGTCCCACACTCTCTCTTGCCCTCTCTCCCTCCGTCCCACACTCTCTCTTGCCCTCTCTCCCTCCGTCCCACACTCTCTCTTGCCCTCTCTCCCTCCGTCCCACACTCTCTCTTGCCCTCTCTCCCTCCGTCCCACACTCTCTCTTGCCCTCTCTCCCTCCGTCCCACACTCTCTCTTGCCCTCTCTCCCTCCGTCCCACACTCTCTCTTGCCCTCTCTCCCTCCGTCCCACACTCTCTCTTGCCCTCTCTCCCTCCGTCCCACACTCTCTCTTGCCCTCTCTCCCTCCGTCCCACACTCTCTCTTGCCCTCTCTCCCTCCGTCCCACACTCTCTCTTGCCCTCTCTCCCTCCGTCCCACACTCTCTCTTGCCCTCTCTCCCTCCGTCCCACACTCTCTCTTGCCCTCTCTCCCTCCGTCCCACACTCTCTCTTGCCCTCTCTCCCTCCGTCCCACACTCTCTCTTGCCTTCTCTCCCTCCGTCCCACACTCTCTCTTGCCTTCTCTCCCTCCGTCCCACACTCTCTCTTGCCCTCTCTCCCTCCGTCCCACACTCTCTCTTGCCCTCTCTCCCTCCGTCCCACACTCTCTCTTGCCCTCTCTCCCTCCGTCCCACACTCTCTCTTGCCCTCTCTCCCTCCGTCCCACACTCTCTCTTGCCCTCTCTCCCTCCGTCCCACACTCTCTCTTGCCCTCTCTCCCTCCGTCCCACACTCTCTCTTGCCCTCTCTCCCTCCGTCCCACACTCTCTCTTGCCCTCTCTCCCTCCGTCCCACACTCTCTCTTGCCTTCTCTCCCTCCGTCCCACACTCTCTCTTGCCTTCTCTCCCTCCGTCCCACACTCTCTCTTGCCTTCTCTCCCTCCGTCCCACACTCTCCCCCCCCCGCTCTCTCTTGCCCTCTCTCCCCCCCCCCCGCTCTCTCTTGCCCTCTCTCCCTCCGTCCCACACTCTCTCTCCCTCCGTCCCACACTCTCTCTTGCCCTCTCTCCCTCCGTTCCACACTCTCTCTTGCCTTCTCTCCCTCCGTCCCACACTCTCTCCCCCCCCCCGCTCTCTCTTGCCCTCTCTCCCTCCGTCCCACACTCTCTCTTGCCCTCTCTCCCTCCGTCCCACACTCTCTCGTGCCTTCTCTCCCTCCGTCCCACACTCTCTCTTGCCCTCTCTCCCTCCGTCCCACACTCTCTCTTGCCCTCTCTCCCTCCGTCCCACACTCTCTCTTGCCCTCTCTCCCTCCGTCCCACACTCTCTCTCCCTCCGTCCCACACTCTCTCTTGCCCTCTCTCCCTCCGTCCCACACTCTCTCTTGCCCTCTCTCCCTCCGTTCCACACTCTCTCTTGCCTTCTCTCCCTCCGTCCCACACTCTCTCCCCCCCCCCCCGCTCTCTCTTGCCCTCTCTCCCCCTCCCCGCTCTCTCTCGCCCTCTCTCCCTCCCTCCCTCTCATCCTCTGTTGAGCTGCTCTGCTGACATAAACTGCACCATTACACACACGACAAGACAGACCTGTTAGGTAATCCCATCAACACACACACAACATCTAGTTAAGATCACAAGACAATGTAGAGTAATATACAACCAAGTGTATATAACCATGTCTTGGATAAAAGACAGCCCAATTTATAACTTTTCATCACTAATTCATTAGTCTCAGTTCCTGACAATAAACTTGACAGACCCATGCACTCACTGAAAGGCTTGATGAGAGTGGTGCGGTCCTGTTCATATTTCCGCAGCACCTCGAGGTATCTCTGATTCTCCCCCGGCCCGTGCTTGATCGACTCTAGCTGACTGCGATAGCCATCAAGCACTATGTCTGACAGTTCAAGGAGTTGTTGGAAGAGGGCGCCACGGTCCTTTACATCGTTCGCCTCGGGCAATGCTTGCTCCGAAGTGATGGCGTGCTGTCAGAAATAAATGTTGTCTTTGTTGAGAAAACCAGAAGGTGCCATGAAATGCAAACACAGCGCATTTGTTGAATAGGATGGGAAGTTTCATAAGGTAGTTTGTAAGATGGACGTCACCCGGAAGAAGACCAAAGACAACATGGTGAAAGACAGTAATGGTAGATCTGGGGCTGTCATGGGGCGAGGCTCAGGCCGCAGCGAAGGACAGGACTCTGTGGAGGAACATTGTTGTAGCCTTATGACCCATTGGGGATGAAGAGGATACGTAAGTAAGCAGTTTGTAACTTTGTATTGAAACATAAGCAAGCTTTTAAACACAGAGAAATAGTATGTAAACAAATACTTTTCACGATTAATTATTGCTACAACATAGTGCCAAAGGAAAATTTCTAACTTGACACCATAGATAATATTTATTGCTGCCAAGAAATTAAACTAAAATACGACGAAATAAGCATTTCAAGGTGGCTAACTTACGCATAAGAAACTGTTGTAATTTATCCTCATAACAGCCAAAAACACTGAACTGAAACTATAAAACACAACATAAATTATCATGTTGTATTTTTGTAACGTGTAAATGTAAAAATTACCCATTACTGTATTACAGCAACTCAAATCACGTATCCATCACTGCTACAAATGTCCTACTCCCCAGGACCGAGTCGTACCTGTCGACATGTCCAGCGTCTGCCTCCCTTGGGTCCTGCTGAGTGGGTCCAAGAGACGTATTCCAGCTGCGTCTGTCGCTGGCCATGAGACTGGTACATGGCCTCGTTGCTAGCACGGTACTGCAACGCTGCCGATAACATCCCCTGGAGGGTAATCAGACACCTAGTCAGTCATGTGACACAGGGTGGGATCTAACCCTAGCTCAGGTTAAAATAATTAAATGCAGGTTGGCCAACACAAATCATGAAGTATTCCAAATTCAAGGCATCGTATCAAAGATTCGATGTACAAATGTTACACCAATCACTCGCAGTCCCTGATTGACCTAATCATAGATACTTCAGTTTGAAACAGTGTAGCAATTACAGCACACAAGTAATCCATTCTAATAATGACATCAGCTAGAACACTGCTACATCTCAACTGAATATCTTCTGTTCTCTAACCATGCTGAAACCGATGTTATATCTACATCAATACACACTCGGAGTCCAAGCCACTGTTTACTGGAATCTTAACTCTTTACTGCGCAGACCATCCAAAACCGCCCAACCCCTCGTACGCGCAGACCGTCCAAAACCGCCCAACCCCTCGTACGCACAGACCGTCCAAAACCGCCCAACCCCTCATACGTGCAGACCGTCCAAAACCGCCCAGCAAACTCACAGTTCGTGGGCCTTTCGTTTACCGCAATGAGATCCTTCTTTTATATTAACCAGCCAGCTCAAACTGCCGACCTAAACTCTATGTAGGTCACGGAAACATCTTGTGAAAAATTGTTTTCGTTTGCGGATTAAGTGAGTTTATTTGGAAGGATATTGAAGTGCTTTCGTCTAGTTAATCTCCGACATCGTGGGGCATTTGGCAGATATTACTGAGATCATTTCTCGACGATTTCGAGCCGGATATCGATGTTTGCAACGTGAATAATGTCGACAGTGATCACGGATACCCTGTTATCGTCCATCTACGTTGTCTGTGCAACTTTTCGCTGTTGAGATACGATGAAGATGACCCATCGGCGGCATGTTTATTTCGCCGATATGCAGCTATTTTGTTGATCGGATCATCGTATGTACTTCGTTTGGTTTATTTATTTTAGGATATTTTATTAATATCCACTATGGACACATTGCTTCTGATAAGGGAGCATCTATTTGTGAAAGGAGTGTGCTATCTTTCGTTACTCGAGTGTTGATTTTACATAAGAAAAGAACATTCCATTCGGCAATATAATCGGAAAACGATAGCCATTTTGTAACTTATGTCATGATTGTTGTCTTCAGTCGCATTAGCGTTGTTTACAAAAATAATTATAATTTGAAAACTAACCGTCAAAATTTGATAAATGTTTTACTAGGATAAAACTAACATACATGGCTACATTAATTCCACAAGATTACTGTTGTGTGTTCTAACATTTTAAAATATGTAGCATGATGAAGTTGCATATTTATTTTGTCATTATAATTGTTAAAGTTTGCTTCAAGATCTGAAATGTAATTGATTGCAACACATACATTTTAAATAACACGTTTTATTCACAAAATCCTTCTATGTACAGTGCAATTAATTTCATATATTTTTATGCATCGGTTGTCAAATTATTTGAATGTTAATGCAAGCAACATGCAGCGTAATTCACAGATGGCTGCCATCTTAAAATTGTCTGCCCACAGCAGGGTGTAAAATAAGAAGGCTGTCTACCCAGTAAAGAGTTAAATGTGCCAGCTTTAAACATGGTCAAAACTAGGATGAGATACTAAGGCCGACTTACACAGAAGATGGAGTTGGTGACAATGACCCTGGCAATGAGCTCCTGGGGCATGATGCTGCCACTGAGTGCGTCCTCCTCCAACAACAGCAGATGCTCCAGGATGCCGTTGATCGCAGACACCTGGTGGACAGAGCAGCGTTACACACTGGGCCACTACACACATCTGTAGAACTACACACTGGGCCACTACACACCTGTTGAATGACACAGTACAAAATTACATACACATATCTGCAGCGTTACACACTGGGCCACTACACACATCTGTAGAACTACACACTGGGCCACTACACACCTGTTGAATGACACAGTACAAAATTACATACACATATCTGCAGCATTACACACTGGGCCACTACACACATCTGTAGAACTACACACTGGGCCACTACACACCTGTCTGTAGAAGAGGTCCTGTGGGATGAGGCCAGAGGTCATGGCGGCGCGGTCAGCTGTGTCGGCCACTCGTGAGTCCAGCAGGTGTTTGATGGCTGCGTCCACAATGCCTGGGTGTCTGAAACAGGTCAAGGTACACTGACCAGTGGCCTTGCACTGCTACTTGCTGCTGTCTACCTGGTCAAAGCTGCACACTGACCCATTCATTCATCCAAAGGAATAGAATAAAAAAGTATTCTGTATACTTCAGTGTAATTTATGTTTTCAATATACAATTTATGAAATATTTTATCAGATTTTTCACATGTTCAGGATTATAATGTTCTTATTGTACACATTTGCAGAGTGATACTATCGGTCGCAGTCTGCCAGAAAATGGTAAACAGTGAAAATGTTATTAATTGACATGAAGCAGCAACATGGTCAAAGTTCTAAGTCAAAGTTCAAAACCAGGTTTGTTCAGGTGCATCTACCAGGTTTAATAATATAATACCATCCATTCGGGACCAACCTATTCATAGTGACATACATATAATAAAACGTATGTGGAATCATAAGATATGTATAAGGAATATATGTATCCTGGATGGACTTACTGGGTGTGTGATGGATTTACTGCATGTGGCGACTTACTGCGTGTGAATGGACTTACTGAGTGTGGATGGGTTTACTGCATGTGGACAGACTTACTGCACACGGATGGACTTACTGTATGTGGATGGACTTACTGTGTGCATGGACTTACTGCACATGGATGGACTTATTGCATGTGGATGGACTTACTACGTGTGGGTGGACTTACTGCATGTGGATGGACTTACTGCATGTGGATGGACTTACTATGTGTGGGTGGACTTACTGCGTGTGGATGGACTTACTGTACATGGATGGACTCAGTACGTGTGGGTGGACTTACTGCGTGTGGATGGACTTACTGCACATGGATGGACTTATTGCATGTGGATGGACTTACTATGTGTGGGTGGACTTACTGCGTGTGGATGGACTTACTGCATGTGTATGGACTTACTGTGTGTGGATGGACTTACTGCGTGTGTATGGACTTACTGTGTGTGGACTTCCCGCAGTGCTTTGGCAGCGACAACTTTCTCTGCAAGTTCACACAGCAGCAGCTTGGTGCACATGACAGAGTCTCGCACAGACACCGAGGACAGCTGTCAACACAGACAGTAGACTCACTCAAGGGGGGACATACATACAGGGTCACATAACACACTTCACAGCCCAGTCACTGATGTCTGCATTCTTATATGTTCTAGTCTAGTCACGGATCATTCACTTGAATTACACAAAACATACAAATTAAATCATAATATAGCTTGTGCAGTTATGCCTTTCCGTCAGAGAAATAACCAGCAGCATGAAATCATGGTATTCTGGCTTTGATCAAACTTGTTTCCCCATGGTTTCCATAGGTTGCAAAATTGAAGTGTATGGTTTTATTTCTGAAAACTTGGCATTTCAGACTATCATATATAATTTTCAAATTCCAGGTTTTCAAGGCCTTGAATTTTAATTACTAAAATTCCATACTATTGAAGGATTTCCACGTCCTGTATCTTGTCTAGTACTTTGCTGCTAATCTATTAAAGCCAACCATTCTGCAAACTTATAATGGCTTACAAGGCACGATTCTGGTAATGGTGAAGTTAATATATTTTTGCAAGACGAGGCTTCCTGGTAGTGGGTTTGCCTTGTAAAACTTGTAAAAGTATTCATATTAATTACTGCCTAAATACCGTTTATTATATTCAGACCAGGCCAGGCCAGGCCAGGCCAGGCCAGGCCAGGCCAGGCCAGGCCAGGCCAGGCCAGGCCAGGCCAGGCCAGGCCAGGCCAGGCCAGGCCAGACACTGTATGACTGTAACTTTATTACAACTGCCAAACTCTTGAGACAATCACACTGTGACATGCAGGAAACATTCACCAGAGTGACCAGTCATGTGACTCACCCTGTCCCACAGCTGGACACTCTTGAGGAACTGGACGTAGTAGGTGTGGGCCTTCAGCTTGTCCTCCAACTGCTGCATCAGGATGAGTGACCCCGTCACTGACCCACCTGTCACAAACAACTGACCACGGTCATCTACACTGACCACAGTCACAGAGCCACCTGTCACAAACAACTGACCACGGTCATCTACACTGACCACAGTCACAGAGCCACCTGTCATAAACAACTGACCCAGGTCATCTACACTGACCACAGTCACAGAGCCACCTGTCACAAACAACTGACCCAGGTCATCTACACTGACCACAGTCACAGAGCCACCTGTCATAAACAACTGACCCAGGTCATCTACACTGACCACACCATCACAGAGCCACCTGTCACAAACAACTGACCCTGGTCATCTACACTGACCAAGTTGTTACTTCAGAGAGAGTTAGTAAACAGTAGACATATTCTCATGCTGGTTATAATTCTAGCATTGCAACACTTCAACAAAGTTTGGTACAGGATAATCACTAGCCAACTAACCCTGTACCTGCTATACAATATACCCTGGCATAGGGTATTTGCTTTCCAACATACCCTGACATAGAGTCCTTTCTATCCAACCCACTCTAGCATATGGTACTTGCCATTCAACTTACCCTGGTGGACAGACTCGGCCCAGCGAGGATCGGACGCTGGGAACTCGTCAATCATGTCCTGGGCGAGCCTCGTCACAAGTCTGTCTACGTCTGCGGTTACACCCGGTGGAAACAACTCATCCACAATCAACTGCGCCTGCGACTACAACACACACAAACAGGCATTGCAAGAAAATACTGAAACTGCATTCAAGTTACAACTACTGAACGTCTACTCATGAGGTGAAGTTGATTTGTTTGGAATATTTGATCCAGAACACCTTCGAGTCCTTGCTCAAGGTGTCTGTGAGTCCATGCTCTAGGAGTCTGTGAGTCCTTGCTCTAGGTGTCTGTGAGTCCTTGTTCTAGGTGCCTGTGAGTCCTTGCTCTAGTTGTCTGTGAGTCCTTGCTCTAGGTGTCTGTGAGTGCTTGCTCTAGGTGTCTGTGAGTCCTTGCTCTAGGTGTCTGTGAGTCCTTGCTCTAGGTGTCTGTGAGTCCTTGCTCTAGGTGTCTGTGAGTCCTTGCTCTAGGTGTATGTGAGTCCTTGCTCTAGGTGTCTGTGAGTCCTTGCTCTAGGTGTCTGCCATCTGGTCTGTCACACATCCCTGTCAGATAATTTGTCATTTCAAATCTAATCAACACTTTTAATCATGGCCTGCACAGCGTAAATACAGTTTTGGTGGACAGAGAGGAACTACAGCAGACACAGACAACGTGTAGTGCGTGCGGAGCCTCACGGCATACTTAGGCCTCGACTCATCCAGTATCACATGACTGATTCCTGATAACTCCATGCATCGTTACATGAAACACTACTTTCTCTCCTCATAACACTTCTAATAATAATGACTACCAACAACACACTTGAGAGAACTAACTGACCAACTGCTAACGTTTCAATTAAACATGTAAACTTTACAGCAAATATTTTAGTCAGCATACCTAGCAAGCAAAATATATTTAATCTTGAGATCACAATTTTTTTTAATGATCTTAGATCTGAATAACCCATGGGTATGTATCATTGTAGTAACAGTATTCCCGCTACAGTTGTCCACTGCTGTAGCGGGCCATCACTCACCAGGTTGCCGCTACATGAGTTGAGGAAGGCAGCCTTGAGTCGCACGGTCTTGTCTTCACTCATACTCAACTCCTCCAGCTGAGATGCGTTACACACCAGACTCGACTGCTGCAATAGTAACGACTCAATGTTACACACCAGACTCGACTGCTGCAATAGTAACGACTCAATGTTACACACCAGACTCGACTGCTGCCATAGTAACGACTCAATGTTACACACCAGACTCGACTGCTGCAATAGTAACGACTCAATGTTACACACCAGATTCGACTGCTGCAATAGTAAGTAACGACTCAATGTTACACACCAGGCTTGACTGCTGCAATAGTAATGACTCAATGTTACACACCAGACTCGACTGCTACAGGTTACATAGCAACGACTCAATGTTACACACCAGATTCGACTGCTGCAATAGTAACGACTCAATGTTACACACCAGACTCGACTGCTACAGGTTACATAGCAACGATTCAATGTTACACATCAGACTCGACTGCTACAGGTTACATAACAACGACTCAATGTTACACACCAGACTCGACTGCTGCAATAGTAACAACTCAATGTTACACACCAGACTCGACTGCTGCAGGTTTCATAGCAACGACTCAATGTTATGATACACAACTCAACTTTCGGATCACAAACGTTCCTTGGAAATATTCAGTGTTGTAACTTTTCACAAATGCAGTTTTCACTACCAGAGTTTAGATTGTTTTTGTTGTTCCTGAAGAATTGTCTAGCAATATAAAGGTGCTCATTGACATATCACATTTGTTGTGACTTTTGCAATAAAAAAAATTTAGTCAACGGACAATGGACCAAAACATAACTAAATTAAATGCACAGCAGTGCAATAGTCTACAGCAAACTGAAGACAATTGACAGAGTGCTTACCTCCATGGCAATGGATGTTGATGACGCCTCAAGGACTGAATCAGCCATACTGCAACATCACAGAATGTCAGCAGTTTGCGAAATATTCACCTTGACCCCACATACAGCACAAACATGCTTCATCCAGCTTATGTACAGTGTTAATGTAAACAAAATAATTATTTCATAATGTGTCTTAGAATGGTCACCTCAGAGAAGTCTAAGCAACAGTTGGCCACAGAGAGCCGTCAGATTGCAGGACATCGTGTCATCACAGGCTGGACTTGACAAGACACAACTCTATTAATAGCACATTCTGAAGATGTGTGAGGATGCACCACAGTTGTACAATTTGATGAACTTTCTGGACAGACAATGGTGTTTTACTGGTAGCACAGTGGAATAAAGTTCACATCATTACTTTTAGTAGATTGTAGGCTTTCAAATAATTCTCTTTATCACAGATTTTATAATTTTTATCTGAGCACAACCAACAACTGGATCTTTAATTCCATCCTTCGTTCATTTAGTCCTGGTAAAATTACATTCCATTATACAAATGCTGAAATTATATCCATTTTATGCACACAAAAAATGGAACATAGAGGTTGCCAATTACCTCACATCGACCTTCAACTGCATCTCCTTGATGGAGACAAGGCCATGAACAGTGGAGAAGAAGAGGGCGAGACCATCAGTGTGACCTGAACACAGGACAATCAGTGTGACCTGAACACAGAACAATCAGTGTGACCTGAACACAGAACAATCAGTGTGACCTGGACACAGAACAATCAGTGACTGCTCATACAGACTTGAAGATACTTCACTGCAAACAACAAACATTTAACAACGTATATCCAGTGAAATAATAATGTATTAATAGTAATTTAATACCACTATATATGTGTAAAGTTTGTAATGAGGTGAAGTTACTATAATTGTGTACATACCAACCATTATTATTTTTATGACTGACTTCTGTGTGGCTCCATACATTACATTAGTTCTTACTAGTGACTTATGACGAGGCCTCAGACAAGTCTAAACTACACAACTGACCGGACAGTGTTCAGATTGCAGGACATAATGTCATCACATACCTTGTGTGGTAATGTGTGGTAATGGCCTAGATCATATTTCTGTTTCTTCATTATATGGAGAAGTAAACCCACGAAGGTTACCCTAATTATATTAAAGACATTTTAAACTAATTTATTTCAATATTAATCCAATCTTGACATTTTCACCACCTTTGTAAGAATATTTTATGAAACACAATTCAATAACAGTAGGCAGTATTCTAATTTTGTCACACAGAGCAAATAGAATAACTGAAACTTGTGGAGGGATGGAAGTGAAAGAGACGGAAACAACCCAGGTTGCAGTGGCCCAGGAACTGATGGAGAGTTTGGGACCCAGAAACTACGCACCTGCCCCAAGTAGTCTGTTTCCTGGAGACTGGAACTCCACTTTGTCCACGTCATCATGGGAACTGCTCACTGCAACACACGTCTACTGCTGTTACAGGTGGTCATTATCAGTTTGCTGTATCAAGTAGAAGGACAAGTATGACAAATGAGAAGGACAAGTAGGACAAGTAGAAGGTAAAGTAGAAGGACAAGTAGGACAAGTAGAAGGACAAGTAGAAGGACAAGCAGAAGGACAAGTAGGACAAGTAGAAGGACAAGCAGAAGGACAAGCAGAAGGACAAGTAGAAGGACAAGTAGAAGGACAAGTAGAAGGACAAGGCCTCAGAGAAGTCTAAGCAACAGTTGACCACAGAGAGTCATCAGATTGCAGGACATCGTGTCATCACAGGCCGCATCTGAGAACAACACCACTATCACTGCTATTGCTTACAACTTTGCCCAGGCAAAATTTGATAAAGACGGGTAAATGGTCCATTATTATTCAGCTGTGCATCTTACATCTTTCACCAGTCACCTAAACAATGACCAGTCACTTAAACTTAAAGGACGTACCACTCTATGTCAGGCCCTACGTGTGGCATTATACATTAAAATACCACTAATTGGGTTTTACGATAGACAACGCACAGCATTCAGTTGTTTGTCACCATGTCAACTGCACACCAAATAAGGGCAATACATATGACTAACGGTCCTGGTTGTCAACTGAACATGATGTCTTTATAACTCAACTCCTTGCCTGAGATACACAGCACCATTCTGTTGTCATGAAGATAGGCACAAGGGGACTTTGGGTTTGGGAGAAGGAGGCGGTATCCCAGCAACTGCTCCTCGATCTCTTTCTGAAGCGAAAAGAATCAACACATTACTTCCATAGAACAAGTTAAGTAAATTATGTAAAGGTAAGTTCATATACAACATAGCAGTCTTCAGATCACGTTGTACTCTACTTCCTGACAGACCCATTCAGTTAAAACACCATTCAAACTCTCTGGGAAATTTTCAGCCATGTTACAATTACTGTGCAAAGACTATTTGTCCACAAGTATCCCCCTCTGTCTACTGCCAGGTATTCACACAGCTGAGTGGACTGATGCAATGTAAATTGAACAAGGTTGCCGAAAGTTCAAAACGATAGCAACAGGATTTGAACTTGATTTCTGTCAACATTTTGGCCATCCGGCTATGTCATAGTCAGAGCGATCATGACATACTCTGACTGTCATCTGCCCATAACAATAAATCACACTGTACAACATGTAGTGTAAATATGATTACTATTAAACTGAAAATAATCACAATATCTAAGCACTTAATCAACTAATGCCAATAATAGTTGCAGTTAAGAAAATCAAATTAATACTAAAAAATACAACAAAAACATTTTGAAAATACAACAAATATTAATTAAATAAATAACACTGAAATTATTAACAAATCCTAGTACATTAATACAGTCGTGCCTCATTATAACGTGATAGTTGGGACCACATTATAAACAGGGCACAATACACATGGACTAGTAACTAGTCAACCTGTTGGCTTTAGATGAATATTAACTAAATCAAGTGTCGACAGTTTAGAGGAATGCATCCTACCTCGTAGGTGTTGGTAAACTTGGGAACTGCGAAGGAGAGGAAGCTCTTGGGTGAGTCCTGTCCCTCCGTGTGTAGCGTCCCTGGAACAGACCACACCCCTTCATCACTCCACCATTACAGTCAACAGCACATCCTGTCACCCCAAATTCCATCTATTAATACACCGACTTCGGAGCAGTAAGATCGCATCTCCTCCCAGCAGCCAGGGTCCACCTATCTCATTCATTTGCTTCCTGTGACCTACCAACTGGTGGCGTATTTCCGGTAATACAAAACTAGCATTTCTCACATTTCAACACGCACTATTGTTCTACTCAAGGAAATGCATGGCGAGTTCTGTCCATCAAATGGCACAAATTTGGGATGAAATATCAAGGACAAAATACTGCAATGGAGATAACTGATGTTACTGATGTGGTGCTCCACGGATGGAGTGTGTCATAAACTCAAGGGCGCACTGAGAGCATTATACACTGTTACACATTCTTCCAATTCTACTTTCATGTTCCATTTCTCCAGGACAAACATGTAAAATTCTTCCTGCAGGTCAGACGGCAAGCAGACATTAGAACAGAAGACTTACCGAGTGCGTAGTGGAAGTCGTCGGACACATCCGTGTTGAGACCAGCCCCGAGAATCACAACACCATCTCTGTAATGCACGAAGAATAACATCCTAAACTGTCATGTGACACAACCATAGCCTCAGTCTGGAGTAGAACCACAGGGTGAGTTGAAATTTACCCATTACACAAAACAATACCTTGACAGACAACATCAAGCACATACCTGGTGACTTTCATGTCCATCACCCAGACCTTCAGATTATCCAGATATGCAGCCTCCTGGTCCTGGAATTAAGCAACAAAACACCCTGACAAACACACACTCCTCTGGTTGTTTTTTAAGTTAATATACGAAACTCTACCACCAAAACTGCTAGCATCGAACTCGTGGAAATTACCTCCCAAAAATGGACTGTGCTAATTAAATTTCCTTTGGAAAGTTTAGTTGAAACTTTTTACTATCCTCATGATTTTAGATATTCTGGCACTGTTCCTTCGTTAGATGACAAAATGTTTATGTGTCTTCAATGGGCATTGTTCTTACAGCTGCGGCTGAAGTCAATAAACTAGCAAGGCAAATAGCCTTGGTTTGAAAGGTGCTTACTATATCACTAAGTCACATCTGAGCCAGGTCACACGAATGATCAAGTTCTACAGGTAATGGATAAATATGTAGCCAGTTTCAACTAAAAACTCCAGTCAGTGTTAATTCTTGCAGTCCATCTAAATCTTGGAGCCATATATCTCAAAACATCTGTTGTTTTCAGAATATATCGGCCATTAAGACTCAGTTGGCAATGGTGTCAAGTGTGTCAACTAAAACATTCAGGAACATATGGAAATGTTCTTGATGCACAGCTAAACTTGCCTGGTTTGTAGTGGTAACATGGCTGTAAGAACTGAGTTCACAACATGAAAAAAACATGTCATTGTAATTACCGAAAAACCTCTCTGCTGTAAGAACTGTGTTCATAGCAGAGAGGTTTTTCGGTAATTACAATGACGTTTTGTCATGTTAAGAAACTTCAGTTCACTCAAGGGATTGGCATCAATTAAGATGTATCATGATGATTGGTTTCCCGAGACGTGTGCTTAGATTTGTAGAAAAATACCAATGACCTAGGATTGGACAGGGAACTTCCTGGTGTTTCGATGTTGAGAACACAAGATTTACTTACCCAGACTGTCTTGGCAATGTTTTCTCGCAGGAATTGTTCCACGTTGCATTGATACAATAGCTGAAAAGAAAAATGAACTTGTCAACATCACCAATTGAACCAGTTCACCAAAAACTGTACACTTTATGTCACTTCTAACATAGCTTAATTTTCAGATTGTGGCTACTACGATATTTAGTTACTAATTTATTAAAAATCGTAGAACTTCTATAATTACAATAACAGTTAACCTGTAAGCATTAAATATTGACTTTATTTTCAATTTTCAGACTGAATTGTAGGATGTTGTAAGTACAACTAATTGTATTCCACATATTACCAAGCAAAATCATGTCAACTTTAAAATGACAATTTATGTATACCAAACTTATATATTTAAGGGAGGAGGAAAGTCTAAAATCCGTTTTTTTTTTCTTAACTTAGAGGACTGTAACTGGTGGTAGATGGTAAGTTATGCTAAAATACACACTGTACCTTTTTTTCAGATTTTTAGGGGTACCCCAACCCCCCATATGGTGGCCATCTTGAATTTACATATTCGATTTTTACAGAAATGTTTAAGGCATAAAAAACTGCTCAATTTCAACCAAAAAACACACACAGTTAGATATACATATACTATAGGCAGTGACAACGTTACATTTTGGATTCATTGTTTATTTTTTTTTTAATATTTTTTTTTGCATCTCGTTTTGGTGGGTGTGGATGGCGTTGTTGTAGAATATTTGTAGTCTGTTGATGACGTTATCGGTTAGCTTGCCGTGTCCATGTCCACCGAGGGAGACACCAGTCTTCTTGAGTTTCCTCAACGCTGTCCCCAGGCGTTTGGAGACGTGGTTGATGCATTCCTCCTTCACCAGCTTCGTGTCCCCGTATACCTTCAGACCACAGAGGTGCTTGTAGGTCCGAGAATCCCCGTCAGACACCATCGTGTAGCGGAAGCCACGGTCCAGGGAGCGCTCCCACAACGTCTCGGCAGCCCTCACTTCCATGCCCCCAGCCGAACCATCGTAGTTCTTGTTGCAGTCGTCGCCGTGGTTCCGAAGCCAAGTCTGGAACTTGCCCGTGTCCGAGCCTCCAAATCTTGCCCTTGCGCATGAACAGGCCTGGCAGTACAACGAGAGCACTGCCAGATCAAGGACCAGTCCGGTGACAGTCTCGATCACACATGCGATCCCGTATGCCGACGTGTGACCGTGCTTCATCCAGGAGCCATCGGTGCTGACACTCACGTCAATCACGTTGGCATCCTCGAGCGATGGATCAGCGTCGATGTAGATCTTCCGCACAATCTTTGCCGCATCATCGAGGATGTTGGTCGCCGTCACTTTGCTGGCCTCCGTGATGGCGCGTCTGTGGGTAGCGAATGTGGTGTGGGTGATGGGGTTCATATCCAGGTATTGGCACAGCTTCACGATGCCACTGTAGCCGACACCCATGTCCATGGATGCTGACACCACTGACCGTACCACAACAAATGGCAGGTTTCCCGCTGTGCCTCCGATGCGGTCTGAAGAGTGCGTGCTGCTGATGACATCCTCGCATGTTGCACAGTATGTCTCCATCTTGCAGACCAACCCCAGCTTGCAGTCGACGGCACGAATACCAACGGTAGCGCAGTGACAGGTTGGACACAGCGGCGTCTTCACCAGCTCACTCAGTTTGGCGACTCGCACGACAACAGTGGAGAGTCTCGTGAAGACTGCCATCCTCTTGGGCAGATTCCTCTGGTTCGTCTTCACCAGGCATCGCTGTCTCACGCAGAAGACGCTGGTAGTCGAATTTCTGGGCAGTTGCAGAAGTCAACGCTGATGGAACCTATGAAATGTATAAATAATTTATTAGATTTTGTACTGATTTCAAAGCAACACTATCCATTTTATGTCGGGTGTCACAATTACACAAATAATTTTTGGTTGGTCATTTATGCATGAATTTCTATGGTCTGACATTAGCATGTACACTGCTGTTTAGTCAATTATAAGTGTATCCCAAATCACATTTATTACCAGTTCTATTATTGCTATTATTAGTGAGTCACAATGGCATGTGATAACATTTCATAGAGGCGTAGCATAACACCCGAATCACTAAAATGTAACCGTAGGCTGAAGCTGCTACCAATAAAAAATATATAGTAACACGTTAATTATGTAACCAGTATCATTTGTAATGATAAATACAGTATATAATTTATTGTTGTTGAGTTGAACGTGTTTACAAATCAATACTAAATTATATTTACACATAATAAAACGCTATTATACCTCTGCAGCAGCTGCCATTGTTTCCGACGACGCAGAACCTTCACCACCATCGGCTGGTAAACTCTCACTTTCTGACGCTTGTCCCCTCGATGAACGCGCCAGTTGCAACTGTCGACGTCTCTGGGCCTTCCCAGTACCATACAACTCTTTCCCTTTCTTTCTTCTATCTGCCATACTGCTGCTTTTTACGGATAACTTGACAACGAACACGTGAAAACTTTCGGGGCGAATTAGATAAACACTAATGTATGCGGGGCGGAAGTCCGTGGAGTAGCCAATCACGGCTTTGAACGGGAGCACGGGACCGTCCTTGTCCAATAAGAGGCCGATTGCTGCTGCCTTTGTTGGCAGAGGGGGCACGCTTGTAGTCATGAATATTCGGATACGGTCGGAAATTTTTAGAAAAGATTACTCCCATGAGACACTGCTAAAGTGACGCTTTCTAACGATATGCGCCATGTTGGAATTCCCCGGCATGACGACGTATAAATACTGCGTGTAAAAATGTAAACAAAGCGCATTACACGCTTCATTTCACTAAAATAAAGACTTTGGGATGATGGGGCATGGCACAAAAGTGATGTTTTATGACATAAAATGTTTTATTTCGTAACAACAATGTGTACTAAAGGCAAGTAGAAGAATTTGACTACGCGAATATGTAAACAACTCAAAATCACAAATTTTCACACAAAATGATGAAATCCAGCCTTTCGTCCTCCCTTAACAGAATAGTAACGAGGCAAGCGCTTAAGTCAGGTTCATCAGAACAAATACTTATCATTTTAAATGACTTTTTATAATTATTTAACAGGTTTAACTTGCAAAAGATGTTATCAATTCATCATGTATCGGCCTCAAAGAAATGTTTTATTGCAAACTGACCATGAGCAGATGCACTTACATGTTCTGTGTCGCCATCTAATGCCCATTTCTGCAGGTTTGGTCCGGAGAGAACGTAGAATGCCTGTACATCAGGACTCAACTGTTCTCCAGGCACGATGGTGTGAAGTGGCTGAAGATCAATGGTTAAATAATGATCATATTATGGGAAATTTGTGGGAGTCCAGCAGACTCCTACTCTGCTCATATCTATGAGTCTACACTCCTATCTCCCACACACAAGCCCCTCTTGCCAATAATTTGACAAATCACAGCCAAACACCTCCATGAAGCCATTAGCACCAGATGGCTGTGTCCATGCTGGATTCAAAAGCAACATGACGTGTCTACAAGTTCAAAAACTAATAGATGCAAGTATGACCACTTATTGCAGGCTGAAGAAGATACATAATTATAGCACACACACATGTCGATGGGTTAATAACATTGCTGGAATTATCTTCTTTAAATTTGTGTGTCACATGGATTCCTACCAGTGAATGTAGAAGACGACCATGTATAAAATAAGGAGTCTCAATACTTAGTCCCTTAAAAATTGAAGCCTGGCTACATGTGACCACTAGTTCTCCACTTACTTCAAAATAAAGTAGAACAGTAAACTATACTCAAATATTGCAGGTTTCTGCAATGTTGTCAAAACAGTTTGTTAAACTGTTATGACAATGACTTGTCAACAAAAATTATGCAGTCAATTCAAACACGATTCAAATTCAACAATTTTCATAGTTTCATGACAATACTTCATTGCATATCAACATTTGGCATTTTTACTTGAATCCTTTCCAAAATATATGTAATTAAACCCCATGAACCTTCAGCAGAGAAGAGTGGGACCCCAACTCTGTGAAGGAATACTTGTTTCAATCAGAAAACACTGATGTGTACAGTTTGTGTCATAAACAATAAATGTCCTTACTTTAGAGAAGGGACCACAATGACTGTTTGTGTGTGTAGTACTTACGGCTGTCACAGACTGTGTGGCGACAGAACCAAAGATGAACGAAGACATTCTGCGACTGATGCCAGCAAGCATGCTCTGTGGACCCCGCATCATGCGACACCGCACGGTGCTCTGTCAACAAATGGACCAACAGTCACTATACTGACACATGTATGGTGCTCTGTTGACAAATGGACCAACAGTCACTATACTGACACATGTATGGTGCTCTGTTGACAAATGGACCAACAGTCACTATACTGACACATGTATGGTGCTCTGTTGACAAATGACCAACAGTTACTACACTTACACATGTACGGTGCTCTGTTGACAAATAACCAACAGTCACTATACTTACACATGAGTGACATCTTATACCATATGGTGCTCTGTCGACAAATGGATCAACAGTCGCTATACTGAGACATGATATCACCCGACAGTGCAGAGTGCTCTATCGACAAATGGACCAATAGTAAACAACACCAAACTGAATATTATAAACATATTTGCAATAAACGCTACTAGGCAGCAAGGAACATAAAAACACATTTTGTAAACACTTTTTTTGTCATAAACAGCCTCTTCCAGTGCCGTTTTAATGATAAGCTGATATTTACTCCTATAAAACGGGAATTCTCTGGAAAAACAAACTACACCAGTAACAGAAAAAGTTGTTGACTCAACGGCAAAATTTGTGGTCAGTATGTGTCTACAGCTGAATGTGGTGAATGGGGTAAACAGGCATGTGCCCTGCATGTTACCTGTGGCTGCAGTGGGGTCAGAAGTAGCAGGGTGCTGGTGGCAGTCGCCAGGATACACGAGAACGTCTGCAAAGTGACAGCGACAGAAATGACAGGGTTGTGTCAACACAATCAGCAGCACATATAATTTCACATCAACATGACACTGCTGGGCAACTTCTATTATTATTATGTAACACGAGACATTTTTTATTTATAGACATATTTTCGTCAATAAAAAATAAATTACCAAGACATAAAATTTATAAACAATAATAAAACGATTTTCAAATACATGTAACCTAAATAAAAGATGTCACTAATAAGAGCATACCCTCTCCATGGTGATCTGGTGAGATTTCACCATCGCAATTACGGAGACACATTCCTCGTTCACGTCTGCATCAACTTCCACGTAGGTGGTATCATGGGCAACGTTCGCCCAGTAGCGCACCACGCCCTCTGGTGAGACCGCAATGCAAGCAGCACCAATGTTGTGGTGATGCTCCCCAGATCGGTCAACCACGACGACAAGTTCAGCGGTGTGTGTCGACTCCGTTGGCGGGAGACTCAACTCCTTACAAGGCAGTGTCTGTGGCCGGGAACATGGGAGTTATGCAGATTAGTTACTTTGGTGTGTATATTTTAACGACTAAGCAATAAGGGTGTCTATACTGCAATACCATTAGCTCCACTGTTGCAAAAGTAACAGCTAAAAAGGATTCCTAAATGCAAGGTCTAGTGGTCACTAGACCTTGAAGCCAATTTATTCAGAAAGATGCTGCTATGATTGACATTTTTATGGTAGGTAAATAAATCAGCAAAATTAGATCAAGTAACACTGAGCAACGTGTTTGCAACTAAAGAAACTACATGTTCAACAGGAAAGTAAAAAATGGAATGTTGATACAGGCTATCCTTAATGTTGTTTACCTACTTCACAGGTGGGTGCAAGCTAGCAGTGAGTATTATACAAACTAGCTAACTTACCTTTCCACTTTGGTTTGGCTTGTAACTCCAAACAAGGAGTTTGCGTCCACATACGAGCCATGCCCAGCCAGATGGGTCAATCTTGACGGAGATCTTTGTCTTTTCTAGAAATGACAAATAGAATCTTAATATAAAAGTTCTGTCTTAATAATATTATGTGATACGTTTCTACAGTGCAAGAATTCACAGCCCAAACCACAAAGATATTATTCATCGTGTGGGATTCCCAGATAATCCAATCATAAGCGAATCAGACTAAAAGTACTACTTTAAGTCTACATTTTTCTGCCTGATCAGTATCTTGTTTAAAAAATGTGGACCTGTGGCATTTTTCATGCATACATATGTCACAGTAGTATTCAACAGTTGATCATCAAAAGTAATCACTGACAGAAGTAAACAGTTTATAACAAATTTACTAACACATGTGGCCATTATCTTTTATTGTGAAACACACTGCTTATGAACTGTGAAGGGAGAATGTTATATAATTAATTGTGATTTTAAAACCAGAAAAGCTCAAGAAAAGCTTTTGGCAGAACATACTACCAAATAGAAATGTGCTGCCAAAAAACCTTTCAGAAAACTGTGAGAAAGATCAATAATATCTATGACAGTGGTCAACAAGTTTTCATATATCTAGCTTACCCTGTTTCCATGGCTACAAATACTGGGCTTGCAACTGAGATTGAGCATTCTCCAATACTGTCATGATGCAAGAAACACCCAAATTACATGTATTAAATAATTAACTGGCAACATAATTCTAAAAAAATTCCAATATATTTCTCTGCAGGATATCCGAGCTCATACATTGTGCCTACGGTAACTTGGTCACTTTGAATCAAAAACATCGGGAAAAATATGTGGAGGGCAACATAGAATACTGCAGAATAACAATTGATACAATTTACAAATACCTCATAAATGTATACTTATTTAAGCTTACTGTCACTAAGAGCGAGTGCCTCGGTGACAGATACAGGCAGGGTTCCTCCGTACACCTCCAGGCGGTGCTGTGCTGTCTCCTCCAATACACGAGACGTCTGCAGTGCAGACCGATTGAAGCTCTCATTTCTGGCAAATACAAAAAAAACAGATCAACAGAAAACTACAAATTAATAATTTGGTAAATACCGTATTTCAATTGGCTAGGTTTGGATCAGCTTTGTTTTTGCCACTTGTCTGCACATCATACAGAGATGAAAATGCAGATAGATAAACATGACTGAACATGTTCAGTTTATACAAATCCATAAACTTTATTTCATCTGTAAGGTAGCAATTGTAACAACATAGGTTATTCCATAACCGTATTACCACACTAGGTTGGTTTGAAGACAATGTGGATTCTTTGTGTATATATATTTTTACACTATCATATTATGTATCACCATTTATTAATCAAATGCATGTCAACCAGAATCACCATCACACAGCAAACTTCAATTGGTCCAGGTCAGCTTTCAACCTGAGACCTAACACGATCCAATATTTCCACTCCCTGCACCTTGGGTCCTTGTACTGTACCGTAGTACAACAAACATGTGGTGGTCGTCTATTGCATAACATTAATCCATATAATATAGGCTTTGTATATTATCTGGATAACTGTTGGACAATCCTTTTACTTTTAGTCTTACAGATATGTAATGTGATGTTTAAAAAAGCACCAGCACTGGTCAGTGACTGGCTTGTTGGGCAAGAGACAACAACAAGATCTGAACTCTGGAGATGTGGGAAGAGAAATGGCAACTGAAATTCAATCTAGACAAATGCCAGGTAATGACTATCACAATGTATTGAAACCAGTTAAGTACAACTACTCGTTACATGGACATTCATTCAAACTAGCATGAAGTACCTTGAAGTAGAGATCGATAAGCATCTCTACTGGGGGGACACAAAGGCTACCATGACAAAGGCAAACAAGACAAGCACCTTTGTGGCTTCGTATATAGAAACCTGAAACGGTGCCCAGCCACCATTCAAACATATTGCTACAAAACTCTAGCTCATCCAGTACTGGAATATGCCTCACTACACCGTCTCGAACCCCACCAGATAAAGCTCAAGTTTGACATTAAGATGGTACAGAGGAGAGCCACAAGTGCCTCTGATCTCGTTGCCAGACGAGCTTTCAAAGCCGACAAGATGTACAAAGTAATAAATGGCCTTGTCGATATCACACTTCCCAATGAAATTCATCAGCCACACATGTATACAACCAGGACACAGCCACAAGATCCCAAAATTGGTGTCTCCAAGACTGACACACAGCTCCACTGAGTTTCAGCTGCACATCTCTGGAATACTAGTTATCCTAATCTTTACCTAACAGCCACACCAGATTGATATACCACTTCACTCATAGCGTTCGAGCAGCAGCTGGGAGGCAGGGCAGCAAACTAATCCTTCAGAAACTCAACACGTAATATTTATGGACAGGGAATTGTTTTTTATTTATAAAAATTTACTATTTACCTAATTGTTAATTATATTTAGAAAAGCGCATTTTTATCACACATCGGAACCAAAGAGTAACGACATTGTTATGTTTTACTTTTGCCTTTGGTTGGGGCTACCACATCCAAGGAAGGAAGACTGTTTTCGTTTGGTCCAATATGGGAAGTCGATATAAATAAAAGGTCAACTGTCAAAATAAATTCGGACCTGTTGGGTGCATATGACGTCCTTCTCCGGGGTGTGAATAAGTTACTGCTTCTTCTCCCCGTCGAGCTATTTGGGGTAGCGCTTTTCCGCGAACTTCGAAGAGCTCTCGGAGTAAACATCGTCGAATTTGCCGGGATTTTGTCTAGAGAAGTAAGCTAACAGCGCATGCGCACGGCCAACGCACCACGCGAGTTACCGACAGTTGAACAAAAAACGGCAACGTTTCGTTGACAGCTTCACTTATTCTTAACATGAATTACACAACTACTGGTACATTGCTTAAACTAGATGTAAGCATGATATGAGGACAGACAAATAATGCAATCCGAATAAATCATTCCGAATCATCTCCACGCTTCCGAACAGACACCAGCGCCACCTACTTGCAGGTACACTTTCCGATGGAAATGTTGTCGTGCACATAAAGCCTAAATGGCATCATTTAGCGTGATGTCGCATTAACACAACTTTAATACATTACTTTACATAAAAAAAATCGGACTAAAGCACTGTCTTATAAAGATATTAAAAGTGACTGTAGAAACCACAAGATTTGTTTAACAACTTATTGTGGTTGGTTTGTATCAACAAAGTCCAGAACAAAGCCAGCAAGACACTTGGCTTACTCAAAAGAACACTGCATGCGGCGCCACCGCAAGTGAGACAAACAGCATACGAGGTACTCGTGCGACCAACACTCGAGTTTGCCACATGCGCCTGGGTACCTCACACAAAGACAGGCATTCAGAAAATAGAGCGCGTACAAAGATCCGCTGCGCGGTTTGTCACCAGTGATTACCGCAGAACGTCAAGTGTCAGTGATATGTGCACTAACCTGATGTGGAACTCCTTGTACACACGAAGGCGGATAAGAGATGCAACTATGTTTTTTTTAAATTCATTACGGACTAATGCACATCAGCTTGCCTGTCATCATCACCACAGCAGAAGCGCGCACCAGACGCCAACACAAGCACAAACTACGAACCCTACATGCCACTTGCACGCCCTACCAGCAGTCATTCTACGTACGCTGTATTCCACTGTGGAACGCACTTACCGAGGAAGCTGTCACCGCATCTACCACAGAAGTATTCCAGAGAGCCGCCATCCCAGTCATTCAGACATTGACATTATAATAGATTGTTTTAATGTTAATCATAGACTGCCTGCTTTTTTAATGTAATATTAATTTTATTGATCTATTTATTCTAATATTTTATTAACTGATAATTTTTATATATTTATCTTATTAATTTATTCATCGTTTTAATGTACAGTTAACTGGATTTATCTAGTGTCATATTTATTTTATTAACTTATTATTTTAGCGCACATTATTTTAACCTCAACTGCAGGATAGTGAAATATCACTTTTAAGCAGTATAACACTTGAAGACTATTGAAGTTACTTTAAATACCAGTAAAAACAGGGACAAACTATTTCCATGCATATTATTTTGTGAAAATATGAATTTTTTTGAAAAATAGAGAATAAAAAATTGACACATAATACTGATTACCGTTTTTCACAATTTATAGACAAACGTGATTTGGGTTTTGGTAAAACTTCCTTGCCCGGAATTCCTTCGGTCCTAGTCTCGCTACTTCGATCCATAAACTCTCCATTGAGGCACCGCCTTTATATACATGTGACAATCAATTTGGATTTAAAAAGCATCACTCTACTGAGATGCTCATATTTCTGTTAAAAGAACTTTTTCGAAACTATATTAAATTGCTAATGGGTCTTCTATGTATGTTACTATATGTTGGATGCCTCCAAAGCCTTCAACAAAGTTAACCACAGCAAGCTATTTGGTAAATTAATTGATCGTGGCTGTCCAGCTTTTATTGTACGCATTCTATACCACTGGTACGGTACCCAACAATTTACCATCAGATGGTGTCAGGGATTTTCTAGCTTTTTTACTGTTTCCAATGGTGTTAAACAGGGTGGAATCCTTTCCCCCCATCTTTTCAATGTGTACATGCATGGACGACTTAAGCGTTAATCTAAACAAATTATATATTGGTTGTCTTTATGCTGGCACCTTAATCAACCACTTGATGTATGCTGATGACCTCTGTATTTTTTCTCCCAGTGTTGCTGGTTTGAGAAAACTTACTGATTGTTGTGCCAAGTATGGCGAATTGTTCAATATTACTTATAATGCCAAGAAGTCCTTTTGTATGGTTATTGACAACAAACCCCAGGACAGGAAACATTTTCATTGTATCCATCTCGATAACCATCCATTACCTTATACTACAAAATGTAAATATCTTGGTCATATAATCAACAATAACCTGACTGATGATGACGACATAGCCAGACAAAAAAGATGCCTTTATGCCCAAGCCAATTGTATTAGCTCGAAAATTTTGTCTTTGTAATATTTCCACCAAAATTATTTTATTTCAAGCATACTGTGCTCCTATGTATACTTCTAGTCTTTGGTGCAAATTCAAAAAATATAGCCTCAAAAGCATTACTGTCGCATACAATAATAGCCTCAGAATTTTACTAAACTTACCCTCAAGATGTAGTGCAAGTTTTATGTTTGCCACCAACTATATTAAATCCTTCAATGAACGCATTCGTTCATCAATATTCAGTCTTTTATGTCGTCTTCATCAGTCAGATAATATCCTTTTTATTAATTACCTTCATACCGATATTCATTTTAAGAGCCATATGTACTCATACTGGAGGTCGTTATTGTACACATGTCATTAGTATTGTATTTATTTTTTAATCAATTTTTTTTAATATTTATTTTTACAACTTATTTAATTCATTTCCTCATATATTTAGACATAACTTTTTTAATTTTACACTTATATTTTTACGTTGATCTCATTGCTTTGATTGTATTATATGTATTGTACTTTTCAAATTTTTTAAATTGTATTTTGTGTATACATATATGGACGTCTTGTCTGAAATAAACCTTATTATTATATAGTCACACCATGCTATTTTGCCATGGTTTTTATGTTTATAAACACCATTTTATAGGTGATTTATAAAGGAATTAAAAAAAATGCATTATATTTTTGTTTTGTAATATTTATACACGCGATCGTCGGTGCACGTTTCTCAGGAATATCTGACGGGTGAACCATTTCGGAAGGCAACTTCAGAAGCTAGCCCTAAGCATTTGCAAACATTTGAAAATGAGTGATTCGTTTGAAGAAGGTGCATTTATTATCTACTTAATATACGTCATAGACTTTACTGAGTGATAACATAACAATGTGATCATAAATACATGTTCCTTAAATTCCAGTTATTTTGTGTGGCGCAACATTCACTCAAACTTGCATCTTATCGCTCAGTCACGCACAGACACCGATACACACCGGACCGAGAGATTCCACACCAACACATGCGCACAGTTGCTTAGTCACAGGCAGAGCCGCTGGCTCTAACATAACCCACGATGGCACTTATGTACAAGTCGGACCCACCTGGGCGCCATGAGATGGCGCCATTTGCGGGGTACTCGTTGCTCTCACGGTTCCGCCTCTCCAACAAAGGCTACATCTCTGCAATGCCAATCAACAATGACTACATGAATATGCTTATTAAGCTGGTTTACTTTTGTTTGAAGCAACTGATAATTTCTAGTGAATATTACACAAATAACAATAAAATCAGTATGCAGTGGACATCAGTGCGATTGAGTAGTAATCTTTTAATTCTTCTTCCTGTACTCATCTAATCTTGCTGAAGATACAGGTGAATGTGAAAATTAGTGTACATTAACAGTAAATATGTGCAGAAGAACTATATGGAATAGTGCAAAGTCTAACTATTGTTCTTAAATGCATTCAAGCTCTTTTGATTTACAATATACACCCTGTATTGAGGGAGGGAATTCAAAACTTGAATGGTACATGAGAAAAAGAATTATTTATGTAAAGGAATTGGAGTCCCAAACAATACATCTATTCTCCAGGATGCATATGACAAAGGTGACGTAAGCTGAGGTTTTATATGAATTGACAGAACTTTAAGATTTCTGCGGAGGGAGTAGAACATAATATTCAGCTGTGTCTGGTGTGTTTCAGTGGACGATGAGTGGACGCCCCCTACAGAGGGAGAGATGAAGGTTATGGAAGCACGGAGGGAACGCTCTGATCGCATCAGCAAACTGATGGGCGAATACCTCCTCAAGGGGTATAAGATGCTTGGTACAACCTGCCATGAATGTGGGGTAATTAATTCTTTATTATTATGATTACATTGTAATATATATATTGATAGTTCATATGCATAATATGTTGTGAATCACATATGTTTTTAAGGCAAACAAAGTTTCAGTTAGTGAATATATTACACTAACAGTAATAATTTTTTTTTATCTATACACAAGTTCACATGTAAGTCAAATGTTGTAGTGAACTAGTGATTATAGAATGAGTTTGCTTATATGCAGTTCAGTACTTTGTATACAACTTTAATGGACTCCTGAAACACTTCTTTAAATAAGTAATATAACTAACAGTGTTGTTACTGGTTTTGACAAGTTTGTTAATGATAATTTCATTGGACTTGGTGTTACGTCTTTATGATATTTAGTTTTAGTACTACATTTTTATATTTCATAATCTTAATCCTTTGTGACAATGCCTTTGAACAGGGTCACCTGAAACAATGGCACTATGAAAGTTAGAACTATAAATATTACCAGTATTATTATTTATGACGGGTATAACAAAAAGACTCAATTTTTTTGACTCTACACTGTACATTGAATTCCTTTTAAAGTGTGACCCAATGTTAACCATATATACATCATGTTTTTAAAGACTAAAAAAAGTGCTCTGTTTTCTAAAACTGTCTTACAACTGGACATATTATTTAAATCTCTGGTATTCAGAACATGTTAAATTATAATCATTGTATTTAATATGTTGGCATAATGAGCAGTTTCAACTATACAGAAGAACTTAAAAATCCATGGTGTGCTATGCAGTCATGTCTCAATCACTGGTAGACTACCCTTTGTTATCTTAGCTGGTTTGAAACGATCTCAAACACCCAAAGTGATCCAGACATAAACTGTGATTTTTTCACTCTATATACAAACATATTCTGGGCGTGGAAAGAAGATATCTTTGATGTATTATTTTCACAAAATGGAAAAAAAAGGTTGCCAACATGATGGGGAGCATCACACACACCAAGGGAAACACTCATATATGTAATTGAGGGTTTTTAACCAAGTTTAATTCAATATGTTTCAGAACATTCTGATGCGAGATCGTCAGGAGGTGGATTACTGTGTGGCATGCAGAGAACTCGCATGTGATGTCAGCAAGGATGATCCAGGTTGGTATCTCTAAGGGATCATCTCAGAACATCGATGTTCAATATTACTCTCAGCCTTCAACCCTGAGATAAAAGTTTGCAAACGTTGATATCAGTATAACAGGTGTTGGTCTGAAGTGTTAAATACTGATGTCTGATGCTAGACAAATCTGCCTCTGACCCTGTCTGCCCCCAAACAAGTCATTTCATTTCTGATATCAATGCACTGAGATGATCCCTAATGTCCCACAAAACAGATAATCATGCAAAACAAACAAGGTTGCAGTACTTATTCTTAATATGCCTAGGCTAGCGCTGTCGATCGCCATTTGCGCCATAGGCGAAACGGTTTTCTATTTGGCGAAAATAAATTAAACCTCTTCGCCAAATTGGCGAAACGTTATATCTGTCATTATTATTGATGTTATCAGCAATACATGACTGCATTATTCAACACCCTGCTCTGTTAAAGTTGCCTAAACGATCGCACATTCAACTGACCCAAATAACCAGTCGGCGTAACGTGACCCGCTGGGTAAACAATAGGTCGCTAATCCCTCCACTTAGCCATGCTCACAGACAATAGGGGAGCTTAAATCAATCAAGAATTGTGTTTGCTAGACAATGGGGACCTGCATGATGGCACTAATTACAAGTTTGAGGCAAGTACAATGCTGTACCCGGCAGGTTCCATATTATCGCCCAGTATCGCCGGCGCAGTCACATGGCATTGTCAATGATTAATCAATGTGCCATCTGGTAAATATTCAATAAAATGCCAATGTAGATTGTAATTCATGTATGTTTGACAAGTTTCACCACCAGAAACATTACAGATAGAAAGATGCATGTCAAAACGTGTTTTATTAAATATAGCCTGCGTCACCCAGGCCAGGATTACAGTCAGCCACAGTTAACTAATTTGGTGAATTACTGTATTCAATTACTGAGCAGTCAAATGAAGTTTTAAGATAGGTAATAATTATTATCAATACACTGTTTGAATCACTGCGGGGCATCAAGAGTAGATTAGGTGGTTCTTAATTATTTTACCTTGTTATAAAAGTTTATCTTTCAATTTATGTTATACACACCTGTAATGTAAATTTTATTACATTAATAGTATGTGTTAGGTGCTGTTTCTTTATATTTTGCACAATTCCCAACATTTTTACAGGTTTCATTTTATTGTTAAACAGTGTTCTGTTAAATTATACTGGATGTTTGTTTGCGCTATATATTATGTTTAGCTAAATATATAAATGTTTAGTTAATTAAAATAGGATTTTTTTTTTCTTGTGAATATTGTATAGAATTTTTTTATTATATTATGTCTTGTTTTGCACTTTTAAACCGGGTAATTTAATTGATCTAAAAAAAATGGCTAAAGAGAATCTCATTTGGCTAAACAAATTTCTGACCTTTAGCCAAATTGGCTAAACAGATTTTAGGCACAGCGCTAGCCTAGTATGTTCTTGTCATCTATTGTATATGATCACTGCAGCATTGTGACATCTCTGAAGGAGAGAGGTTCACTTGCCTCTTTCTCTGTCCAGTTACATCCTTGAGTATTATCCTAGGATATACTAATCAATGATATATTTTGGAAACCACAAACCATACTGAATTGCAGTTGTTTACACGGTTTTTATATCATATACTCCTATCTGAAATAATTCGATGCTGAGCCATGTGGTGCCAATATGGCAGCTGGTTTTAAATTATTTAAACATTGTAATTTGACAGATTATTAAATATGATTGGATGTTAGTGATTCAAGGTGACACCAAGTTCAGAAACAGATTGTAGAATCCAATGTTTATCAGTTGTTATTTTTGGATTAATATCGAAAGGCCCAAAATCTGAGATCCCACTGCACACACTTATGGATGGGAGGTGGTTTGTATGTATATAAAACACAACGTTTGTTTTTGAATTTGCAAACTTACTGTCCATGTGATTTCGCCTCTGAGCGGATTTTTCCCCAGGATATACGGCAATTTATAAATAAAAAAATATTATTACAGCCTTGGACTCAAGAGCCATGCAGCAGAAAGCAGCAGAACAGTCTAGGAGGGGACTAACTGAGGAAGAGACCAACCATCCCGCCAACTCTTCCCACACCTCCGGGCGTCTCCCAGTTGCCTGCTGCCCCACAGCAGAGGGTGACTATGGGACAGTGCAGTCGGAAATCACCTCTTCCTGCGATGCCCCCCCTCATGACCAGCCCTTCGATGCCGGTGACCGTACGCAGGGGTTGACCGCAATGCCACTGCTGAGAAGTTACGGTGGGCTCCCGTCGTCAATCTGGTCAAACACTGACCACGCGTTTCGACAGCCGGTCAAGCCAGAGCCGACAAACCGTACAGAGATCAGCTCAGTGTTTCCACCGGTCGCGTCTGCATTCTCTGGGTGGAAGCCACAACTAACGTCAACCCCCAGCCAGACGGTACAGATTGTACAGAGCAAGTTGACATGGGCAGCGGAACAGCTACGGAGTACATCGAGCGTCGATAATAGCATACAGTTGTGTCAGCTGATCAAGTCATGTGCAGAGACGCTGGTCGCATTGCAGACCATGCAGGAGAGATGTAACAAAATGGCTGAATCAACTCAAATGTAAACAAAATGAAAAATTTTATTTCATGATGTAGCAGTGTTTCCATCACGAGAAGTGAAGAACAGTGTAACACAGCATATAAGTATGATTTGTTTTTCAAAAGTGGATATTTGGTATTAGTAGGCTGGCAAATGTAGCCTTTTCTATAAAAAATCTACTCAAATCAGGTCACATCAGCAAATATTTGCGTCATGGTATATTAATGAGTGTTTCACACACAAGCATGTGATATGGTATTAAACATTTAATGTGCATCAATTTGTGTTTCGTTGTTTCAACATTGCTTGGATGAAAACTGTTAAACATTAGGTATATCTGAAATTTGTAGAAGGCGTTATCTGTCTAAAGGGTATGTTTCTTTCTGCTCTCAAACTTGCCATTGTATGTACGATATCGTTTTTCCTTTTAGCAAGTAATACTACACTATGGTAGTATAAACAGGTAATATTGTCGTGGCTCTTTGAATCGGTCAACTGAGGTTGCCAGTGACAGTGAAGGAGGAACCGGACGAACGCGTTTTGTTGATAGAAGAACTGGATTCTTCACCTATGAGCGCAGCTCAGATCAGTCACTGCTGGCGTATGTCAGAGAATATCTGATGTGTGGCTGGCCTGAGGGAAAGATCGGCGTGAACATGCCACCATAACATTGCAGAAGAGACTAGTTAAGTGTGTAAGGCGGCTGTGTCTTGTGGGTGCCAGAGTGATGATTCCACCACAATGTCGACAAGAGGTACTGCATGAGTTACATCTTGCACATCCCGGAGTCACGAACGCAGTTATGTCTAGCCATGGACAGAGAGCTGGAAGAAATGATTCAGAAGTGTGACACATGCCAACTGCACAAGTCACCACCCGCTGCTCCACTACATCATTGGGAGTGGCCGGAAAACCCGTGGACTCGCATCCACATTGATTATGCTGGACCGTTTCTTCGGTAAGATGTTCCTTGTAGCAGTGGATGCTACATCAAAGTGGATTGAGACACGCATCATGAGCTCAACACCGTCGACGTTGACAGCCAACAGAATAACGGCCTAGGTCACACAGGGAATATGGAAGTAGTCTACCCTCCAATTCCGAATTAATTGTTATGATTAATTTATCTTGCATAATTCGTCTCAATGCAGGTTGGCGAGAAAGATTTTAGAAAACTGACATTTCCTTAATTAGATATTACATGGAGAACTAACGGTACTAACCGTGTCCGTGACTTCATTATCTTACCTCAAGACCGGTCAGTAGTTGCCCAAACTGAGCATTGAGACCGTCTCAAGATTTGTATTCTGAAGTTGTAGGTCTCTATTGATGTATTTTTTTTTCATATATTTTTTATTTATATCCGGTTTGTCAAGGCTGGTTAATTTGAAAAAGTATAATTGTACAGGTCTGGGTGACCTCTCCAATCTCTTCGGAGGCGTGATTTCAGTTCGTTAACTGTTCTGGCCTGGACTGTGTCTTCTGAAAGGAAGGTCCACATTTAAACACTCTGGTCGAGAAGAAGTGGTGTCTGTAGCCAGTTGCTCTCTGTGTTAGTAGTTTTTCGCTGTGCCCTCTTGTTGTACCACTGGCTTTTTTTAACATCAGCTTTGATGGGCACTGTGTACATATGCAATCCTGGTTGACCGAGTCTATTCTTTTGATGATTTTGAATGTCTGGATGATGTCTGTTCTCTGTCTTCTGAAGTTCAAGGTAGGAAGCTGTAATTCTATTAGTCTGTTGTTGTATGTTGTCTCTTTGTTTCCGGCACAAGTCATGTTGCCCGCCGCTGAACTTGTTCAATGAGGTCTCTGTTATGTTTTAATAAAGTTGTTATTTTCGACACCGAGAATGTTATCCTTACTACAGACAGGTTATAACATTAACCTCATTAGAAAGATTATAATATTTAGTTAAACATTCACATCTAAACAGCGTTTTAAAATAATATCGTGTTCAAAGATGCAGTTAGATTATATAATATTATTAGAATATGCAAAGATGGCCGCTATTACGTCAGTGCAATCCAGAAAAAAATGGGTGGTAAATTCAAAACGACTTAGGTTTAGCTGCAAATCGCTATATACGATTTGTATGAAAGTTTCCGGGTGTTCTTTAAAACATCTATAAATACTAGCAAAATTTAATTAAAATACTACGAGGATATAAAATGTTATCCGTGGACGACATGTTGAAACAAATAATGTTACTCTAATTTATTACGGCTGTTGTCTCTGATCCGACCAACGGCTATGCCCGTCGTCGGACCGATGACTCCGCGCGAAATATTCGTCGTATTCGGCGCCACTGAACGTGCACCAAACCAAACTTTTTGTCAACGTCGACTAAGATGCAATCACTCCATGCAACTATGCAGAAAACAACACAAACGAAACTTCCGTCGTATGTGGTCGACACTCCGACCATCTGACTACATGCGACAGCATATATATATATATATATATATATATATATATATATATATATATATATATATATATATATATATATATATATATATATATATATATATATATATATATATACACAGCCTCGCTAGTCGCTGATAACACATAACTATCAATTCAATGACTTTATTCCAGACGCGCACGTACGTGTGACTCATATATCTATATGATGACATTCGCCACACAATGTGTAGCCATTGTAGGTTTACAATGTGCATTCATACCACAGACCTATAATATGTTGTATATATTAGAAAAATATAGACCTATAGAAGCTCTACAGTTGTTTCAGTCAAGTGTTCACATAGGGCCTAAAAGTTTGTTGTAAGACACGCGCATATATGTGCCGATCGGCTAACAATCGAAACACTTGATATGTTTCCAACGATCGGTGGTGACGTCAGACGATGGAAAACCCGTTGAGTTTTGAGAATTGTTTCATTCACACAATTGTTTCATTAATTCATAACGTCGTAATGCCAACAGCAAAAAGAATACAATAACATTCATTGGCGTGAACAATAGTCACACGGATTCTGATTGCGTCTTCTCTGTTTGTAACGTACGTGAACAATACAGTGGACAATGTTCGCGTACGTCGTCTCTGTAATACAGTTTCCGGTCCAAAAATCTTGAATCAAGTCGTTGATGTAATATTGTGTTTAGGTGTCTTTTGTCACCCTATTACGTACATATTTCGTAATTTAATTGGTAGCGCGTTATCGAGCCTGAAAAGACGAACATCTTGGCGGAGTTCATTCCGTTCATCGTCAGAAATGGTCACACCCTTGAAGTGGTCGATATATACCTTCATTGGATTCACGGGCTTCTCCTCACTAGCTGACTCTCGAAGTGCAAGACTTGGTGAACACAAGGATCGCCAATGATAGGTAAAAGGCATAATCGCGAATGAACAAAAGTGTATACATGGGACAATCACCTGATAGAAATTAAGGCCTACATGTCTGTGGTCTGTATGAAGAGCTCGCCGAAGGAGTGTGACCAATGTGGTTCCCCCGTCTCCCCTCTAATGACATCGACATCAACACTGGGAACGCATAGCCGACGATCTGTCGTTCCATCTCAGCTTTGGTCTTCCTCTTGGTCGATCATTTGTCACCCTGCTTTTCATGCTCTTTTTTGATAGTCTCTTGATCATCACCCATAATTTATTCACAACCTGCCCATCTCATTCTGTTTCCGACTATTCTCTCTATAATATGTGTTGTTTCCCCCATTCCAATTTTCTCCAAAAATGTCGATATAATTAAGTATCGCAAGAAGGAAGGTAGAAATCTCCATATGTGTACCTTCCTTCTATGTTCTCGCGATATTCTAATGAGCATGAATATCGATCATGTGTATGAATATGTCACTCATTCGCTCCATTGGCACATGCGTATTTAGTTATGCAATCAATAAAAACTATAATGTACACTATAATTATATGGATGTATATGTTAACCATTAAAACACATAATTAATATTTACATCGGGATTACCCCAGCCTAATTTTCGTGAGCTCCTGGTTTTCGTGGGCCCTAGGCACGTGCCCAATGTCCGTATTGGTTAATCCGCCAGTGCATAAACCCCGTGCGTGATGCGGTCATAATCGAGGTGCGAGTATACCCCATCTTCCCCTACCACACCGCCTTAATGTAGTTGTTGATATACCCGGCAGAAGGCGACACATTATACGGCGGTTCGAAATGAGGTCGGGGTCACGACCCCAGCGCGACGCAAGTAAATGGCCTGTGACGGAAGTGAGTAGTTTGTTAACGCTTTGACGTTCGTCGCGTGTGTGAGTGCGCTGGTCGTGCGTCCGACATGAATTAATCATACACAGCATGCTGACTGAACTCCGCTGGATATTACTGTGAATATTGTGACGCTGGTGAAACGTTTCACGGAATTGTGTTGTTCTGTTTTTCGAACGTTTACTGGCGATATTCAATTCACCCGGCTTGTGTTGTGTATTGACTTGAGTCTTGACTGACTGAGACGAGCTTGTCACCAAACCCGCGTTTTTTGCCTGGTTGAACTTTACCGCGGCTTTGTGTTTGGCGGCTCAGAAGTGCCAGAAGCTGTCTGACAGGCAGAGAGAGACGATGACTACGTTACAAGGCCTACCCCCCTTGCCGAAGAGCCTGCAGGCTCTGCTCTGCGCCGGTGTTGCCCAGTGGAAAGAGATGGAGAAAACACACCAGCTGCGAACGCTAATCCAGCAGCAGTTAGCGGCGGAGAACGGTTCCAACGGCGTCAGTGTGGCGCGGCCGAACGGCGAACAGACGGAAGGTTCTGTCGATACAACGGTGGCAGAGATCCCGACTCGACCGGCCGTCTCTACAACGTACTATCCGGCGACATCACGAGGCATCGAGGCTGCCATATCGCACCTGCACCAAGAGATGGTTGGTGTCTTCATTACTCAACCTTGTCCACGACCACAGCCTTAATTGTTTATAAACTTGTTTAAAAAAGTTGTTACCATGACATCCTGTTACCACTGACCACAGTCGACACAGTATAGTGATTGAATATGACAATATAATATGATATGAGAATATTAAATTGTTTATAAGGTAACTTCTTTTGCGCCTAGATCCTCGGAAACTAAGTCTAAGACCAAGCTCAGACTTGAGAAACATGTAGTGTTAATATTTAAAATCACAATGGCATATTTAGTTTAGGAGAGCATTGAGCAATGGCCAATGCCCCCTTTTGCATGGAACCAATTCATGTTATTTTCGACTCTACAAGAACATTTATAATTTAATTCCCCAGCACTTTAGAGTAATTATACACTAATTATAGTTTTTGTACTGCTGTGTGACTGAGCCTACTTAAAAGGAATTATATAAATTTATTTCAAACAAAGGTCACTTCCCAAATCAATTTGTTAATATATAGTCATTACATGCAGTCTTAACAGGACTATAGTATGAATTACCATTTAACATCCTGCTTGAATATAATGATAATCTACCCAACTTTGAGAATCACCAAAACCTACCAACTGCACCCCTTACTAGTCACTAAGCTTAACAGATTAATAAAAAAAATCAATTTGCACCCCATAATGCCTATGTATTGTACATCATGCACAACATTTAATAGATCAGCATCTATCTAAACTGATAATAGTCTACACAATACACATCAGTGTGTACTAGTAGCGAGTTATTGCCTATAAAACAGGAATGCCACATGGATACGTTTATGAGTTAATCTAGTAACTGTAAATAAGTAATTTGTCTATATTTTATTAATAGTTCATATAATATAACAACTACAACAACGTTGGTGTCACCAACATATTTTAAAAACATGTCTACCAAACCTGTATGACATAGGTGGCCCTGAAAGTTCAGTCATGTGTTGCGAACATGTGTGATTGTCCTCCGACGGAAGGTGTCCGGTTACTAACTGTAGGTGGTATCTAACAAAGAACCTTTTAAGAGGAAGACAGTAGACTTTGTAAAGGTCAGCTACAACAAAGTCTTATTCATAATACAGCACAGTTCACTGAGCTCAGACAGCATTGTGACGATGGTTTAGCTGTGACCACAACCATAACCATGAATTTGATTGTTATCATAGGTAATGTGTTATAATTATCTACTTGCTAAACTGTTTGTAAATTTATGAAGAAAAAACCTGATAATATATGTCATCTAAATTGTTAAGTATTCATTGCCTGATCTACCGGTACTCTCGATTATGTTTTCATGTATAAAACTACCGGTAAGTTTATTTATTTGTTTAAAGGAAATATTAACACATGACCAGTAAAGCAAAAAAATCATAAATCATAACCATGTTAAAAAAGTATTCTTATATTTCCTTTGCATATTTTTTAATTAAAAAACACACTAACATTTGCTAAGTGAAACAACATGCCTTGAGGTCCATGAGGATCAAACATGAGTCCTGGACGGAAGCAATATTTAGGTAGGCCTACAGTGGCTATTCCACTAGTCTGTAAATCTCTCTAGTCAAACATTTGTCCATGTCAATTATACAAAGTTCAAAGGACATAACAGCAACCAGGGTTGTAGTATGAATGAAATGCACGAGTGACTCAATCATCTTGTAATTTCTTGGCCAGTCCAGAAAAGTCGTAAATTATAATTACGAACAGCGTCAGAGACTAACAATGGCAATGATTACCTGAAAGGGTCACCAAGTGTTGTGTGCATGATGTTGTAGGTGAGTCTGCGACAACTTGACATGTCACTGCTGTGTCAACTGATGAGTCTGAACGAGAACATACAGGAGTATAAGCACATACTTCACGACCGAACGTCAGACACCACCTCGGACTGTTCATCAATAATGGAAGACGAACACGAATACGAGAACACGCCGTTCCACAACGATAAGTACGTCAACGAGTTCTTTCATCGCAAAAGTTACGTGTCGACGCCGACACCTCCGCCAGAGGAGAGCATTTACGAGCCGGTGGCGTACTCAGACACTGGGTCATCAACGTCATCATCACCGGTCGAGCCCCCTATGATGCAGAAAAAGAACAGGAGGAATATGTCAAAGATGGGCAATGGTACCGATTGTGGTAATAATATAGCAGCTGTGGCTGCGACGTACGAGTCAAACTGTTGATACTACTAGTGATGTGGGGGGGTAGAACTCATATTTATTCCATGTATGTTTATGATTATGATATGAAAGCAAATGGGCAACATTTTACAAAAATTTTGTTCACAAAGTCGTCATCTTCGTTAAATGTTGACGTCATGAATAAGATTCTAGTTGTCAACAATTCCAGTGTGTAATTTATGTATACAAATAGTTCCTTTCATTTATTCCACAATTCTTGATACCCCAAATACAATTTGGTATGTCAAGACTCAAGAATTTATTAGTGAATAGGAAGAAATGTTATGGATGCATATATGAGCTCTGTACAATGCTGACATATTTTTTTTGTATATAATATACCAGGTATGTAAATTAAACATTGTCTTAAGAGTTATTTTATAGAATGCAATGCACTGCCATAGGGATTACGAATGATGTGAACATGTAAATATTTAAGTTGTACCCATTTCTGAAACCCAGCCAATGATTTGACATGTCTAGAAACAAGTGCACTGGTATGGTGACCAGTAGCAATGAAACGTTCAGGCCAAATTTGATTGTCATTCTCTGGTCAGATCAACAGGAACAGAATCTATAAACGACTGGTCATTACTGCAGTGTACCGAGTTCAACTCAAATCTCCTGGTAGTTGGTGGATTAGTCTGACTATGGCCCAGTCCAGTGGACCTAGATTATATGGGTGTAAACAAATACTACACGTGCAGTTGACCATTCACTGATTAAACATATGATAAGGTACCCACTGCATTGTTATGGGTCACATTGATTGCCTGCCCCCTCTAGCCATGGTGACCCTAGCCACGCCCCAAGGGGCACTAAGGTGGGGTGGCTAATCTGTAACTTTAGAAGGTAACGTATGTGATAGACATACCTGTCAATTTATCATGTATGAGTATGTCTTTTGACATGATGGTGAATAGTCTTGTCATGCTACAAAGACTGTCGGTGATTCACGTTCAAATTGCACCCCAAACAACAGCTGCGCCCACCTTCGTAAGATTGCGCAAGTGCTGGCGTAAGATTGCGCAAGTGCTGGCCTACTCCACCTGCTATTAGTAATAACGCCAAACAATAGGCTTTTCAACAAGGATTGTCTTGTTTTTTCAGCTCTCTGGTGATAAACAAGATTATGTAAGAGAAAATCTTATTTTTATGTACTAATTTCCACCCAGTGTGTTTGTGTTTACAGAGAAAAACAGATTGAGTCATGATTGCATTCCATTGGCACTGGGTACAGCAACATGTCTGACGTAGATGTTAAGTTAATTGATTGGTTTAATAATGCATAGTTACAAAGGTAACTGAAAGTCTCCCAGTTATAAATTACTGTGACATTTAGGTGGATTATTTGTTCAGGTGTGCAATAATGTAATTAATTTGTACCAATACTGGAGCTGTACCCAAATTAATATCTTTGTCTTCAGACTGGTCATCAATGTGTTAGTCCTATAATACCACAGATGTTTCTGACATATTGTCAAGAGTGGTACATATTAAAAATGTGTGAAGCATTTATCAAAACTAATACATGTATGTCGATTGATGAGTTAATACTGTCCTAATTTAATTATTAGGCATCTTGACTTGAATCAGCCTCAGTTCTTGTTGGTGTTATGAAAAATGCTGCAATGTTTATATGGAGTTATGGTCTCTGTTATCAGTGTTTACTTCCGTCCTATATCTAGCATTGTCCTTTTTATGGAGGATGTCAGTTCTTTCTACATGATCATGTCCTTATTCTGTTTCCAACACATTTCCTGAACTTTGAAGTGTGACAGATTTGAAGTATCTGCATAACATTTGTATTGTATTTCTGAGTAAAATATGTCAATTTTTTATATTACTGATCCACACAATTATGTTGCTCTAAATATTTTCATGGTTAAAGAGACACTGTTGTTACAACGGCCCATGTATTTATTTCCATTCTTTATGCATAACTGGGTGCTAGTTATTTTTAGGCTGAACATTTGAATTCCTTTACTCATGCGATGCTTTGGGGTAGCAGACATATTGTTATAATTGACCTCCTCCTGATAGCAGCCAATTAACATACCTGGGACATGTCAACTTTTCATGCATCGTTTCTGCACAAATAATCTCACAACTATCTGCCGGCTCATTAACTGTGTTTTTCGTGGGGAAGAGCTTCACATTGCAGACCACCTTAGCATTGTATGTGGCACAGTGTCCACCACAACATTTCCCACAGCTTCTATCTGAAATGCTGGTTCCCTTCACCCAGTGACTCAGACAGACTGGCAGGGGGTCTTGGCAATGTGTTTTTCTGGCCAGTCATTATCTGATGGCTTTCTCACTCTGTTATCAGCAGCTCCACTGCTCTCTTGTAAAACACGCAAGCACATTCTGACCCTGGGCCAGTGCATTGACGTTCTAGGGTTAACCTTCGTCACTAAACTACATACCCCTAGAACATGTTTATAGTAAACTTTGACAATACATTCTCAGTATTTTGAATGACGCAGTTAAAATCATATATCAGAACATAGCAACTGTTTGTACTTTGAAGAAAATAATATATACGTGTATAGGCCTGATGTTGTCAAACAACTGCGTTTGTTCCTCACCGATGGTCAAGTTGATTTTGAGTCGACTGCTGATGAGGTGTAAAAGCATCTGCCTTTTAAATGTGTGCAAATTAGTGCAATAAAACCAGGTGTTTGACATGTCACAATTCTTGCCCATATGCCACCTTCATGCCTATGTTGGGGCAGGTGATAGAGACCTATATTCGATTCATTTGTGATTTGGTTTACTGATGCATTAGATAGTAGGCTTCTATTGTAGCGGATTTTGTTGGCAGAGAGAGATCCAAATGTTTGATTATCAGTTTGATGTTCTGATGGCTTATTCTTTAGTGTTGTGATAGCAGCATTGAGTGAAGTGAACCGTGGTGTATTCATATGTTCTGGACAGTTGTTAAGGTATTGTGACACTGGTTGATAGCTGAAACATCAGCAGACATATTAAATAAGGGCATCAGGCAACGTTCTGTTCTCCCATAGGAGTGCAGTTGATCACGGTCTTAATAGAGGTCACATCGACAGTTAAAACATTTTACAGTTACCGGGTACACCCCTCAGATCACTGATACCATTTCTTTTATAACCTGACCCAATATCTGTAAGTTATTGCAGCATTACGTGTAATTTTTCCCACATATGGAATGTGATATTTACATTATGGATCACACAAGCACGTCTTGGATTTGTGGATAAGGCTTTTCAGAATATTTCTGTGTTTCTTGTTACCTGGTCAGCCGTGTTAAATGTGTCCGACCCTGGATATTCGTGCAACATGACATTAAAAATACATCAAGTATGTGTGTGACCCTGTATAAATCAAAATATCGAAAGAAATTAGCCGCCTGTCCCAATCTCTAATTGTCAAATATGTTTTTTTCAAATTGATTTCAAGAAATCATGACAATGACAAATTACCAAGAACAGGAATGCAAAATGTAATGTAAAGTTTATGTACCTTAAAATATCAACTCCAAAAGGGTGACAACATAAACAGGAAACATATATTATTCTGAAAGGCCTAAGTACATAGCGGCACAGAACAGAACACTGCCAACATGTAGAAGTAGACTTTACTGGAGTCTTGTACAATGCCAGCTGGAGGAAGTTATTTCAATTTACTTTTAATTTCACCCAGTCCCAGTGGACTAAGTGGGGATTTGTTGTCACAGCACTGCTGTGATAAGTCATCAGGACATGTCTTTGATTTGTTCCTGTGCCCAGTGGGGTGTAAGGAGCCTGGGGTGATCTCACCCTTGGTGTTCAGTGATTATTTCCACCACCCCTTGACTTGACCACAAGACTGTGTTTGCATTGCCTTGCCACAGAGAGAGTCATTGCCGTGGTGGGAGTAAATATCAGCCCTAACAATGAACTACCCCAGGGTAGTGGTGGCAGTTTATCATCACTCACCCCTGGTGAATCCAGTCTACCCCAACAAACTTGTATTTAAGCATTGCCTCAGTTGCATTATTGACTAATTGATTATTCATATTGCTAATGTTTTTCTTTTATTGGATTTTTTTAATATATCAATTACAAATATTTCACTTTATTAATGCTCAAAATATACATTGTTTATAAGTTTACACAGATTTTCAAAACCCTGGTACTTTAATTACGCAGTAATGCCCGAATGTGTTAGTGGATTTTGAAATAAACACAACTGTTATTTAATAGAGTGATTACTGAAAAAACACTTACTATTCTGTGAATAGCCACATATAGGTAGTGATTTGTAATTTAACCATTTCTGGGGTGTTCACCGGGGTCAAGGCAGACAGAAACCACTAGTGACTAAGTTGAGCCACTGCAAGCCACAGCATCTTTTGTAGCAGCCTGTATATGTTGTCATGTTGTCAGTCTTGGTGGAAGGGCAGCTGTGAGTTCTACAAATGTATCATGATACTTTATCTCATGATGTTGTAATACTTTGTCCCTAGGATACTTCTGCCCGGTTAGATTTGCCAGCAGGAGTTCATACGTACAGTAAAGCACTGTGTGTTGATGTTATGCAAAGCGATTTAGAAAATGAAAGAAGTTACAAAAGTGTTTACGTTTATATTTATATGTATCATGTGATGTGGTGCCACTAAGATTGTGTTTGTATTTATTCCAAAGTAATTTTGTTGTTAGTGTTTTTTTTACCATTTCACGACCGGTGCTTTTAAGTGAGTTTTGTAGTGTTAGATTATGAAGACAGTCAATCGTGTCATGTGATGTGTCTGTCATTGTCATGTGAGGTCACATGGTCATGGTTGTAAGACAGTTGTAAACTATTACTATGTTGCAACATTTCCATCTGAGATGTTTTTTTAGTATTGTACATGAACCTCTTCAAGGTGGTTCATCCTGCCAACGTTCCTGTGAGTTACACTTCATTCCCAGACAGTTGGGGTTTGGGGCCAGGTGGGGACAATAAGTGAAATGTAATAAATAAATGTAATAAATACTTGGATTTGTATGTGTTGAAGTTGTTTAAGACCACCCTCTAAGTGTTGTAGCGTCGCAGTTAAACCATCTTCAACTGCATTGTTGCAGTTGTTTTTCATGAGACAATTTCAAAGGCTCCCAGCATCAGAGCTGTCTCTGTAAACTTCAAGTTTTTAGAAATGGCTTTTTAAATGCTTCACCCGTCATTGCTGAATGGGTGTTTACTGTCACTTCCATTCAGCCCTGTGAGTCTGTGCACGGTTTCAAAATTTATGAGTAACTTTACAGCTGTTAAACAGAACTTGTGTGCACTGAATGACCTCATCCTCAAAGCATCTACGTAGGTCCTAGCTTTCTTGCCCTTTTAAATCAGGTTTTAATGAGTTCATAAAATGCCTTTTGTCTACATACAAAAGCTGAAAACATTTTGGTTTTGTATGTGTTGCCATGGTGACAGTAATTAAATTTAACCAAACCTAGGCATTAAACTCGACACTTGTGACGTAAGACCACAGTAAAGGTTTATCCGCCATTCCCCGTGCAACGAAAGAGTTTCCAGTAGAAATAGCATTATGCATGTTGTTTGAATTTCTTTGAGGATTTATTTGTGTTGAGTCAGTAGAAATTATGTATTTTTGCAGTGTGGGATCAGAGCTGTCAAATTATGACAGATGTACGTCAGTTGTTTTTTTCTGATGTGATTTTTGTGATGTGAACCAGGCAAATCAGTGTCTGGTTTTAGAAGAAATTAAGGAATGTCAGGTTAAAGATTCGATTATGGGAAAATGAGGTATTATAATTTCAAATTTTTTATACAGCACGTTTAAAAGGAATGAAGGCTAATTAATGCCTGAACATGTGAAACACTTAATATACAGTAGCACAAACCTGGCAGGCAATGAAAGATAAGTTATAACGGGGAACTCAACTATGGTCTTCAATACCCGAAGGTGGGAACTGCTAATCTGTAAGTAAGATAATTCTAGGATAGAATATCACCCAGCTTGACGTCACCTACATTGATGAAACTGCTGACGGATGATTTAAATCTGGATGTCACATTTCTGGTGATAGCATGTTTAAAATTTCAGCTAAAGTTTCCAACAAAAACAATAATTGATGTAAGATGCCACATAGCCAATATACTTTAGGAAGAGACGTGTATCACTGCTTATGCTTACAGCACATGGGAAAGCTCTAGTATTTCCAAGATGAACTATTTATCCAGCCATGGTCTGGCAATGATTTTAACCAGCCAGATAGGAACTTGGGGCAGCAGACTGGTCATCAGTGACTGACCACTGGAAGTACCAGGCCTACATGTTTGGTATATAGTGATCTCATAAAACCAAAGCTGCATCTGTCAACACCATAAAGTGTACATCACATTCCTTATATCAAGTTCAAATGAGGTCAGAATGTGTAATTTGGTATTTAAAAGTCATCGGTTGTGGTAATTAATTCTATGATAGTTATAATATAAAAACATCATAATTTGTACAGGTCCAATACTAATACGTTGAATAGCCATTGTCTTTAGAACCTCGGAAGCAGCCACCAGAAACAATAAGAAGACCAAAAAAGCTTTAACGATAATAATGAAAACTACCGGGTATGTGTTTTCATGAAGGTAGTGTGATGGGGATTTAGTTTTAGTTTTTTATTGATCTGTTTTTGATAACTTGTAATGTTATGGTTACTCTTAAATGTTTAATTATCTGAATACTTTAATAACTGATTAGCCAAAATTGTGATAGTAATGCATTTAAGACTCCAATAAGTTGACTGATAGGCTGGCCAGCTGGCTGGCTGACTGATTATAGCAAATTGTGTTCTATAGTGTTCGAAACTTATGGGTAACTTACCAAACCTGTCTTCCAGGTGTATCTACTACCTACTGCTGACAGAGGCAACACCTGGGTGAACTGTAGCCTGACATCATTGTAATTGTCCTCCATTGAGGCCCTAATAAAACAAGCCCTAGGGGGGTCTTCACAATGGCAGCTGTTCACCCTGATTACACCCTATTTACCAGGGTTATGTTCAGCATTAGGGTCAATATTACCATGCCCTCAGGGGGGGGGGCTGTCTTGAAACTACACACTAACACACTGGAAATTGCTACAAAATTTGGCTACAAATTTTTGAAGAATTATGAGAACACATCAGTTAAACTTCTTTGTAATCAAAAATAGTAAGCCCTGAAATTTTGGGAAAGCAATTTTTTTATTAAACTAATTTTAATTGGATTTAGTGCATCATTTTTATTCTCATGAAATTGGGTTAATTAAAAATATGTGTTCCCTTGTGCTTATTTGCTGTCATTCACCTTTGACCCTGTTGTCTAAATCACCAACAAACAGGTTTATCATTGATTATTGAGTTTAACTTTTTGCCCAGTAGGATTGTCCATTTTGCCATATCTGTGGTGTCCTAGGCTCCTAGCAGATGGTACCTAGTGTGAGGTGAGACAGGGAGAGGACTGTTCCCTGTGGAATGGGAAGGGAAGGTTTATGGGGCCTGCCACTGCCAGAGGGGGCAGAGACAGCCAGATGGTCTGGTTGTTCCAGGAAGGCTAACTCAGTGCCCTAAACTGGGAAAGTTCAAGCTTTAACAGCTCAACAACACACCTGTTGAGTCTGTCCGTCCGTCCGTCCGTCCGTCCTTCCGTCCGTCCGTCCGTCCGTCCGTCCGTCCGTCCGTCCGTCCGTCACCCATCCATTCTTGTGTGTGTGTGTGTGTGTGTGTGTGTGTGTGTGTGTGTGTGTGTGTGTGTGTGTCTGTGTCTGTGTGTGTCTGTGTGTGTCTGTGTGTGTCTGTGTGTGTGGTCTGTGTGTGTGTGGTCTGTGTGTGTGTGGTCTCTGTGTGTGGTATGTGTGTGTGGTATGTGTGTGTGGTATGTGTGTGTGGTATGTGTGTGTGGTATGTGTGTGCATGTGTGTCTTGTGCTATCTGTAGTTGTCTGTAAGTTTATGTGTGCATCTGTTTGTGCACTACAGCATGTCTGTATATGTCTGTATAAGTAGTGTATATATGAGTATGTGTGGCACATCTCTGTGTAAGTATATGCATATGTATATGTGTGGCATATCTATCTGTAAGTGTACGCATATGTATGCATGCACTGTATGTACAGTGTTCTATGTGTACATGTAGTGTAGTGTACTTGTGTGAATCAACGGCATCGTCCACAGATTGGGTGTGTTTGCTGAAGTATTCAACAGTTGTCCAAACAAACACCTGGGTGTTCACAGGCCAAAGTTTCCTCAGCGGTTCTCTCTTGATTGGAACAATGCACAGTCTGGGTCCCTGTTGTTATGCCTTTGTCACCAGTTCAACTTTATTGTAAAATCACGTAATATATCATAAATTACAAGGTATATAAATATATTACAGCACATTGACTGCCAAATGTGTTTTATTGAGGCACATTATAATTATTTTACCGGTTCTTATTGTAATGAGTTTAGCTTATATTTCAAATGTCAGTTAAGAGAAAATATTACACCAAGAATGAAGAATGAAACAATGAGATACAATGTGTATCCAAACAGAAGTAAAACAGAAACAAACACAATTAGAATAGTAGAAATGTAAGCCCTTTATGTTTCACCGACCAACACACGTGTCCATTCCAATATGAAGGCAGTTTCTCTTGAAAGTAATCAGCCATGCTGCAATTATTACATGAAAAGTGTGTTCTCACAATAACATCAAAGTCTATGCCATGTGGTCGCATTAGAACTCATGTGTTCAGCTTAGTGTACTCGGACAACATAAAAACACGACCCCCTAAATTCAATCTGGGCACACACAACATGCCAATTCAACTAAGAATTTGAGGATTGGAAACGATCACCAATTCAAACCCATGCTGTGTTACCAAACACACCCTAAAAGTGGGTTAACTGGTATTCAGAAATTTAAATTGGCTTCTACGTGGGCTAACATTGGGGTTACATTCAAAGTCTACGTTATACGTGCCTAGTGTTTTCAAACAAATCACGGGTGCACTGATGCGGAACTGCAGCGAAGGTGGTCTATTCAAACAATTTTCTCTATCATTTGCAACACAAAAAGGGCCATTTTGTGCAGTTAACAGAAGTTTCTGCTCGTGAACTTAACACCTTTTGATGAGGGTAGTAAGCTATGCATTATGTTAGCAGCATATGGCCTTCAGGCGTGAACTTTTGATGCACAATAAGCAGCCACCCATAGCCCCCATTCAAACTCTGCACAGGGATTTCAAAAGCTACGACTGATCACTGTGTATGTCAGTGTCTCTCTGTGATTGATGTAAACTAATAACATGTGTGCTTGTTCACGTTCAGATTGCTGCACTAATAGATGAGCTCTTTTTTCAATTTTCTCCTATACAATAGTGTCTGCCTGTGATAACAGACCTATTACTCATGAAGTTTATTTTAATTAAAGGGAAACAAAATCGCATTTTTTGGGCATATGCATCTAAAAGAGGTTCACAAATTAACCATTAGTAAGTACAATCAAGAATAGTATGGTATGTATGGGAATAACTTTGTTGAAGACACATGATTTAAGTTTCACATAGGGTGCCATTGTGTGAGAATATCTGGCTACGCCTGCATGATGCACAATATTGCATTATGACAATTGAATTGGTGGAAGTGTACCCAGTAACTCTGATTCAAAAGAAATATGAGCTAGCACATTGATATATGTGTCACAAAAACAGGAGTATTTGATGTGTCACTGCAGCATTGTAGTCAAAGAAATTCTACGTGATCATTGGTCAAGCATTGGAGGTATGTCTGCGGGAACTGAGATTTCACTAAAATCTCCCTATTTGAAAATATATTTCAAGTAGCCACATATTATACTGGCAAGTGGTAAGATTGTACCAGCTATATTAACTGTCAGGTGTACACATGGCCACACCTACCCAACAATCTCACTTCAAATGTTCGCCTTTTTGCAGATGACTGCCTACTATAAGTACCAGTTAAATCAGACAATGACACTTCTCTCCTCCAAAATGATCTACTCAAACTCGAGGAATGGCAAAACACCTGGCTTATGAAATTCAATCCCACCAAATGCTTCACAATGACATTAGCCTCAAGAAAACCGACACCAAGTCACTATACCTTCTGTGGCCAACAACTTGTTCAATCACATTGTTATCTTGGTATACAAATACTTTAAATTGGACAGCACAATGCAACGCAGTCGCTAAGAAAGCACAACAGAGACTAGGAGTCATTAGAAAAAATCTAAATAAATGCCCAACCCACATTAAATCTATAGCCTACACAACCCTTGTCCGACCAATACTTGAATATGCGTCAGCATCATGGGATCCACACTGCCTAAAACATATTAAAACCTTAGAAAGAATCCAAAGACAAGCTGCCAGATTTTGCACACACAACTATTCTAGAGAGCCAGGAACAGTAACCCAACTTCTTAAAGACCTCCAATGGGACACCCTCCAAACAAGAAGACAAATTAAAAGACTTAGCATAATATACAAGATGGAACATAACCTAATAGATATCCCACTAGATCACTATATCCAACACAACACTAGATCCTCACGTAAACATGACAGTCAGTTCTTGCAAATTAGATACTCTGCAAACATATTTGGAAACAGCTTCTTCCCAACCACAATTAAATAATGGAATTTCTCTGCTCCCAAACACTGTCTCAAGTAAATCACTAAACTCATTTCAAAAAACAATTATTCCAACATTTTAACAATTAACTCAAACAACCCATCATGCACACTGGCGTGACGTGTCCCCAGGACATTTTGCCAGTAACAGATACACAAATTACCTCTTGTTTCATTTTAACATCACAGGTGATTTGTTTAATGCAGAGAATTGTTAATATAAAAGTACCTTCCTATTGGCTATATGGTGTTTTGTATATTATTGTTGGCTACATAGTTAGTTCTTCTTTGTAATTCTAGCTTTGGCTGGTTAACTGTGATCTTTTTCCTGTCTCATGTGCACAAATTTACTTACTTTTTGTAGTTCATGTATTTTGGCATTGATCACAGAAAACTATTATTGATGAGCCTTGATTAAATGACACAGTTAAAACAATACAAACATAGTGTGTACAGAGTCTACCGGTATATGTGAATACACATAATTTTCACACTGTAGTCATCTCTTCACACACCAATGTTGGCAGTTTTCCCAGAATGCTCTTGTGGATGGCATCAATCAGTCGTGAAAAAAATGTTATCTGATGTTTACAATAATGCAGAAATCTATCAACTATGGCCCCTACATGAGACCGTGAGAGCACAGCCAGACAACTTGCATCAAAGCAATGGCATCCTTCAAACATACACACAATAATAGTTATATATGTAATTATGTATATAATTATACCATATACAGACAGGGGATGTTGTCACAGCCAGAGAATGCAGTTGTTTGTGTTGTTAAATCAAACAGAAATTTTCTTCTGCCTGACTGTGCTACATACACACAGAAACAGTTTTGTGAAGTATAATTTGTCACTGACTGTTGTTGTGACATAAATTTTAGCAATTTTTCCAAAAAAGCAACTTAGATAAAATGTTCCGACTAATGACTGGAATAATGTCAGAAACCATGTAAAACATTGTGAGCAATTGGTTAATGTCTATATTATAATGTCCTAATCTTAAAACCAATCAAACCCTTTAACCAGTGGGGAATTTTTACAAAAATGTAGGCATCACTTTTATTCTGAGGGGTTGTTGATGAACAGTGAACACCTGAAAATAATGTTACCTAAGATGCATGCATCTGGTTGGAAACACATAATACATACACATATTGACTCGATTATAGCTAGGTATTGCATTCTAATTCATGTTACAATTATTGGTAAGTACATATCACCAGCTGACAGTCTAGATATGAACACATACTGCACTTCATAACATGATTTCTACTTTTCAGCCGAGTTTTTTGAAATGGTCCCCCAAGAAATTACTACATAGACAGTAGATTTATGTTATCACTTAACTTGATAAACTTTGCCAGACCCGTAGCATTTCGGTTTCATTTCACATATGTATGATATCTCACTAATATTTCACTGGCAACAATTGTGATACTGTGATGCATTTTTAATGTTCTGTAAATAACCTAGCATAGCAATGGGCCTGCTGATGGAGGCTCATTATGTATAATATACCTGATAAAGCATACATAAATGACTTATATCAATAATTTTATCCAACTGTCTGAACAGTTTATAAAACAGTTTGTGTATTGTATTTAGATACTCCATGATCATCAAAATATTATATCCTGAAGGGAAATTGTTGTTTTATTGTACCCCTGGTAGTGTTTATTTACATCGTTATACAATACAACTCTAGGAGAACTTGTGTAATGATGATTCACCCCACACAATAAATTTTCAATAGAAAGGATTGAGTTAAATAACATGTACAAACATTTTATTTGATCGATTTGATGTTATAATATGAAAAGTATATGCATGGTTACCAACAAAATACTGTTTACTTTCACTAGTAAATACTATTAAGGAAGATGGATGGATGGATGGATGGATGGATGGATGGATGGATGGATGGATGGATGGATGGATGGATGGATGGATGGATGGATGGATGGATGGATGGATGGACGGACGAATAAAGAGAAGTACATATCACTCAATGCATGAGTACCGGTATTGGTAAAACATAGAAAATACAACTACACAATTACAAAGTAAAGGTACCAATACTGAAATAAAATAGCTGCCAATAGCACCAATAAATGGACTTATCTAATACAAATACAGGCAGCCAAGTTATTTAAATTACACAAAATCATAACAGTGTATGGAGTGATGGTAGGATTCTATCACAAATTCTAGCACAGAACCATTTTAAGTACATGCAGATGGTGTGCATTCACACCCCACCAAGACTACGTTTTCAGCGAGACATTTTCAGATGAACTGCACCAAGACTCAACAAGGTGTTAAGTGACTCAAAGCGACAGGATGTTATCAGGCAGCAACAGAGGAGGCTGTGTCTACCTCCTGCGTCCACACATTTTATCTGCCTCAGGCAAAAACCACACAAGACATAGCGAGATAAAATCAGCCAATCTGACAGCCAGACGTTAGAAAATGTAATAGTCCTCTCAAGTTTCTAGCGGTTACTGCAAGCAACTTTTTACCAACTTCCTCTTTCACCCACACAAGTCTGACTGAAAATTCCTTTCTTATTTTTATACTTTTATGTATTTCCCTTCAAGTTTAGATGTGTCACTTGTAACTTCTTTAAAGGTTAGGAATGCAAAGAATGTTTAGATGGTGGTATTGTTGAAAACATTTTCTGAGAAAGATAACTTTCTTAGCTGTGAAGTTCTTTATGTGTATGCACTGTACCGTGAGACAAACTAACAACATATTTATCTATGATGCAAACGGATGACATAACTATCTGTACGGCAGACGTACATCTCTATGTTGCACGTTGCTTGCTGGTTACTTTATCAGTTTAGGGACTGTCTCTAAGGAGGTGGTTTTCTAAATAATGTTCCTTCTATTAAAACATACAAAAGAAATATTTTTAAATAAAACAAAATGAACAGTCTGCACTTAAAAATCTTGCAGTATAGACACAGTATTTTATGCTAAATTATAACCTATTATAAATTATAAGGTAATGCACAAGTTCATGAGTTGAATACTAAATGTGTCTGTAATTAGGTAGGAGTATAATTTGGTATAATAAAAAACTCAATGAGCTGGTTGTGTATGAAGTGTGCAAAATTAACAATCGTTACTGAATAAATGTCTTTTAGTCAGGTAAAGTGAGATGATTGTTTGTCTATATGTATATAAATATTATTACCAAAGGTGGAAAAGCAGATTTTTTATGTTTCATTAACCACCACATACACCCTGTAGTCCTGCAATTAACACAATGTTTATCAGTGTAACCTTTTACTAACATGGACAAAATAGTGTATGGAAAACTATCACTACAGCTATGTTAAAATGATGAGTGAAAACATCAGAAGTAGAATATATTTAATTTATTACAAAAGTATACTGCATTACTACATGCACAATCTTGCATCAATGCATATGTATACACAGTCCCTATGTATATATACATGTCAATTTAATAAATAACTCTGATAATTGATAACCATGTACAAACTATAACAATGCTATGTAACAAGTCTACAGGCAACATATCTAAATAAATGCTGCCGTATCATAATTGCCTAATTTATCTGCTTTCTAGTTATTACAAATAAAATATTAATAAGCAACTATCACAACCTTTGCAGGAGTCACAATTTGTAAAGAATGCACATGCTCACTGGCATTTCATTGAAAATAGCTACTGCTCATTAAATAAAAAATTGCATACTTGATAATAAGTCTAATGTTATGTCAAGGATAACAAATGTTGTTACATATTTCGGCCAATGTCTTGTCTTGTATCCATATTAGAAAAGCACCACAAAGTTAACTCTACATCATAGTCTGTGCTCTACATACAAATGAACATGTGCATGCGCCAAGACAGCTTGGCTAAGTGACAGCTGTGATTATTATTATACAAACCACTGTCAAAACCTGTATCAAATGCAGAAGACATCAATATTTACAAAAAGGTGGAAGACATGATTTCTAACTTGCTGTGAATCTATTATTATGTTAAACTAATCTTCATTTAGAAAAATTATAGTTTCTTCCTAACTACCCCGTAGAACAAAATATGTATAAACCATTTTCATTACCCTTTACAGTAAACAGTCCTCATTTGATATGTTCCATGATCTCTCCCTATCATTCATGAATGATTCTTTCATCACCCTGACTATAATGACAATGATCCTCAACTGATATGTTCTGTGATCTCTCCCCATATTGAAAGAATGATTCTTTCATACCCTAACATTAGTACGATGATCCTCAACTGATATGTTCTGTGATCTCTCCCCATGATGAAAGAATGATTCTTTCATAGCGTAACATTAGCACAATAATCCTCATTGATGAGAGTCCTACTTTCATCACCATGACATCAACTAAGTACAGTGACATTCAATAGAATGTTTGTGACGTCTCCCGTTGATGGCAGAATGATCTTCACATCCACTGCCATTACAGAACACAACCACCAACTGGATGTTCCATTAACCACCTCAACATTAAACGAATGTGCCTATCTTGATATGCAACTTATACTATAGTAAGTACATATTCAAGACACTTTTATACATCACATTTTAAAACAACATTAAATCTTGCGTAGCTTCTCTCTGCCATTACAGCAGTACATAACAATTGGCAATGTTATCATTCCACAGCGTTTGTTTACTTACAAAACAGTGTATAATATTACCAAAACTGCACCAAATAAAACTATTTCTAGATGTGCGCATTTACATAATAGCCATGTGTATAAAAAATGCTACATCAATACTGATTGCTATCTATGGCTGTCGCGCACAAACTGGCAACAGTTTACTTAAATAACCACTGAACCGTAGCAAGATGTTTGTGTAACAACCGTTGGACCATAACATTCCTTGTCAATTAAGTGCGTATTCGTGTCAACATCTGCCAGTGGTGATACTTTATGTAACAAACCCACACATATGCACTTGAAGAAAACATGTTTTGCAGTGTGCCCTCCTTATGGTTCTATATCACTCTACGAAAACCCCAAGGAACACTGTGACATAATATGCACTAAACAACTGCTTTATGGGTTCTAGCAGCTGATTCTCACACTTCCAATCACTTGCCAACCCTTTATGGGGTTAAAACAGCTCTGGTCACAACTCAACACAAACGTAAATTATATAAAAACATTACTTGCTATCTTGCTTGAATAAGAAAGGCTATGAACCAATACATAAAGCTCTTCTAAGGCTTCCAAGTCACCAGCTAGCTTTTGAAGCAATGTTACGTACGCTAGCGACACCAAGTGATCAATGTAAATATTACATTGTATAAACACGTCATCCGACTATAACATCTTGATAAATAACATACATTTACTCAGTACTTAACACATTGTGGCACAAATGCGACAAATGTTGAGACAACAATCATAATGCACTGAAAAATTCCAAATGTATTGTTGTTATCCTGGATGAATTACTTGGAAAATCAAAAGGCAAAAAAACAATTATTTAATGCAATGAATTTGTTAGCATTAAATATTGTGGGGAAATTCCTAAATGTAAATGATCAGCTATTTAAATACAGCTGTCTATTTTGGAGAGTATTTTCCCCCTCATCTAACAATGGATGTATAATACTGTTTTTCTAATAAAATTTGCTCATCTATTTTTTTTAGTTTTCTCATCCTTAATGAAATATCTGGGTGTAACGATACTTGGCAGTCTGTCTCCAATGAGATGGCATTTCTATCAAGATTTTCTATGGTATAAATAATAAAAAATTACTGGTGTGTAAATCACAACTAATTATTCAGTTACTATGGTGTGGTGATTACTGCAGACTATGCAGCAGTCTGGTGGCGAATGCTGTGTCATACTCATACGCAGGTACTATGCATGGGTGACAGATGTCTTCTGAACTCTATGGGTCTTCACAAGTCCGGCTTGTATCCTGGCACGACATTACCCAACTTTCTCCAGACCACCTACAGGGGAGAGACAAAGGAGAATGGTAAAATATGACTAACATAAAACATGTAGATACCAGGTTAATACCTTTAAGGAGTTCTCAAAACTGTGTTCAATCATGACTGCCTGTCTGGTTTGTAAGATTCAATGTCCCCTTCCTAACCTTATGAATCAAAATGTTACTGTAAAATAGTATATAACTTTGTCCATTTTGAAAGGTGACATTTATTAATTTTGAAAAGTTTTGAAAGGTGGCATTTACTAATTTTGAATAAAAAAACATGCCAGTAAATTATAATATAATACAATATAGTGGAGTAAATAACAAGTTACAAATCAAATTAAACTGTGATGTAATTGTCATGGAAATGACAGCAGCAAATGTTGTTAGTAGTGACACCTAGGGACTAAGGCATAAACTACATATACTGTCAATCTAACAACCACCAAAACAATGATTCAACAGATTTCGGACAAATTAACACATTTTTCTCTGTTCTAAAGCAGCCAGTCAGTGACCAAGGTAAGTAGAGATTGCAGGGTCTTGGCGTGGAAAGGTTATACTTGATTATTCACAAGATGTCAATTTCAAGGCTTTCACACGACGGGTATGCAAATGAATGAAAATCATACGGACATTTGTTCAAGGAGCTGAATAACTGTTGTGACAGCAGTGATTTGAAAAACTTAATGGCACCTCTTGTGTACCATGTCAGAGACCTGACACCCGTCATACTGTGAGACCTGACACATGTCTTACTGCTGGTGACAACAGTTGTGGGTATTAGAAATGTGATAGCACTGACAGGCTGCACTGTTCTACTGAAAGAGGCCAGTCACGGGATACACAGGCTGCACCTTAAAGAAAAGTATCACCACAGAATTTAGTCAGAGAATGGACCACATATTTATTTAATTGTGACTATGACTCATGTCCTGCAGAAAATAACAGCCGTGCTGACAAATTCAGTCTCTAAGTTTGAACATACATGAAACAATGTATCGTTTGAAAGAGACATAACTTTTTATAGTGAAAAAATATTATTAATTTCTGTCAGTGAGAATGTAATTGTTTGAAAGGCAATAACTGTTATGAGAAATAGTTTGTTAAAAGTGAGACCATTCTATTTCAATAAAAACGACAACCTGTTTATGAACCAAGTTATCTTAAAGGCAACTGAAAAGGTGATACCCCAAATGTACTGATGAGCATGACAAGGATCATACACAGAAAGACAACAATTCAGGACTCCTGATTATTTCTCCATAAACAAGCATCTTATTTTGAATGATGATTTTTTCAAATGTTATGTAACCCTATTAAACAACAAAACAGCAACTCACATTACACATTTCTCTGACAATGGCTCTCTCTCTGTCGCCCAACTGGGCCTGCTCCGACATCTCACGGCGAGGCTGCTCCAGCTGATCGTGTACCTCCAACACCTAGCAACAGGCCAACACCCAGTGGTGTACTTCCAACACCTGCAGACATTACTAATATTCTGACACCAGGTTGTGTCCTTCCACCCCCCACAAGCTGAGTCGAAAACTGATGTATTAATAACCCGTAGAGCATACATGTATGACACCAGTTACCATGGCAACTGGTTTGTGAGACACTGTATGTCAACAGGATGAAGTTTATGAACACCCTGTCTAGAGATAATGTAACAGGATATACCAAATGTGATAAAACAAGATACCCTGTTTAATCTAATTTAAGGTGCAGCATAACATATAAATGTTTACAAACTACTGAAATCAAACATAAAATTCAGCATCTGTTGAAAAAAATGGCGTAAGATATAAAGAATTATAACCTTTTTTTATATAACTATATAACTCAGTCTATGGAAATGCCTCATATTCCAAACCTGGCTGATATGTTCATTCAAATATCATCTTAACTTCAGTGGGAAGCATTCAACCATGCTGTTATTACTGTTATTTGATCGCATACAGTGTATCTGTTTGTTACCAGCTACACACTGCCACATTAGACAGCTGAGGCAAAATGAAATGAACAAATTGCCCAAACTTAGAAAACAAACCAAAAAAATGTAATGTTTTAACAAGTTATTGTGTGAAATCCACCTGAAGTACATAGGTCATGTGAACTATTGAGACAAGTCTCGCTACCTTCATTGCACAGGCGATGGCATCAGGCTTTGTGAGGGCCGGTGAGGGCTGATCTCGCCGTGGGTCCTCAGTCCACGCCGACTGTTTCCAGTCTCGGCCATCACTTGGCCTATGGACATGTTGACCTGGTAAAGGCTGAAACAGAAATACGTCCAATCAGAAACCAATATGTTATTGTTACTATATCTGTGCCACAGTGAACTATGCATTATGTCACACAGGTTTATTCTGCATCCCAGCCAAAAACAACAGTTTAAACCATGTCCTATAACTGTTTTGATTTTCGCAAAAATGCATACCTTATACACTTGTAATATCAACTTTCTGTGTTTCTATGTCTGCTTGATTTTTCATGACAAATAATCCGAAACAACATTAAAGCACATTCACTAGGTGGCAGCACCATGTATGTTACCTGAAATAGTAAGCAGATCAGTCACTAGACGTCGCCACTACAAAGTAGTGGGGTGACAGACTACTGTTGGGAACTTGACATAGACATGTAGACAGATCTTATAACTGTTCATTGTAGGCTCTGTTTGTTAGTGTGGTTGACACTGTCTTGTTTTTAGGCTACATTTTGGGAAAATCACTACTATATGTTTATGAACACTGCAACATTTAAAAATGGTTCCAACGTGATAGGCATCTGAATAACTTTATTACAAATAACATCCACTCACAGTTGGAGAGTGTGTTGCAATCACAGATCTTGTGTTATGGAGTGTCGGGGTGGAGAAAAACTTGCGGGGTTCTGGTGGGTGCCCCCTGTCTCCCCTCTGAAACACACGAACATGATGTGCTCTAATCTCTTAATATATTTAAAGTACTAACATACACAAGTGTTAATTTTATTACTGTAACTGGAATGTTCTATTATAAATCATAGACTTGTTTGAATTTTTTATTTAACATAATTACAGCAATGAAAAAGTAACTATTGTCTTTATTGAATTTATTACAAATACTACTTTATAAATACAAGTTATATTTAATACAAAAGAAGACCATCCATCAATATTTTAATTACCAATATAATTAACTAACTTTTTCAGATTGTTATCATCGTTACTGTCAGTACAACTCTTTTAGAGAAATGTCATCTGAGGTGTGTGTAGACAAATTATTAACAAGTGAAACAAAACAAAACGACAAGTCACTACGAGTAATATGCATCATGGTTTGAAGACAGACATGTCACCTAGTGAGTAGGGGGCAACTTAAACAAATCACATTTTAAAGTTTATGTACCTGGACACCATGTTGATGTCTTGTGCGTTCCTGTTCTAAGTGTGTGATTCGGTCCTCTAGCTGTCGGATGTACTGCAGAGTTGGCTCACCTGATGACAAAATGTAATCAACAAGTCCCGTAACCGATTCATAATTAAAAATTAACAAAAAAAGGAAACAGTAATCATTCAAACATTCATGACAGGGTCAATCCATAAGGTATGTGATAACATTCGTTAAACTATATCCCTTATGCACCCGCAAAAAAGAAGACATTTTGTTAGAGAGACATCCACTGAAGACTCTCAGCAAGTAAAAACAGTTTGTCATCTAATGGCTTGACAGTGTTTGCCAAACGAGTTTTACTTTGTAGATATGCATAGGGATTCTCTCAACATAACAATCCTAAAAACAGAAAACACACACAGTTTATATTACGTTATCTAATCGGTAAAAACATTCCAGCTCCCCATGTGACAATATAAAATAAGCCGGTATGTGGCTTAAAAAGTATCAGAGTTTTTCACTCCCTAAAAGCGAGTAAAGAAGTATGACATTTCCCCTAAATATGGGACTGACTGATGACTGCACTGACACGACCCCTCCAAAGTGAGATTGGTCACAATCAGTCGCAGGTGTGACTGACGGTATGCATAGAGTCCTTGTTAATATATGCACACCTGCGTCGAGCATGCCCAGCTGCATACTAAACGTAATGACTAGTGCTGTAATGTCTACATACCCACGTACAAGCGATAGGCCACTGACTCATCACAGTAGATCACACGTACCATTCATTTTTATTTCACTATTCCATACTTTTTCTAATATTTTAACAGGCTTAGTGTATTTCGTATGCATGTGCATGCTCCGTGTATGATCCCATTTTCGAATTTATTTAGCACGCAATTGAGACATTTCAAAGTGAAACGTGACACATTTCTCAAGTGAAATGCGACACTTCACATGATGCGCAACATAAGGATGTTGTTGTGGTGCTGTCGCTTGCATGAAGGCACAGTGTCAATGCCTGCTCAGTGGACTGGAGATGTCGCATTCACTACTAAAGGCATGCTGTTATCTCAGCCTGGCTACCACTGGTAATCGCCAGTCTACTCTTAAATTGGAAGCTATTACCTACACAGAGCCACAGGGAACAGGGTAGACAGTAGACACAGCGGTATTGGCTTACAGTGTGATGGAGATCATGCCTCTGTTTGTGCATGCCATGCAAGGGACCATATGTACCCAACTACCCATGCATGCAGTCATGCACGCACGCACACATTTTAGTGAGTACCTGGTACATTCATTATTATATACAGACACCAGGGTTGAAAAAAATCATGATTTATTTAAAAAAGTCAAATAAATCGGATTTATTTTTATTTTTTTATTTTTAAATAAACTTAGAGCTTCTGAATTGAAAACTTGCTGCCCATTAAACACAATATTTGGAAGCTACATTGCATTCTGAAATGAAATACCTCGAACATACATTTGGCTTTACACCCAGTCATTCCTGGCACCATAGTCTTCTCAAAATAAAACCAGTCTTTTTTCCTTCCAGACATTGTGAATAAACACAAAGAAGTGGTAGAACTCGTACAATATAGCAGTGATCCAACAGGCCTTTAATGCTGACCTGCAGATTTAATTAGGCTCTGCTCTGGCCTGCGTCTAATGCAATTCCTGATGATCTCAGCCCATAGCTTTATGCAGAGACCCATCCACCAATCATTTGGATGGATAAAAACCCTTGTGGACAGGTAGGAATATGGGTGGACAGGCAAAAAAATGAAGGAGCCAAAAAATTCCCAAAACCATAGATATTGTCAGTTGTGCTTCAAAGGCGAGTGTAAATGGTGTCACATATGTGTTTGTAGTCCATTTCAGGTTATCGGGCACATTTAAAGTTTGTAAACTGCCTTAACAGTTAACATCCAAGTGTCCACCAAAACATGTGTGACTGGCAATAATTTGGTCCTGCATAAAGCCCTGTCTCAGCTTTATCTGCTTATTTGGCATAATCCATGGCTCTGTTGTGGGCTACAATTGCCTACTGGACCTGGTAGCCTTTGTTCATCAATACCCCCTCCCAAACCCCCCAGCTGGGGAGATGTTTCAACTGGGGAGCACCCCTACTCCCCATCAGCTTAAATCTGCTGATATTGCATAACAGTTGCATATCAATCACTTGACCAATCACTTTTTATGGGTGTGGGGTTATATACTTAGACCTATAGATGCATGAGGCATAACAAAGCATTCTACCCAGCCAAGCAGATTCATATAAATCAACAATAAAAACCAGATTAAAAAAAATAAATGATTTTTGTTGAGTGATTTAAATCATGATTTAAATCATGATTTAAATCAATGATTTAAATCATGATTTAAATCATGATTTAAATCAAATGATTTAAATCAAATGATTTAAATCAAATGATTTAAATCAAATGATTTAAATCAAATGATTTAAATCAAACAACCCTGACAGACACTACACAATGCAGGCCCCAGTCTAGCTTATATCTGGTGTGATAGAAAACACACATATCCTGACATCTTCCATGCCCTTTTATAGCTTCTCTTTCCGAGGCACTTCTCCCAGACTCCCACAGTTCACTACCCCCACAGCACATACCCCCACCTCTAGCTAAGAAGAGTCTAAGAAGAGTCGTGGTCTACATTCTCTCTCACACATCTACAGTTATCCTACACATCCATTCACCCATGTTTTTGATTATGCTTTGAACATGGCTAAACCATTTCATGTTTCTTGGTTACCATCTATACTAATGTGGTAGTTGGAGGTAGGTATGTGTTTATCATATATACTAATGTAGTACTTGGAGCAGGTATGTGCATTTCCTTCTAGGTGCCAACACCCTTGCATATATGTCTATGTTAGTTAGCTGCAGGGCTTTATGCAGGTTAAAATTATTGCCAGTCACACATGTTTTGGTGGACACATGGATGTTGACTGTTAAGCTAGTTTACAAACTTTAAAATGTGCCTGATGACCTGAAACGGGCTACAAACACACATATGACATCATTTACACTCACTTTCAATGCATAACTAACAATATCTATGGTTTTGGAATACCCTTTTTTGCTCCTTCATTATCCATCCACCACCCGTCCACATTCGTTTTTACCCATCCAAATGACGGGTCTCGACATAAAGCCATGGTTAGCTTTTCTTGGATTAGTCTACCACACATAGTTATTTAGAGTTACCGGCTTGCAAGATAAGCTGGCAACCTTTTTAAACAAAGAGCCAAACAGACATATCTAAGAAAGTCAGCGGGCCACAAATGTATTACTGTATACTGCTACAGTGGTTGTCTGATTTATATCTGAACATAGGCAATCATATTCCCATACATGGATGATTAACTTAAATTATAAGATCTATTATTATTAACTACAGTATTATATAATCTACATTATGTATATTTTTCTTTGAGAACTACCAGTAGACATCATTATAACACACTCATTAAGTTATGATGATCTTTCAACACCGAACTAGTATCAACATGATATAATCAATGTACAGGTACAGGCCCTGATTATTCTATTTGTCAATCATCTCAGCTACTGCAAGAATGACTTGACAAACTCAAAAATTCAGAAGCAACTTGACTTCACCCTTTCCAGATGTATTCAACTGGGTCAAGTAGCAGTCAAGCAACTTGATTTCACCCTTTCCAGATGTATTCTGATTTCAACTGGGTCAAGTAGCAGTCATATACACATTACTTACTAAACACCTGATTGGGAATCCCCAGTATTCAATAGAAGCAAGCAAGCTCCAGTACCAATGGTTAACTGTTAGACTGACCACCAGTCTGTTACAGTACATCTTACTCTTTTGGCACAGATTATAGGTAGAAAGAACCAATGACTTTTATTTAAACTAGGTTGAACAATACCACCCAAGTTTTAATGGCAGCCTATGTACTTGAACACTAGTGCTCTCAATCAAGTCTGAGTGATGCTCTACTGCTCCTCCAAACAATGCTAGGTCTCCACTCCCAAATTGGTCAATTCACTTGTAACAATCAAAAGCAATTTGTGGGACTCGTGGTAAAAAGATGCTACTTCAAAGCATTGTAGTATCTAAACATCTCGTTTCAGCGTGAAGTGCCAGTGAACTTTTTATTGACATGATTTGTGGTGTTTGTCATAGGATGAAAAAATACAAACTTGAAAGATACCTATCACCATAAATGTGCAAGGGTTGTGCCATAAGCAGTTAAATGGCCTTACAAAACATATCACAACTAGTGCACCTCAATCACTCACAGTCAGTGTGATATGCTCACAGTAAGATGTCATTTGTGGTGCATACCTGACATTACATGCACATATGGCTATTAAAAGTTTAAATATCACAAAAGTACAGCAATAAGATAGGTCGACCCAAGCGAACATAGTTGTCCAGATAATATCACAAAGCACACAGCCTAATTGAATCAGCATCAAGATTACATCAAACAGTATCTTTTTATCAATGAGTCACTGCTTTTTCATACACTTAGCTCATACAGCTCCACATGCAAACACGCACTGTTCCTTCCACGCATCAACGATTCCATTCATAACGATCTAATGCTGTACCACAAGTTCAAACACACGTCATGGAGAAGGACAATCACCCTTCTGTAATCTACATTGGTTGCTGATAAGTAAACATGCGCAATTTAACTACATCCCCGCCCAACCTATGCTTTCACGAGGACATCAAAGGTTAGCCAACTTTCTAATTGTATCAGTGTGACTTGATCCAGAGAGAGGCCACATTCACAGTATCTTCTTAGATTACAAAAACATGCAAATCAGTACTCTTTCATTCAACAATCATGGTAAAATCAGTCTGCAGAAAACTGCAATTGTACATTTACAGTTGCATCAGTAAACACGACTACAAAGACATATTTAACTAAAATTTCCCAATGACTACTGTTGGATCATTAAGTTGTAGACAGCTAGGTATCCAACAATTAATAATGAAGTACAACAAAAATGCCTTTGAAATGACCATCAATGCTGTAAGTGCTATCCAAGCATTATTCAAACATAACTGTTAGGTTTGCTAGCCACAATGTTGCTGTGATGCTAAATGCTGTATAGTCTAGTGAACAATAGCAATTGACAGATTTGTCCACTACACTGCAGGGTCCAGAATAATCTCCACAGAGGTCAGTCTAGAGTCTAGACTGTGATTAATTAAATAACTAAGGAGTTACCAAAGGTGTGAAATCTCAGTACCTAACCTTGAATCAATGCTGTCTTTGATAGTTTAATTAAATTGCAACTAAGTAGACATTCGGTGTATTTGGGTTGAGCAATTAATTAAAACATTGGTAACATTTTCGTGACTTCACTGTGCCATTGAAATAATAAATTTAATCTCCACAATAAACAACACACTAAAATGTAAAACTGAATTTTTTTACTGTTTAAATTTATGAAAAAAGTATATTATAAATTATCATAATTTAACAAAAGGAACATGAGTCATTATTGTACATATTTATACAGTATTGTTGTAATATGTAAATATTATTAAACTTTATAAACTAAACAAAAACAGCCCTGTAACAGCTATTTCAACTAGAATGCGTTGTAAGAACTGATTAATTGCCTTTATCTATTTCTTCAAACTACTGTACACTACTTAGCATTCTAACTGATTCTTACTCTGCATGAGTGATGAGCGACAGTTCTAGTTGACATCACACAACACTTGAGTGACACAAGAATCAAGATAAATCACATTACCCACAGGTTGGAAAGTAGAAACAACATACCACCAAGGGCTGTGACCAAGGGGTGTTGTCTACGCATAGTTGGTTCCACAGACCTGTACTTTACATTTGTTTATTTATGCTACATTCACTTTGCATTAACAACGAGTCTTTCATGCCACCATAAAAACTGTCAGAACAAATGATGGTGTTACAGTGCCTTTCACTAACGTCAGATAGTTAGAAATGGTATTTGGGGTTGGCCGTGTTTTGTAACATTTGATTCACAACCCACTCAGAATTTAATAGTGAAAATTGCTGTATGCCAACTTCTATGTCGGTTTAACATATCAGAACTACATTTCTACACAATGCATGAAACTGTCACAGAGCCATTTTAAATAATGTGAATGTAACAAATGTTGAAAGAAGTGACACCAGGCTATCTGTCATAATGTCTGTGAAGTTCAATTCTATGTGGAACTGGATGTTTTTCTAGTAAACTACTGGCATGTATTCTTGGTTGTAATTGCATGTGAAAATTTGTGGTTAGTTCACCCAAACAATTATTTTCCCCCATGAAAACTAAATTATTAAAATGCATATTATATAGAGCTATCTATGATTTTTTAAGACTTTTGCTCCTTCGTTTTTTTAACCCGTCCACTACGTGTTTTCCCACCTATATTTCTACAACAGGTTTTACGTCCAAGCGATGGGTGGATGGGTGTATGCACAAAGCAATGAAATAGATTAGTGATAGCGAACAAATTAACTGCGTACCATGGGCCCTAGTGTTGTGTCTGTGGAGAGCCTCCTGGGCCTGGCGGTCAAGGCCAGTGCTGCTAGCCGTGGGCAGTTCATCCACTTTCTCATTGACAGGACTTGAACTGCTGCTGCCATCTCCCTGGTCACGGGCAACCGTCTCACCATGATCATTCCTGAGGGTAGACATCGTACAATATAGCTTGTGTCCATGAGTGGTAGTTAACACTGTATATGCAGAACACACATTCCTGTTTCTTTATCACCCAGCATCTGACAAGATTACCCTACTTAGCAGTATGGGATTTCTAGTTTTAAATTGCCAATACAACCTAAGCAATTAACAGGTCCACAAAAATCGTATTTTCTACATGACTGTGATAACCATATCTTGGAATAAATGTTTTAAAGATAATGAAAACATTAATTAAATTAAAGAAATGTCAGAACTGTAAATTTGGGTGATAAAAGTTAGCAAGGAATCACATTTAACATAAAATTGTGTATGTACATAAATAAAGATGCATAATAATATTGTACCCTTAAGGAATAATAGGTGAAGGAGTTTACCAGTGGTTCTTAGATATACTAGGTACATGATTTTATCACTTATCACTGGTTCTTACCTGTCTTGGTCGAGGTAGATACATAACTCCTTCAGTTCAAAGTTCTCTTTCACCAGCTCCTCCTGCCGCATCTCAAGCTCCTTCAGTTTCTGTTGGTATGCTGCCACTTCACTCTTCATGACGTCAGAAGTATAGCGACCGAACTTCTGCCACTCCCGCGCCAACTTCCGACTCCGTTCCCTCTCATCATCCAGGAAACAGCACAGGTCACGTAGCTCCTGATTCTCATCCATGAGTTTGCGATTGACCTCCTTGAGCCCACGTATTTCCACAAGGTGCGTCTGTAGGCGACCATTCACATCCATCATCATCTTGCTATGGTCAGCCAGTGATTGCAGCCGCTCACGGTCACATCGACGCAGCTGGTGGATCAGCGCACCGACACCTATACGCCGCAGTTCATCGTCTGACATTTTTGAGACCAAAATATTTGACATGGTGGGTCCAAGGCCGGGGGGATACTCGTCTATAAGGGTGGTACCCGTCCAAAGTTACTGATTCCTTTTACAGTTGTAGACAATATTTGTATATCCGATCTAAGTCGACACGACTGTTTGTGTACTGTAGCCACGCTCGTTTGTGTGATAATTTCCTCACAGCATAGGTGGTCCCAAGTGCTGCATCTCGTGTTGTTGACGATGTTGTCGTTGAAGCACTCACGGCATCAAAACGGATTAGCTTCATATCGCGTCGACAGCGTTGGCTGGAGTTTCACATATTCGCATTTCCGATAAAATACATTCAAATGTTTTTCTTAGTGCTGAAACACGCGAATTAAACTCACACGACAATACAAATGACGCATAAACAGGTCAAAGCTTCCACAAACGTTACGGTCTATTTCTTTCGAAAGTCGCCCCAGTCTATAACCGGAAGTGGTTTGTGCATCACATATGCAGATAAACTGTATATTTATTTCATATATATTGACTTATTTTTGGAGTAACTTGATGACTACACGTATATACTCTTACACACGCGAGCGCACACACACACACAAACACATACACACTTTTCAACTAGATGTTGTTATTTTGGTATTATAACAAATCTGAGATAAATTTTGCAAACCAATTTCTGCCAAAAACTGACTAAAAATAAATTCTGAACAAACTCAAAATATCTTATTCCTGTAAACCTAGTAAATAACACCATTCCTTGTCGTACTTTATCCCTCATTCCATATATAAGTACCAGTTGTATTTTTGTTACCAACTTTGGAACTATAATTATATTGTAACATCATGATTATTAAAAAACAGCCTGGTTAATTAAGAATTAACAATATCCAAATTCTTTGCACTATTCCACTTTTTATACCTAATTACTTCTTCTGCACGTATTACTGTTTACACGCAAAAATCAATGTTCTTACACATTGCACTATAAATAAATAATTTGGACATTTCACATCGGCACCTGTCAGACCAGGACGACAAAGAATGTGAATTGTTTGAAGAAAACGTGATTTCTTGACAACGGGGAGTGCCCCAGCTCTGAAAGGGTCTACAAATAAATGTAATATGTCGGCCTCTGTTGGCAGGCAGTGCAACTACGGATTTACCGAACATCATCAGTTCATCAGTTGTCCGACAGATGGCGATACAGCAATACCACTTGTAAGTCAGAAAAGGATTAGTGTCAAACGACAACAAACGGCACTACAACATAATTTTATAACATTAATTGTCGTGCGCGCAATAACGCATTATATTCTATATAAATCGGGTATGTTAATATTTCACTGGTGCATAAGAAACTAACTGTCGCAATGAAGTAAATGTCACTGTCACTGTCGACTGAGAGTGAGACCCTTGAGGCTTGACTCTTGTCTTGAGGCTTGACTTGAGTCTGTGAATGTGAGTGACAATGACATCAATTCGATCATTCATCGTGTTCGCAGCTGTGCCTTGACTGTCACTGTGACCAATTTTTGCCGTTTATTGTGTCACTGATAAATAAAATTCTTGCTAGAAGGCGCACGCTCTGTTCTTTAGCTAACCTAATTCACCTGGTAGGAACTTCCCTGGCGAGGTGGGTCGAGGCGTATGATTAGGATCGGTATGAGGACTAGGATTGAACTAAGTAACATGAACCACATCAATAACATTATTTACTATACTACTCAAAATTTGCTAAGGATCACACAATGTTTGTAATGGAACAAGCTTGAAATGGCAGCCATCCAGAGACTCATTGGAAGCATGAAACGCCATTGCCAGGCTGTTCTAGTTCTAGTTCTAGTTCTAGTTGTTTCCAGCACTCGGCAACATTCTTTTAACTGACTAGTCTGTATATGTTGTGGTTACAACGTATGATCTTATGAGGTCTCATTTAACTAGTCAGCCTTTTTCAAAACATCACGCCAAGCCGCCCTTTCTATGCTGGCACTGAGGATGGTCACTGCCAGGGTGCTTGTCGTCCTCAGTGGTTCTTTTACGTCCCAAATTGAGACGGGACCGACACTAACGTGATTCTTCGATTCACGAATGTCACACACAAGCTACTGACAGTTGTTGCTGCTGGTAATTGAACTGATTGAGATATTTTCATGACTTGGAGTAACATTCTGAAACCTCCATTTTGGGGGGTTTGGGGAAAACCTCAATTTTTGGGGTCTGCTTCTTTGAAAACAGAACGCATGTTACCTATTGTTCACATTTGGTATATAGCAATGAAATTCAGGAAATAAACATGTCCTCGAATACATGCTGTTTTTAGTTTTTGTGTGATACACATGCCGTAAAATATAATACCGCCATAAGTAGTGATCCCTAGCAAATTGTGAGTAGTATATTTGAGTTTGTTCTTCATTCAAATGAAAAAAATTATGATAACTCATTATTAAGCCTACATTTAAATAATTACACATTATTTATTTATTTGACTGCATGACTGTGTCATAGTCTATAATACTGGATTTTAATGTGTACGTGTACATCTATAAAGTATTTAAAATATATTATGTTTGTTTCAGTAAGAGAGTGAGACATGATGGGTGCTGGTGGCTGGCAGTGGTCCCAGCTGTGTGGCCATGGTGAAAATATCACAGCTTGGAACAAGAACGATTTTGGCCGATGCTTCGAGCAGTTGGCATTTGCCTGCACAACTCACGCTCTGTTGGCAATTCTGAGTGCATATCATTTTGCGAGACATTCCCACCGACAGGTCCTTGGCCCAATCCCAAGGTCACTGACACTTCACATTCGTTTTGCACTCTGTGTGGTATTGGCAGCATTGCCACTGGTGGCACTGGTGTTGGCGTATCTCTATGTCGAGATACATCCAAGCCTTGCAGACATTATCACGTGGGGCATTAAGGCAGCATCGTGGCTGATACATTCTGGTTACATATGGCGACTGTGTCGACTCTACCACATTCATATCCGAGGGCATGTCATTGTAGTGATATCATTCCTGCTAACGTGTGCCTCTACTGCCATCCAGCTGAGGACTTCAATATTAAACCTTCTCAGTGAAGCAACACATATCATTACTGTAGATGATTATGTAACATTCATCACGAATATGTTACATTTGTTATACCTTCTTTCTCTGATTCCTGACTCAAGACCAGATCTGATAGAAAACAGTGGCAGTATCCAGAATGCGGATGGTTTACAAACTGAAAGTGAAACTGCTCCACTGTTACAATCACAACATAGAGGGCGCTATGGTGCAGTGCCGATCTCCACGGCTACATCAGACCAGTTAGGACGGGGTGATGAAACTGCAGGGTGTCTATCCAGATTGACCTTCTGGTGGGTAACACCACTGCTACTGAAAGGGTCACAGCAACATCTCAACAGTGCTACAGATCTGTTTGATCTGCCAAGCAGGTTGAATATACAAAGAATTGAAGAGAAGTTTTTAGAAATTATGCATGACACAACCCCTCAGAAAGCAAGAACGGAGGTCCTGGTGGACGAAGTAACCGACCCATATGGAGACACACCTGCACCAAACTCATCTAGTGGTGGTGATGTAGTTATATCTGATGGACAAAGACATAAAAAGAAAACCTTAGTTTCTGCTCTGAACACTGCATTTGGCATTGAGTATTACTCCATAGGAGTATTGAAGCTACTAGCGGATGGCTTTACCTTTGTCGGGCCAATGCTCCTGAATTGGTTGGTGACTTACATGGAAGATCCAACAGAACCCTCCTGGCACGGCTATGTGTACGCAGCCGGACTCTTCCTCAGCACCTTCCTGGGCTCCATGTGCTCCACTCACTTCAACTACCTGGTCCAGATCGTCGGCCTCAAGATCCGTGCAGCCATCATAACAAGCATCTACCGTAAATCCGTACTAGCAAGCTCTGTTTCACTCTCGACGTTCTCCGTCGGTGAGATCATCAACTTCATGAGCACTGACGTGGACAGGATCGTCAACTTCTGTCCGACGTTCCACAACTTCTGGAGTCTGCCATTCCAGATTGCAGTGGCATTGTATTTTCTCCACCAGCAAATTGGACTGGCATTCCTTGCTGGGTTGGTATTTGCAATACTGCTCATTCCAGTCAACCGGTGGATTGCAATAAAGATCGCACAACTCAGCACCAGTATGATGTCGCACAAGGATGGAAGGGTTAAGGTAACATCTACAAGTCTACAAGTCAAGTAGATCATAACTACCTCTGTGTTTTTGTGCAAGCCCTGATCAAATTTAGATGTAATTGCAATTATGTATTGGTGTGCATGTTTCACTGATGAATTATTAAACGTAATGAAAATTAAGCAAAAGACAACAAATATTATACTACTTGTGATGCTTGTAATCCAGTTTATTTAAAAAAACTAAATACACTGCTAACGATGTAATACATTTCATAAGTTTACAGTGAGACTGAAATATATGTGACCATCACAAACATATGGATACACTTTGTCACGTGATATTATCCAAAGACTGCATGTTTTACGTGGCTCAAGTGAATTAATGTTCCAGTTGTTTGTTTGAAGGTGATGAATGAACTACTGACAGGGATCAGGATCATCAAAAATTAAGCAAAAGACAACAAATATTATACTACTTGTGATGCTTGTAAATGCAATGCATTTAAAGTTTGTTTATTAAAAAAAACTAAATACACTGGTAAAGACACTTCATAAGTTTACAGTGAGACTGAAATATATGTGACATTCACAAACATATTGATACTTTGTCACGTATTAATGATATTATCCAAAGATTCCATGTTTTGTGTGGCTCAAGTGAATTGATGTTCCAGTTGTGTGCTTGAAGGTGATGAATGAACTACTGACAGGGATCAGGATCATCAAGTTCTATCTGTGGGAGAATCATTTCCGCACTAAGATTGGGAAGCTGCGTAATGCTGAGTTGGCAAGTCTGCGTGGGAGGAAGTACCTGGATGCTCTGTGCGTCTACTTCTGGGCGACCACTCCTGTCCTCATCTCTGTCCTCACCTTCGCCACCTACGCCCTCCTGGGGCACAGTCTCACAGCAGCCAAGGTGGGCACTGTGTGGTTATGTCATCCCGCCAGGTGTTCAGTAATGTACTGGTTGAATGTTTTTATTAGTTATGGGTGTTCATCAATGTATTGAAGGTGTTCCTCTGAGTCAGCTGATCATTGGGGTGTGTCTGTGTGTCAGCTGTTCATTAATGTGTTTCTCTGTGTCAGGTGTTCATTAGTGTGTTCCTCTGTGTCAGGTGTTCATTATTGTTCCTCTGTGTCAGGTGTTCATTAGTGTTCCTCTGTGTCAGGTGTTCATTAGTGTTCCTCTGTGTCAGATGTTCATTGGTGTTCCTCTGTGTCAGGCATTCATTAGTGTTCCTCTGTGTCAGGTGTTCATTAGTGTTCATCTGTGTCAGCTGTTCATTGGTGTTCCTCTGTGTCAGCTGTTCATTGGTGTTCCTCTGTGTCAGGTGTTCATTGGTGTTCCTCTGTGTCAGGTGTTCATTAGTGTTCCTCTGTGTCAGGTGTTCATTAGTGTTCCTCTGTGTCAGCTGTTCATTAGTGTTCCTCTGTGTCAGGTGTTCATTAGTGTTCCTCCGTGTCAGGTGTTCATTAGTGTTCCTCTGTGTCAGGTGTTCATTAGTGTTCCTCTGTGTCAGGTGTTCATTAGTGTTCCTCTGTGTCAGGTGTTCATTAGTGTTCCTCTGTGTCAGGTGTTCATTAGTGTTCCTCTGTGTCAGGTGGTCATTAGTGTTCCCCTGTGTCAGGTGTTCATTAGTGTTCTTCATTGGTGTGTTCCTCTGTGTCAGGTGTTCATTGGTGTGTTCCTCTGTGTTGTCTGTTCATTAGTGTGTTCCTCTGTGCCAGGTGTTCATGAGTGTTTCTCTGGGCCAGGTATTCACCAGTGTGTTCATCTGTATCAGGGGTTTACAGGCCTGTGTGTTTTTCTGTGCCAGGTATTCACCAGTGTGTTCATATGTATCAGGTGTTCAGCAGTGTGTTTATCTGTGCCAGGTGTTCAGCAGTGTGTTTATCTGTGCCAGGTGTTCAGCAGTATGTTTCTCAGTGCCAGGTGTTCAGCAGTGTGTTTCTGTGTACCAGGTGTTCACCAGTGTGTTTCTCTGTGCCAGGTGTTCACCAGTGTGTTTCTCTGTGCCAGGTGTTCACCAGTGTGTTTCTCTGTGCCAGGTGTTCACCAGTGTGTTTCTCTCTGCGAGGTGTTCAGCAGTGTGTTTCTCTGTGCCAGGTGTTCACCAGTGTGTTTCTCTGTGCCAGGTGTTCACCAGTGTGTTTCTCTGTGCCAGGTATTCAGCAGTGTGTTTCTCTGTGCCAGGTGTTCACCAGTGTGTTTCTCTGTGCCAGGTGTTCACCAGTGTGTTTCTCTGTGCCAGGTGTTCACCAGTGTGTTTCTCTGTGCCAGGTGTTCACCAGTGTGTTTCTCTGTGCCAGGTGTTCACCAGTGTGTTTCTCTGTGCCAGGTGTTCACCAGTGTGTTTCTCTGTGCCAGGTGTTCACCAGTGTGTTTCTCTGTGCCAGGTGTTCACCAGTGTGTTTCTCTGTGCCAGGTGTTCACCAGTGTGTTTCTCTGTGCCAGGTGTTCACCAGTGTGTTTCTCAGTGCCAGGTGTTCAGCAGTGTGTTTCTCTGTGCCAGGTGTTCACCAGTGTGTTTCTCTGTGCCAGGTGTTCACCAGTGTGTTTCTCTGTGCCAGGTATTCAGCAGTGTGTTTCTCTGTGCCAGGTGTTCAGCAGTGTGTTTCTCTGTGCCAGGTGTTCAGCAGTGTGTTTCTCTGTGCCAGGTGTTCAGCAGTGTGTTTCTCTGTGCCAGGTGTTCAGCAGTGTGTTTCTCTGTGCCAGGTGTTCACGAGCATGGCCCTGTTCAACATCCTCATCATGCCCCTCAATGCCTTCCCATGGGTCATCAACGGCCTCATGGAGGCGTGGGTGTCCGTCCGACGAGTCCAGGTCTTTCTACAGCTACCAGAGCTTGACCGCTCCAAGTACTACACCCATTCACAGCCAGGTTAGTGGAGTAAGTGGACAACTTGACCACTCCAGGTACTGTGCTAAGTACCAGCTATTTGAGTGGACACTGGACAGAGCTTGAATACTCCAGGTACGATGTCCAGTCACAGCCAAGTGATGGCTCCAGGATGGAGCTTGACCAACCCAGTATGCTGAGTAACAATTAAATGAGTGGACAGAGCTTGATCACTCCAGGTACTGTGTCCAGTTGCAGTCAGGAGAGTGAACATAGCTTGACCACTCTGAGTACTAAGTCCAGTCAAAGCTGAGTAAGTGGACAGGGCTTCACCACTCTGGTACTACTTCCATTCAAACCCAGGTGGATTGACCGAACTTGACCACTCCAGGTACTAGCGTGTTGGTACCTTTCATCGACAGGGTCCCTAATGATCGACCGTTTCATAAATGCAATAAATTTGGTGTTGACTGTTACTGTACTAACGTAATTGTATATGTGTAAACAAACACGCAAACTGATGTCATGCCCATGGGCGCATCCATGTTGTATGACACATCTTTACTCAAGTTTATGTACTGAACGCGAACGGTCGATCATTAGGGACCCCCCTGTGACCTATTGGGTGAGAACGTAATCACTGCCGGTATGTTGTCACCAAATTGTATCAAACTATTTTTTTGTGTTTGTAGAAATCGTCAATTAATATGCATTGAATAGAGAATAATTTAAATTGCGTAACTTTACATCAAAGGCGAATAAAACGCGGAAAACTGCGCAAAAACAGTCGATCATAGGTACCCTGACGCTATGTCTAGTTGCAACCAGGTAATTGGATGACTGGTGACTGGACAACAGTAACATTTATATCTTTAAGAGCTACTTTTCTGATCTCCAAACCAGTAAATGGACATTGGTTGCTGAAATCTAAAGCAAATTAGTCAGATCGTACTTTATAATAGAAAAACAAATATGATCTGTTTTTGATATTTCAGAAGTTCTATTGGGTGAATTTTGCAACATGGGTCCTGCTAGGGGTGAAATATTTAAATGTTTTTTTTCTCACATTTTCAAAATATTTGTATTTGAAATGCCTTTTTAGTTGCAATACAATTATGAAGTATTTAAATATAATTTACACTAATTCGAAGTACAGTATTATCTCTGAGATGTCTCTTACGCAGCCTTCAGTGTCCTCATTTCACTGTATGGCTCTGCTGATGAGGGTACAATGGGGACTATGGAAACTTTGTAAGGGGCATCTAGGATTCGGAAAGGTATCATCATACTTCCAGTTAAGAACATAACAACTTACATGCTTGCATTCTGCACTACATTATCTGAGTTGGCATCTCTCCTACTGGCCACAACATTCACTTTAGAGTGTCTTTGTTTCTAGATGCCAGCAGTGATTCTGTGGTCACTATTCATCAAGGGCAGTTCAGTTGGTCTCTTGCTGGAGACCAAGAACACCCAACTGACCACCCATCACATGGAGTGTCCAGTGCCCAGTCCAGTGCTGAGGATGGACATATCAACAGTGTGGCCCATGCCCGGAGCAGTACTCAGAAACTCATCAATATTAATCTCAATATTCCAAAGGTAAGGAATATAAAAGTTCTTTGTAGTAAGTTGCGCCAGTGTAAAGCCATTTTATTTGATGTTTGACATACTTTTAGAAGTTCATTAAAAATCATGTTTTCATAAATTTTCAGTGAGTGTCCTTTTAAATCAGTCATAATAATAATATATTTTATATGATATAGCACAAAATCTGCCATTGTTCTTGGCATGTTAAGAAAAATATTTATTATGTAGAGATACAGGATGGAAGATGTCCAGGTATTGTTCTTTGACATGTATAATGTATGAAATATGAATCAATGATTGTGCAAACTTTGTTGTATTAAAATAAAATACATGTTTCTTAATTGTCCTTTTTGACAATAGGTTTGATGTACAAGTTGGTGTAAACTATTTATGAAGTGAATACCTCTTAACACTGCTCATATTAAAAGGATATTCTTATTTGTAGGTGTACATAGTATTGATCAATATTTAATAAAACCAACATAGAGTGTCTCACCCATATGTTTCAGGGCTCTATTGTGGGGGTGGTGGGGACTGTGGGTTCAGGAAAGAGCTCCTTGCTGAGTGCCATCACAGCTGAGATGCAACTGGAACAAGGTCTGGTGACTGTTGCCAACTTAGGCGATGGGTTCGGTCTGGCAGCTCAGGAGGCGTGGATTCAGAATGCCAGCATCAAGGACAACATTCTGTTTGGGAAGCCATATTGTGAAGAAAAGTATGCAGCCGTACTGGAGGCCTGTGCACTTGAAGATGACCTGAAGGTGGGTAATGATGTACGTGCATGTGTAGGTTATATTTATGAGTAGTATATGAAAGCGTGTACGCAAATATAGCTCAATGTAAAATTTTAACTACATGTCATGATTCAGTTTAATTTAAAAGCTCATTTTGTACAAATTCTGTTCGCAGCTTTCCTGTGTGTTTTATGAGAAATCCATTTGCAAAAATGTATGCATAATTTGGATGCATTCACACCTCAAGTATTGTGCTATGAATAATACCAGATACACCATTGTATCTTTGCTTTTGATTTTTGCATGGCAGTTGTTTGTAACAGTGTTTTAAAGTGCAAAAATATACTGATGGAATCTTGCTGGAATTCAATGGTGGCATTCGTTAATGTCAAACAGTTAGATTTTCTTACATGTTTCATTTCAACCAAATAAATTTGAACCAGTTATGAATAAACTGATGGAACAAAAACTAAATAACAAGTAAAATAAACAGGTTGAACATTACCTCACTATGTAATCAACTCATCGGTTTGCATATTAAATAAAACAGATTTATTTCAGGAAGAATATATTTTTTGGCAGTGTTTGTGTTATAAAGTGGTGCATTGTGGGACAGGTGATGCCACACGGGGACGGGACAGAGGTGGGGGAGAATGGAGTGACGTTGAGTGGAGGGCAGAAGGCAAGAGTAGCTCTAGCCCGGGCTGTCTACCAGGTACACTGTTGCCAACAATTTCTGTCAGGATGAATTTACATTTGTATTATTTGTATTTCATTTATGTACACATAACTTAGAAGACCCTGTAAACACTATTGAACTGAGTCATACCCTGGAGGCCAGTGTTTAAATGAAGTTCATGATTGATATTATTATTACATCTTTTATCTGACTGTAGCATTTGAACCAAATCAAAAATGCAGTTCCAATAAAAAAATGCAGTTACATTCATGTCTCATTTGTCTGGTCTTCAGTAATCCATCAGTTTCACCATCCACACATTTTGTGTTGGAAACATCTTGATACACCCTGTACCACACATAATAAGGTGTATTGCTAATCCGCATGTTTCACTTATCCAACCATAAATATTTGGAATCAAGGTGTGTAGATAAACAAGACATGACTGTATAGCATTTGAAATACATTTTAACCCATTTAGATGCACTCTGTATGAAATGCATACGAAAACCATTTGTGATGCATAAAATATTTTTATAGTTGAAAATGTGTTTTACAAATTTAAAGATCTTTTGAAGTTCCAACTATTGAAGTTATTGCAAAATGGATTTGTACTGCGTCAAACACAAATTTGACATGTGATGGTACCATTTAAAAAAATCAAATCCTTGTGAAATCCATTTCTACCATTTGAAATGCATGTTTTTTGTAACATTAGAAATGTGTTCATAGTAAATATTTGTAGTTGAGTGGTTTCTGTTCTGCTGTGGTTACACTCTTGTGGGTTACTGTGAATGTTGCCAGGATAAAGACCTCTACTTGCTGGATGACCCTCTGGCTGCAGTTGATGCACATGTAGCGCACCATCTGTTCCACAAGTGCATCATGGGATTGCTGAAGACAAAGACAAGGGTCCTGTGTACACACCACACCAAGTACTTGCGAGATGTCGATCTCGTTGTTGTCATGAAACAAGGCACGATTGTGAACTCCGGTATGTGGAGTCTGCCTGGTAAAAATTTGGTTTGCATTCTTTCATGAGGGTTCCCATGATGGAGTTTCCGTACTTTTATTGGTAAAGTCCAAAAGTAGACTTGTCAATTTCTTGAATTTCACGCATAAATGTGCATTTTTACGTAATATGGACACAGCCTGTTTCATTGCGGATTTGTAAAACGTAAAATTGCTATAAAGTACATATTTTCCTGTATTCATCACTCACACAAGTGTAAATTTGAGAAATAATAACCAATAACATATGACAGTCGAAAAGGCAAATACATTTGGGATAGGCAAATTGTCAACAAAGAATAGCATAAATATGTTGTGTGACATGGATATATTGAGTAGTCTGGTAGAATGTGACACTTGATCAAAGTATAAATTCTATAAGTTAATACTGGTTAACAAGTGGCAAATGTTAAATGGATTTATATGGTTCCATCTGATATACTTGGTTTCAGATGACCTCTCTGTTTCCAGGCATTCCATCTGATATACTTGGTGCAGATGACCTCTCTGTTTCCAGGCATTCCATCTGATATACTTGGTGCAGATGACCTCTCTGTTTCCAGGCATTACATCTCATACTTGGCGCAGATTACCTCTGTTTCCAGGCATTCCATCTGGTATACTTGATGCAAATGACATCTCTGTTTCCAGGCATTCCATCTGGTATACTTGATGCAAATGACATCTCTGTTTCCAGGCATTCCATCTGGTATACTTTATGCAAATGACATCTCTGTTTCCAGGCATTCCATCTGATATACTTGATGCAAATGACATCTCTGTTTCCAGGCATTCCATCTGATATACTTGGCGCAGACGACCTTGACATAACTGCAAATGCAAACAACTCGGCTGATGACATGGCTGAAAATAAAGCAGAAGATGTTACTGCTGACCAGGAGCAGTGTACAGGAAGTAGCTCTCTAATGCAAGAGGAAGAAAAGGACACTGGCGTTGTAAAGCTGCACGTTTACAAGTCATACTGGATTGCTGTTGGCAGAATACTGGCTCCTATGATTCTTGTATCTCTACTCCTCATGCAGGGTATATATAATAACTGTGTGTATGTTACTTTGTACACTTTACTCCCTGGCAGACCTGTTCAATCGCACACCATCTCAACTTCTCTGGGAAGCCTTCAGCTATGCTGCAATTAATACACAAAGACTTATTACACACATATTCACCACTGTCTATAGCCAGGTACTGATTTATATTACAGCTGAGTGAACTGGGGCAATGTAGAATGGATGAACTTGACCAAGTTGCAGCACAAAATATGAACCCAGATTCTCTTACTTAAGAGTTCAATGCTCTAGCAACTATGCCACTGTGTTCCACAAATACCTGTCAGAGTTTGTGCATAATTCTTGGTAATAATCCTTATGGACAAGTGTGTTGCCATATAAGAACTGTGTATAGGTAAAGTTTATTGCAAAGATATTTACCTCATCATCATAGATCATATGATTCTTGGATACTGAAAGAGATTAAACCCAAGTTTGTTTTGGCTTGTAGGGACAAGGAACATATCAGACTGGTGGCTGTCCTACTGGGTCACACATTCCCACTCCTCCAGCGCGGACCACAACACGTCTGTCCACCCCTCACTCTCCCTCACACACGGACACACACACTTCCTCTACAGGTTGGTACTCTAGTTACTAGGGTGAATTGTATACGTGTCACATATCTGTATTTAAACAAACACAAGTATTAACAATGTAAAGCAAAAACTAAATATATAAAATATACATAAGTTAAATACACAACTAAATTGATTTGATAAATTAGATGTAACCCGGGTAGTCTTATGTGCCAAATAATATAGTATTATGCTAACTGAACGTATACGGTGGTAAATTGAAAAACTGGAAACCACTCCCAGCCAGTGAGATGGTGCGCATAGTTGCTGTATTTACAGTTGACATGCGGGGCAGTTATGGGGTTTTAAGTAGTAATATACCATTTGTAGCTTCTGAGAACTATGGTTTCTGACCTGATCACGTACTAAGACAATGAAAATCTGATGGTCTAACACTGCGGTCAAAATCGATGCCGGAAACCACCGCTATGAATGAGGTAGACTCAGTTGTAAGGTGGACCCATATGACACTCAGTTAGATGATTGACTGTCGTGTCTAGTTTATTGTTTGTGTATGTATCCTTACAAAGTAGACAATTTAAATGACAACGCAAATTCCAATATTTCAGTTTATTTATACTTGTAAATAAATGATAACTATTCTGAGAAAATGCATAATTCTGTTGACAAAGATTATATTAGTACATGTACTTAAGTTTTTTAATTGCTTCATTATTGGTGCTGATATTTGTTGCATGTTAGTGTAGTCTTGAACTAGACATTGGCACAGGTTTTCATGAAATAGTTACATTCACTGACTTATATCCATTCAGGCATACTTCAAAGTTCATTTCACCATGGTCCAATTTGACGGAATCTGAGGATAATGTTGCCTACTACCTGGCAGTCTACGGCATACTGGCGGGGGCTAACTCCTTCTTCACCCTTGTGAGGGCGTTTCTCTTTGCCTACGGGGGTATCTGTGCTGCAGTGAGGATCCACAAACTACTCTTGGCTCGGATACTCAAGGTACACAAGATTATCTACATCTATATTTTATACACTGACTTTGGGGTGGTTTGGCAGATCTGTTTATTTTCTTATCTTACATGTGTAAGCCTTTACAAAAGTTTATTTAAATTCTGCATCATATATATCTTTAATCTTCTTTTTATTTTATTATAATAATTGTCTTCCCACTGTTGTATTTAAAGATTTTATATCTGGTTATGCGTTGCTGCGCAAAATATATTTTATTATAACATTATTATTAATCGGTTCCAGAAGATGACAAAAACAGCATAGCTATGATAAGGTGTTCTCATTATGTCCGTTGTAATGGGATCATATTCTTCTAATTACTGACCGATGCTAAATAACATACGTTATTGTTATTATAAATACTTTTCAGGCACCTGTTGGCTTCTTCGATGTCACTCCCATTGGCCGGATCATGAATCGTTTCTCGACTGATTTGTATTCCATTGATGATGCCTTGCCATTCGTCATGAACACCCTTTTCGCGCAGTCCTATGGCCTTCTGGGAACTCTCGTGATTACCTGCTACGGATTGCCATGGTTTTCTCTTCTACTTGTTCCACTGGGGATCATCTATTATTTCATTCAGGTAGGTTAGGTTACTTTTTAGCCCAATTAAATGTTTATTTGAAATTAAAATATGTGAAGTGGTATGAAAATACATTGTGAAGTGAACATTTTAATAGTTAAATCAACATATCACTGTATTGCACTAGGCAGCATGGGACATTACAATTAACATATTTACACAATGTACAGATGTTGTACTCATGTAGATCATCTGTAATAATAAGTGTAATGGGAGTAATTGTGTGTTCCAGTACCTAATTTACTAAACAGTAGATTCTTAAATTCCGAGACATCGGTTAACTGTATAAACAAAAGGTTAAAACAGTTTAATTTGGCATTTTCTTCTTAATGTTCATATATAAAAACTGCACATATCAACATACGTAATAATCATTCTTTATGTACAGCAATAGTCTTCTCTTCTAACTGCAGCGTTACTACCGGCAGACATCTCGCGAGATCAAACGAATCACAAGTGTGACGTTGTCTCCAATCTACGCACACTTCTCAGAGTCAATCACAGGCCTAACAACTATCAGAGCACTCCGGGAAACTGACAGGTATGATCAGTGTACAAGTAGGGTGATATTATCTCGTTATTTTACATAAATAATGTATTGTTGGTGTATCCAATTTTATGTAATTTATAGTTGCTGTAACAAACCGATGTGAGTATAATTATTGAAGTGTTAACTTTAAATTGTATGTACATTCCTGTGAATTAATTATAGGAACATGCAACCCAAACGTTCAAAAGCCCTCAAAATTCTCCAAATCCAAAAATCTTGTATACATATATATACACACACTAGGTTACAAAATAATATAATTTACATTCCTGTAACGAACACATGTCATAAAACAAACTTCAGGTAGCACAAAACTCGACAGCAAGCCGGCATGCCCGCAATGGCTGCTACACATAGCTCCATTAGCTTTCGTGAATTATATTTGTTTCAGTAATAGAAATTGTTTTTCTTTGTAACCTTGTGTGTGTATATGCATATAAGAAATTTGAGAAGTTTGGAGGGTGTAGGTGATTGTTTTGTTGGTTAGGTCAGAAAGTAAAAGATCGCCATCCAGTTTTGGCCAGTGCACATTTTGCATTTCAGGGGGTGGAGTTTGTATTGTTTGACCACCTGAGGTGCTGGCAATAGTGGATGTGTAACATCACATCTCCTGTGGTGAAATGCCCAAAATATTGGCCTTCATAGCTCAGTAATTCTCCTTAAATACACTAAATGATCTAAGAATAATAAAAAAAAATTATAGCATGTGACACAGTAGACATTGCATAATTTGAGATTTATTTTTTTAGGTTTGCATGTTCCTTTAATACTTAAAATATTACCAGTTTGACAATTTATCTCAAGCAACATATTATACAAATATAAACATGTTCCTATACGTTCTGCTTATTTTGTTATGCAAGCATCAAATGTAGTTGTGATAAACAAAATATCACTGTATTAGTAACTGTTATAGTTTTATGATGAACAGAAGAAAGTATGTTTAATGGAATCTGACTATCTGAGAGTGTGCTGCAGCTGCTGTGCACAAGAAACAGTCATGGTCATCATCCCTGGCTTACAATGGTCACCTGTCACTGTTTCAGTTTTGCCATTGATGTTGCAGGTTCCAGGCAGAGAACCGCTGGCGTCTAGAACAGAACCAGAGGGCACAGTTTACGAGCCAGGCCGCCTCCCAGTGGCTTGGCATCCGCCTCCAGATGATTGGTGTTGCCATGGTAACGGGGGTAGCACTGATTGCTGTGTTGGAGCACCACTTCAGGACAGTCAACCCAGGTGTGAAGGACATGTTGTTTTTGGATGTACTCCGATGTTTTAATGATAGAGGCGTCAGGTTGGAAAATTTATAAACATTACTAAATTGAGTATACTAGGACAGAATCATAGGTCCTCTAAACAATGGCTATTTAGTTAACTATTTTTGGCAATAGTTGGGCCTCTCATTTACAAACTGGAACCATCACCTGCCATGCAATTCCAAGGGTCCTCGGTATAACAAATTATGTTGGTTAAAGGTGTTGGTAGTTAATTACTTTATTATTATGAGTTGTGAGCCAGAAATGAGAATGTTGTACATGGCTTTGAGCTGGGCACCTCAGAAGAGCAAAGGGTAAGTTCATGAAGACAATAGGTGTCTGAGTGATTTTTGGAACTCAGGCAAAATGACCTTAATAGCAAGGTGGCCCTTTTAGCAGGACAAACTTCCTACATTTTATTAATATGGAAACCATTTGTTTTGGAACAGTTCAAAGGTGGTCATAATTGGGAGGTGGCTGTATTACTGAGGTGACAGTAAGGAGATGGAAAGAAGAACACTTGGGCTGCTGTTGGGTTGCTGACTGTGTTCTGCTGTGTGTTCACCTACAGGTCTAGTGGGCCTGGCGGTGTCCTACGCCCTCTCTGTCACGGGGCTACTCAACGGGGTGGTGACAGCCTTCACGGAGACAGAGAAACAGATGGTGAGCGTTGAGAGGGCGGGAGAATACATCACAACTACACCTACAGAGAAAGACTGGGCCATCCTCTGTGTGAGTCTTATATAGGTCATGTTCATGGTATTATAGTATACTATTTTAAAAGGAGGCGATCTATTTCTAGGCTTCCATGTAAGCCAATAATTATTTATTATTTGACTATTTCCTAAAACGATACGTGTCAGTTGTGAGGTCAATTGAGATGTCAATTAAAATAATTTGGATGGAAAGTGGACTTGGTGGTCTACAACACTTCTGATATAAGATCACTCAATGAGATAGATTTCAAGTCATTATATGTTTTCTAATTACATATTTGTCCACTTTATGACAAGATACACTAATGCAATAATCATATCAGATACAATGTACTCGCTGTATGCAGCTACTTGATTTTTCAGTATCATTTGCCTGGTTAGATTTAATAATAGTTTTACTATTAATTATTTTACTTCTTTCATGTAAATTTCATTCAATGTCTTGTTTAGTTTTTATTGATACTTTTAGGTCATTTTAATGTAAAATATACACCTTTATAAGGGGTGCATTATTTGTTCCCAGGCTCCCCCTTACTGGCCCATCCAGGGGGCGATTGTCTTCCAACGAGTCTTTCTCCGATATCGCCCCTCCCTCCCCTGTGCCCTCAGTGGCGTCTGCTTCGAGACCAAGCCGGCTGAGAAGATTGGCATTGTGGGAAGGACAGGATCTGGGAAATCGAGCCTCTTCCTCGCTCTCTTCCGCATCGTGGAGCTGGAGGAGGGACAGGTCCTTATTGATGGGATCAACGTCTCCCATGTCCCTCTGGAGGACCTACGGTGAGGAGCAACCTTAGGGCTGATTATTTGGGATAGTTTCACTATTGCGATAATATTGCATATGTTCAGGTAAAGCTACATCATGGATTTTCAAAATAACTAAAAAATAATGCCCCCTGTGTATTTAGATATGTGATGTAATTTACGAGTACAGAATTTATTTTATTTGAAAATGTGAGAATTGTACCGCATATCTGACATCGCACATGACAAGTAGTCAAATAGCGATTTTATCAAAACAAGCCAGTTCGCTTGCATTAATTTGAAACTTTTACATAAAATATATTTATATTGTTCTATTTTTCAGATCTCGTCTTGCAATAATCCCACAGGATCCCTTCCTGTTCAGTGGGTCTGTCCGGGAGAACCTTGATCCCGAGGGATTTTGTCACGAAGAGGAACTCTGGGACACGCTCCAGCGGTGCTACCTCAAGGATGTGGTTGAGCGACTCGGAGGTTTAGATGCACAAGTAGCTGAGAGAGGGCGCCACTTCTCAGTCGGCCAGAGACAGCTGTTGTGTCTGGCCCGAGCCTTGCTGCTGAGAGCAAAGGTATGGATGGACCTGTTGTATCAACAACATATGTAGAACTGATATACAAAATATAGCTGCCACTGCATAAAATTACAATATTCAATTTACACAAAGAGTAGTGGAACTTTACTACAATTTGAAACCATAATGGCCACCCACATTTTATCTGGGGATGTCCTGGAAGTTCTAGTATTCTGTTTTTCAGCATAAGAAAGAAATCTGTGCTCTGACAATAAATGTTAAGCTTTGTCTTCTTCCAGTCAACCAACCAACCAACCAACCAACCAACCAACCAACCAACCAACCAACCAACCAACCAAACATCCAACCAACCAACCAACCAACCAAACATCCAACCAACCAAACATCCAACCAACCAAACATCCAACCAACCAAACATCCAACCAAATGGCCAACTAAACAGCCAATCAAGCAAGCAACCAAACAACCAAACAACCAACCAACCAAACAGCCAATCAAACAACCAACTTCAACATTTTGAAGGTAATTGTTGGTGTTTGGTAGGTAGACAAGAAATAGACAGAAGATAGTTTGCAGTTGAAGAAATGGATTTGTGCGGGTTTATAGACAAAGGGAATAATTAAATAGGGAGGGAGCAAGCAGGAGTGTTGTTTTTGCTTTCTGGGAACTGAAATGGGCAGCAACCCTAACCTTGAAGCGTTGATAAATTACGAAAGAGGTTTTTTCTTCAATCATCTTTATCTGGTGATTTTGCTGCCACAAAGTGAATGTGAAATTTGTCTCTAGGTCAAGGAATAATTGGTCTAATGCCTGATTTCTTTATTACTAATAATAAAAAAAAAAAATTCCAAACAGCATTTAAGCAAATACAAATAGTATGTCATATGTTTATAATACATAACATTTAATCACGACATTCAGGTTCTGTGCATCGACGAAGCTACAGCGAGTGTGGACCGACAGACTGACAAGTTGATCCAAGTGACAATTCGTGAACAATTCAGTGACAACACCGTCCTCACCATTGCGCACAGGACAGACACAATTCTCGACAGCGATCGTGTACTGGTGATGCATGATGGGAAGGTGGTAGAATTTGCACCACCTGGCATTTTGATGCAGAACGAAAAATCTATGTTCTATGGATTGGTTCATGGAAATGCTTGAAGATGATATGGTGGATTTTTCAGAAAAAAACTAACACGTTCAGTTTCATGAGTTGGTGCTCGAATGTTATTTCATAATAATAATTTTAACATAAGAAAATTCTACATGGAAATGGTGGTTTTCACAGGATATTTACATTTGATGTGAACAATTATGATAAGCATACATATTACATACATATGGTTCAAATAATGATTTATGAAAACATGGTGGTCCTAATGTTATTCAATGCATGTTTTTTTTAAGAAGAACTTATTTAAGTCTGGTGCTTGTTTTGTTTTAGTTTTTTATATTATAATTTTGATTTAATGCTGTGCATATGCACATTGCATATGTCTGCGTATAATCATTTGTTATCTAAATGTATTGAACATTTACGTGTTTTGTTTGTGTATAATTATATGAATATGTTATCCCCACTGCTCTTCATATGCACAGTTAAAAATTAGGAACAATAGATGTAAGGAATTATGTGACCAAGTCCAATTTGTTCCTCTTAACAAGAGTCTAATGTGCACAAAACAGGGTTTGATATTATTAATTTAGCTGCTTGATATTATTGTAATGAAGAGTTTCTCCATTGCTCAACATCATTGTTGTAGTGAACTATACAAAACAGCAAATAGAAAAGCATTTTGTATTCTAGTCTGTTGATCAAGATGTTTCAACATGCTCAAGACAAGTCATATGTCATGTCTAGATGGTAGTGAATATAAGAATGTAGAATCTTAATTTTATGAGATTATGTTTGGGTTTATTGTGTACACCATTCTTGTGAACCTGTAGTGACACGTGTGTAATCTCTGATAGATTCACCTCGACCTTGACATTGACCCAGTTATCATATCATATTAGACAATGAAATGCACAGTTAAAATTCTCTGGGCAAGTTGTTTTTGTGTGCTAATTTTGCCACTTTGATTTTAAAACCACAAACAGAAATATATGCCAATTGTTAAAAAAAACAATCTTTAATGTTTTTATATACTGGAATATAACTAATTTGGATTGGCAAAACACTGTTTCAATTATGAAAAAATAATACTGATCTATTGTATTCTATATTTAATAATTATATAAGTCGTGGACTGGACTGCTGGAGGATTTAAAATACAGATATTGTTTGCGATATTCACCCCGGAATTACAAAAATGGTCAGTATTTATAGTTGACTGAACTACTGTCTTTTGTTTTATCTACACATACACATGTGTGTTTGCAATTGCTCAATTTTAAACATGTAGTTTCTGTGTAAGATGTATGGTTGCGAAGCAAACATACCATGATATACACCAGTTGGCTTCAGTTTGGGTGCCATTTGTCGGCCCTTTGTCTTGCATTTCCACAGGCTAGTAGTAGTAGGCATTATTTTAAAATTAAGTTACCTCATTGGTGTAGGTGTGACTTGTTTGCAGTATTATGTATAACCTGTATTTCTTTATGTTTAGCTTTAAATTAACCTTTCATATCACAAGGTAAATTTGTTAGTGCTTTATAGAAATGATGTACATTTTGTATACTATGTCATGTGGTTGACCTGACTTTTTCAATACAATCAACACTTATGATGGGCGCAGAATTAAAGTTTTGTTGTAAAACGATCCTTTTATAATATGCCAATATCCTTGATTGATTAACAGAGGGTATGTAATGAATAATATTAATTTGCTTTTTTCGTAATGCCTAATCTAATGGCCTTCGTTTCATAATTGACTGCAGTGTAAACGGGCAAGCAGATTGTAAGTATTTGTGAAGTGTTGCAGTATTACAACCTGGTTTATTATAATGTCAAAATGTACCAAACTATAATATATATATATATATATATATATATATATATATATATATATATAATTATAGCTGACGTACAACTCGCTCTTGGTGCCAGCCAGCGATGTACAAGTGCTGACACCTTCTGGTGTTTTGATAGACTAACAAAAAAGTAGCAATTTTGTTACGCGTTTATGAAGTGTTGACTCTTTGATTTCATCGCGACATAATGTATGTATTATTGGACGAGGCGCTCGCCTTGGTACACAAAAGCAGTCTTTGAAGGGTGACACTGATGAATGAACAGCCGAGTACCGCTGACAGTGTCGTCTGCGGCGTGTTGCTACATGACGTCACGGTGCGTCTGACAGCGAGTAACCGCGTGTATTCCACGCAAACAAACTTGTTTACACAACACAGCATGTCGGCTTCCCGTTGTGCAACTTGTGTAGTTTGTTAGCATTGAACTATCAAGTAAGTGCGTATCTCCCGTTGTGATAGAATTAGGCTGTAGATAGGTGTAATGGGAAACGTAACTTTGTCTTGGAAGTCGTAACGTTGACGGTCGATAGTCACAGTAATCCCTCACGACCCTAGCCTAGGCTAGGGCTAGGCTAGCTAGCCGTGATTGCTAAATTGATTGATTTTAAAGTTATTTATTCATTGTTACGGTATTGTTATACTCGAATATACAGGCATAGGTGTGGTTATAGTCAGAGTAATGTTAACACCAAAGTATCTGTCAACTTCAAAGCACCTGTCAGTGTCAACTGGCTAGTGCTGTTAACGTCATATCTTCAGCCTATAAGTATAAATGACTGACACACGCTCGCGACACGGTGACACACGATCAAATGGTATGAAAATATTCTTATGAAAATATACCAAACCAACATATGTCATAGTCTGCCTGTTGTGAAACTCCTTATGTATAGTATTCCGTTAACTTTGATTATGGTATGATATACAATGATATTACTAAAACATATAATTCATCTTACCACATGGTGTGACATTGTAAGATTTCACATGATAGTGGGACAAATTCATGACATGCATTTTACATATTCTGAATATTGCTGTTGAAAACGTGTTTGACCACTTTTTCAATAAAGCTACTGCAGTAAATATAGTTATGAACTCTACTAGTAATTGTTACAGTTATTAACGTTCTGCGAACATAACCGAGGGATAGAGAGGCTAGGTGGTAGGAATGCTTGAGTGAATGAACCAGTGATGAAATCATGGGTGGCTTGTTTAGTGACTGGTTGGTTTTTTCACGCCAGTGCATAAGTCTGATCAATCATCAAGATCTTACAAACCAACATACACATAATATATGAAACAAACTTAAACATGCTGAAACATGATCACACCTTCAGTATGTCAGTACAATACATAGTTATACATATTGGCAGACCTTGTAGTGCGGGTCTAATGAAGTTGTTGTGAAACATGACCTTGTTTTTACCTGCCAGGTTTTGTGGCTAGTATGATAACTGGGATTATGAAATTGGAAAGGAAATAATTCCGGGGATTTAGTGACGGCTTGTGAATGGTGTTTCAATTGAATTGCAGTAGGTAAACGGCGAATGGATTAAGAAGGCCATGTAATTAGGCGCTTCTGAACCATAGGTATTTACCTATTGATCCTGGTCCACTGCAGTGGTTCTCCTCATGGTCAGTGGTTGCTGGAGCGTGGAAATGACACATTTAGCAAGAGTACAGCCCACGTGTGAAGATACACATATAGACTCGGTAGACAAGCTTAGGTCATTAAGTGTATTGTTGTATCTATGCACAGTGTGTATGTGTATGTCGATTCACAGGGAAAACATTGGTGGCAGTGGCATATGCACAGTATACGATTGATTACATCAGCCCAAAGATTTATTGTGCAGATTCACAGGTAACATTACTTGTTAGTTGTAGACATTTGATATGTTTACTGTCTTTTGTATAATCAGAAAGTAATTCTGATCAGTTTTATGATTTCATTTTGTGTGTGTGTGTGTGTGTGTGGTCTTGCTTTAAAAATGTAGTTATATTCTGTTATTACCAGAAGATATCTAGAGTGTGCTTTAGTAAAAAATTGTCTTTTTAGTACTTCAAACAACTATATTCACCCAGTTGACAACACAGTGAATTGCTGGCTAGGGTGAATGTTGCTAGGACACAAACTTGCGACAACAGCAGAACTGTAAAGAACTTGAATGGACTATCTGAAGCTCAATGTCAGCAGTCAGGGTAGATGCACACAATTAGCATGGGCTGGTACATCTTAAGTTTCAGTACATTTAATTGTTCTTTCACACGTCCCCATGTTGGCACATGTAATGACTCTTCAGTTTCTTGCTGCTTAAGACACACATATAACATCAGACACATAGAGTATATGTAAGGTTTTTATTATGAATTTTTCCAAATAAAAAAATATCCGAAATCATACAACATTTCTTTCATCGCCCTGCCTCCTTTAGATGAAAGTTTATAGACATTGATATAATGGTTAAAATTATTAACAGATCAGTTCAAAAACATCACTGTCCAATGCCCGATGTACTCACCCTCAAACAAAAAATCAAACACCGACAGTCAGGGATGATCCCTAAGTGAATGTTTTTTCCTATCTGTGTCCTTCCTTGCAGTCTCCCGTCAGTCTCTCCCACTGAGCCAGCATGCGAGACCCGACCGTGACCCCTGACCTGTCTGTCATGTACAGTACCAGCTTTGTGACCAATGCCATGCCAGTGAGGAGGTCCACCAGTCAGAACCTCACGGGACTCTACCTCGGAATAGTGAGTGTATCATAATCTGACAGCTCTATTTGTATTTACAAACACATTTTTCTTTCAGGTTGTTTCGTAAAAAGTACAAATGCAATTTTTAGTTGATTCTTGAAATTATTTTTGAAAGTATTGAAATCAAACCTGGGTCACCTGTTTACTGGGTCTTTGGTTTTACTTTAGGTAATTTGGTTGATAAGATAGCCTTCTGAGTTAGACTACCACTTTTTAAGGACATGTAGAGCCTGAACAGTATTTACCTTTTTTTTAAATAACTTAGATGAAAATAAAACTGTTATAGTGTGAATGGAATAAGAATCGTAATAAAAAATAGAATTGGAATCACCACAATATAGATGGAATTAGAATTGCAATAAAAAATGATTGGAATCAGTGATATGGAATGAACCCCAAGTATATTTGAAGCATATATTTGTGGTTTGGACCATTACCATAGGCAAAGCCTGAAAGAAAAAATTATAAGTTTACCTTCAAAGCCACACGGCTGTGTATCAGCCACCATAGCCACTTCAAGTTAACCATGAACTTAACAAAGTTGGTACATCTAACTTTCCAAGTGTCTTCATATACCCAGACTATAATTTTATAAAAAATAATTCCATTAATGGATTCAACTCACAAAATATCTTGCTGAAATTGGTAACCCACCAGAGTTCCCTTGTTTGCAATATGTTTTGGGAAAGACAAAACAATCCAAAAGTATAATTTATAGCACACTTTGGTAGGGATGAAACACTAACAAGTTTAGGTATGTGTATAATTAAACCTTGTTTTATAGCCACCTCATTAATACAGTAACCTTGCAATTAGGTTCACCCAAAGGTGGATTTGTCTTGCTAATAAGGTCACCTCTTTATTGAGACCACTTTCCCTATGTGTGGCCATAATAGTCAGGTTCCACTGTTCCTAGGAAACAGGGAAACAAGAAGTATGTACTGTTGAGAAACTATTCCCAGGAAGAGTTGTGTGTTGCAATGGTGCACTGTGGTGCACTGTGTGGTGCACAAGGTTCTAATACTATGAACCAACTTGGGTATTGTGTCGGACAATGACTGTTTACAGTTGGTCTACAAGACCGACTTTATCCAGGCTTTATTCATATACATGCAACAGTGGCCATGTTGGTATTACCAACACGGTTTGTTTTGATTAGGCCAAAGTATAATATAATATTGCTGAATTATGATATCACTCTCAAACACAATGACATTTGAGACTCTTACTAACGTAGACAAATCGGGATGGATAGCAGCACTTTTAGATTGAATCTTTGGAATCAGCATGTGTTTTACTTCCACTTTCCATAAAAGCTTGATTTATAGTCCCTATGTAAAAACAAAGAAGTATAGCCAATTTCACCATTGCAAGATGTTTTAACTTGTTGCATACAACAACAGTGGATAATAAATGGCTATAGCGGCACCAACTGGTATGTAGTATAAACCACCCAGAATAGCAATCATTGTGTTTTTCTCAAATCTATCCCCGATTGGTAGATAGATCTATTGAAGCAAGAGAATATAAAAAGAAGCGAGTGAACCTCTTAGCAGTTCCTCAGTATTAGAAAGTAATGATAAATAGACTGGTATGTGCATAACTGAAAATGATCTAGAACTGGGCTTTGATTTTTTTACAAATTTCAAAAGTGTGCTCAAGTATGAAATGTCATGTGCTTCAGGAAGGGGGTAGAGACCCACCTCGCACCAGACAAAGTATCCCACCCTTGGCCAGGGGGCGTGGCAAACCGTCACATAGACCAAAGACGCCAGTTGAACACCGGCGATACGTAAGTCTGATCATGTGTCAAACAGTAACATACTCACAGGTCATTGTGAGTAAATTGTTAAATGGAATTAGGTTTAAAAGTGGCAATCTTTTAATATTGGAAGAAGTTGCAAGTCTTATGGTGACATTTCTTGCCTTCTGTAGTGACATCATTCATCAATAAAGCAATCAATAAAAAAAACTTTAAAGTAAATGTTAAAGACAAACACTTTAAAGTACATGTTAAATACTGAGCATTTTACAGCACACAGTAATGTTTAATGCAAAATAATTGTGTCACTACATAATGTTTACTATTTATGGCAACAATGCTGACTTACACATTACATTTTTGCAGAACTTTGTGCCAAATATATGTACAGAAACAGTGATATTGTGTTATTTTCAAAGTGTTTGCAGTGTGTAATTAGTGTTGTTTGCATTTTACGATTTGAGATTTTTAGATGTTTGTATTTTACTGTTGTAATTGTTTACTGTGTGTAATTGAAGTTGTGTTTACTGTTGTCAGAGAACAGTGGAGAGGAACCGAGTGAAGGACGAGAACTTCCAGGTGCAACAGGGAATGAAGGGATTCAGTGGAAACATCAAGGTGAGTTTGACTGTTTAGTGGAATATTTTTTAAAGAAAAAAGTAAAAATAACTTTCTGTAACGCAATATCCAATTTTTGGGATTGCTCAAAGTACGTTACATTTTACTCCCTGGTAGATCTGTTCCATCAGACACCATCTTAACTTCTCTGGGAAGCATTCAATGATGCTGCAATTACTACACAAAGAGTATGTGTACACTAATATGCATCACTGTTTATAGCCAGGTGCTCATTTGTACAGCCAAGTGAACTGTAGCTACATAGAGTAAATAAACATGCCCAATGTTTAAAATGGCAGCAAGATGCTTTAAACAGGAATATTATAATATAGAGTTTGATACACAATGCCATAACACATCCTGTTGATTTATTTGGGAAACTTTGTCTACTTTTCTTACCTGTTTCAAACGTATTAATGGTGTAGGGAATTTGTATGATTTTCACATTTGATCAACATTTTGGTGAAACTTATAAATGATAAATTTATAATCAGTGTCTAAGAATTTGTCATTGATTGGTAGAGAACTTGTGTGACCCATGATTTTGGTGGCAGTCGACATAAATTGGCAACATATTTGATGAAACTGCATGTAAACATTCTTTATAAATGGCAGAGGAAATTTTGGAACAGTCCCACAATGTTTAAACATTTAAAAGCATTACGTCTTCCCATGACATGATGCTTTCAAACATGTCATAACCATGGGGGTTTGAACGAAGTCTGTGGCATTTCTTTCATGAAACTGAAACTGGTTTTGATGATGGCGATCTACTGTTCCTGGGATATTAACCTGATGAGCATCTTAATGTTGCAGTCAATCTCCCAAAGTTTCCTCTATCCTGTTTTTGTCATTGCAAAACTGACACATTTCATTCAAAACAAATATATATTATACAAATTATAATTGAAAACATGAGCAATCAAGATTTAACAAGATTGCCATATAAAGTTAAGCCCCAAATGGCACGTGGACAAGGAAGCCTTTGGTTAATCGAGAGTCCAGCTAAAAATAATAATATTATTTTTTATAAAGTTGTACATGAATTAGTATCATACATAAAATTTAAAAATAACATTAAAAAATGCCACTAAATAGATGCTACAAAATAAAATATGTGGTCTCTACAAATAAATAAGTGAAATAAAATGTACATAAAATGTATTACAATTATAGCAGTGCATTCATTATAATAATAAATTAAAATAAATGTATGAATAAATAATTGATTCGTTAATAGGACAATTTATAAAAATAATAAATGTTCAACCTAGATGTAACCCGCCTTCGCCAGATAACCGTCAATTTTTTTCAACCTTTCACACTGCTGGCATTAACACAATCATGAGTTAATTTTTTCCAATTATTTGTTGTCCTCTGGGAGAAGGAGTACTTTCTTGTATCTAACCTATAATATGTCAAACAAGATTGTAATTGATTAACTGATTAGAGACGTGAATGAATTAATCATTGACAAAATCTATTAATCTGAGTAACACTACTCACATGGGCCCTTTCATGCATGAGTATGTGTTCTCTCTGTCTATTCCAGAGCAGCCCCTGGTAAACATGTTTGTGGCAAACACATTTAACCCACACAATGGGTGGTTTTGTTTGCCATGTACACAGACTGTCTCATATATAGCGGATTCATAGAGATTGATCCACTAATACCGTAATCCCAAGAGCAGACATTGTGTCATTGGTATAGACAATGTATCATTGGTACTATCATAGCTGACATGTTGTCAAATGCAAACACTGATATGTTGTCAAATGTACACACTGACATGTCAAATGTACACACTGACATGTCAAATGTACACACTGACATGTTGTCAAATGTACACACTGACACATTGTCAAATGTACACACTGACATGTTGTCAGATGTTTCTGAAAGTATCAATGGCAGTTACCATTGTGCTTCATTATACTTATACATTACATGATGCAGGTTCTTATTTTTTATCCCAGATTAAATAGATGTAACATGAACCAAATAAATTGAAATATGGCTGGAAGCATAGCTGGTATTATTTACTAGCTGGAGACGTGGTGATGATGAAATTATATGTGCTGACAACTACACTTTATTCTCCATGAATGAGTCCTTGGCTATAGACAGCAGTGGATAATTATGATATTAGTATACAAGTGATCTTCACACAGTAAGTGCAGCATGGCTGAATCCTTTCCAGATAAATTGAGATATGGTGATCATTTAAATAGTTCTGCCAGGGTGTAAATTTTAAGTGTTATGAGCAGTTCTAAGGATAGGATCATCATAATCATGGCTGTGCTTCACGGATGAAGATTCATGAAGAAGGAAGTCCTCATCTGGTGCTGGCACGTTGATGGCTGATGACACCTATCTAAGATAGGCAAATCTTTACACAGCAGGTGCATGTTATGGTCTGTTCAGTGGTGGTTTCAGAAGGGTTCCGGTTTTGTTGCCTTCTCCTTTTGTCTTTCATGTTGGCCCTTCGTGTGGTTTCAAAGGAAGTGGTGGCTTGGTAGACTGCGCATCGTTCATGCGATTGGTTGTTTGTGTTGTCCACTGACTTTGATCGATGTTGCAAGTAGTGAGGGACCTCTACAAAGTGCCTTTGTATGTTTCCCGAGGTACCCCTCAGTCATAATGGCCAGTGGACAGTTCTCCATATAGCATGGTCTTTGGTAGAGACATGGAGACATGTCTTGCCCAGCAAAGCTGTGTTTTGAAGAGCATGGCCTCGATGCTGGTAACTATAGCCATTTCCAGGACCTCGGTGTTGGTGACGAAGTCACTCCAATGGATGTTTAGAATGGTACGTAGGCAGAGCTGATGGTAACTCTCGATGAGGCGCAGGAGACGTTGATAGGTGACCCATGACTCAGCATCATACAGGAGAGTAGTCAGCACATCAGCTGTGTAGCATTTCGTTCTTTAGATTTTTTCCCCCAACACGTTTGAATAGTCTACCAAAGGCATTATTTGCCTTGGCCAGTCTATTGTCCACCTCTTTATCTATTTTGGCATCAGATGTGATAACGCATCCTAAGTAGCAGAATTGGTGGACTGCTTTCAGTTCTGACTCTTCAATGGAGATGCTTGGTGGGTGGTATTCTTCTTGTGGCATGGGCTGATGGAGAATTTCAGTCTTCTTCAGACTTACCCCAGTACTTCAAGTCCAAAGAAAGTCTGAAGAAGACAGCATATTGCACTTATTAAAAACTTATGGGCCCGATATTTTGTAAGAACAGCTGCTGTATTTTATTTCTGCTGTAGACAGTATTCTAAATTCATGTCATGATGATAAGTTTTACTGTGCCATTTTCTTGATAATACTATGTCATGATTATAGACGCGCCCCCGAGGAGTGAGGGTTCCAAGGGAGCCAAGCCCTGAGCCAGAGACACCCCCACAATTCCCCGTCACATTCACAGATATCATCAGGTAAATTAATAAAATGTCCCTGTTTTGTATATATGTAAATTTTTATACATAATGCTATACTATGCTATACTATATTAGTACATTATTTACAATTATTTTGCGTATTTATCACCTCGCATAATCACTATATAACAGAAATGCAATATGGGTTATTTAAAATAAATCAAATATTTAAAATTTTGACAATAATGTAGTAATAAAGTAATGAACTCATTTGAGAACTGTAAAAAATTCTTTCCAGGCAAACTGACCGTCATTTTACCGCAATGACAAATGACGGTGTCACTCGTTTTGAGAAGCTCAACCGATCGTATTCCCCAACCAACTGCCCTGACTACTGCCCGAGGGCGTTTAGCCAGACCCCCGCAGAGGTACTGGCACATGAGGTGGAACGGGGGGCCAGAACAAACTGTGAGATGCTTGGCCTCACAGAGTGCTACAAGAAGATTTGTAAGGTAACATAAATACTACACTCAACTGCTAGTTTATATCACTACTTTTGTTTTCTACATTGATGTAGCTTTTTTATACTTTTTTCATTTGTTTTATTACAGCCCATTGACAAACTAATTGTGGTAAGGAATCTTTGTAAATAATTGTGGTTTCATGTTTCTTAGAATGCATTGTAAACTACGGGCTAAAATGGGACTATTGAAGGCAACAACAATATTTTTAAACTCCTGGCTAAGGTGGGTGGACTTAAGTTAACAACAATATTTTTAAACAGCAGGCTAAAGTGGGAGAACTTAAGTTAACAACAATATTTTTAGACAGCAGGCTAAAGTGGGAGAACTTAAGTTAACAACAATATTTTTAAACTGCAGGCTAAGGTGGGGAATTTACACTGGCAACAATATTTCTAAGCTGCAGGCTAAGGTGGGAGAACTTAAGCTAACAACAATATTTCTAAACTGCAGGCTAAGGTGGGAGAACTTAAGCTAACAACAATATTTCTAAACTGCAGGCTAAGGTGGGAGAACTTAAGTTAACAACAATATTTCTAAACTGCAGGCTTAAGGTATATAGGAGAACGTAAGTTAACAACAATATTTTCTACCAAGGGGAACTTCATTGGATGAACAGTTGGAATCAGTTACAGCAATTAGAATGTTGCAGTAACTAAAGTATGGTGGCATTTGTAAGGTTTGGATGATTAAGAATTGTCATGCAACATAATATCCAATGTTTATTTAAATTAGTAAACAATAACAAAGCAAGTAATTTGCTATGAAATTGCCACTACTAATAGAGGGTAATAATTTGTTTTTATGCTTTATAATAATAAAAGTTTTTCCCATCTGATGTGATATTATATCTCCATGGCATATTGTACATCTTATTAGCATAACTATTTGGGTTTTATGCAGAGAAGACATTGTAACTAGTTGCTGACAGCAGCAGATTTAGTGATGCCTTAATTACATATGGAATCCTACTTATTGTCTAATATTAGAGCTAAACACCATAGAGATAGGGATTAACCATGTTGATCTAAAAACTTGCATAGTTGCTTGCAAATAAGCGTAAGACTGATCTATCTCAACTATTTCGAGTAATCTGGATTATGGAGTTTCTAATGAGCATTCTAGTTGTGTCAACAGAGTATGAATATGTTACTAAAATACAAGTGATTCTAGTTCGATCAGAACTATTTAGTAATAGTAAACTTCTATAGTATCTACATCCTCAGTAATCCGAGTTTAGATGCATAACATACAGTAATTATGAAAGGGGATAGGAAAGAGTTGGCATTGGCGAATGGGACCACCAAAAGTTTAGAATAGGAATGTAACTTCAAATCAAGAATCAAATCGTCAAATCATTGCGAAAGGTAGCTATAGTCTCAGATGATTTTATAAGTGTAGAGGGTTGATTCCAAATTGTTGGTGTACCTACAGAGAAACAGGTTATGTTTTGTCCTGGTTGGATATAGTTGTATAGCTTGGATATTATGCCTAGTATCGTAACCATGTTTTAATTTCTGAATGTAATGATAAATTTGGTAATAAATTTATCTGCTGTTTTTTATATAAGCAACTAGTGAGTAACATACATTGTGTGTGCAAACAACATGTAAACAAACCCCATGTTAACATCCATTGTGTAAACAAATCAGATGGAGATAAACAAAGTGTAAACAAATCAGATGGAGATAAACAAAGTGTAAACAAATCAGAAGGAGATAAACAAAGTGTAAACAAATCGCACGTGTGTGAACAAAACATTGTTTTATAGTTACAATTTTGTGTTGTTTCATAACGATAGCATTTGTGTATTTTTAACATATTATGTAGATAAAATAAAAGCTCCAGACATGTGGTGCATAATCATGTATGAGAATTTCAGATTGGTTAACTTTATACTTGTACACTAGTAGAAAGTTCAGTGATTTGCTGTCAAGTCTGTTGAGCCATCTGATGGCAAGGTGTGGAGTAGTGCTGCCACCTAGGGATCAAACAAACACATTCTTATGTACGATTTGCCTGCCTTTGTGTATTATATATACATAATATTACATATTATTATTGCCTACTTACTACATAGCAATTGTGGGTTATGTTACTGACAACCTGTTACTCTTTTAGTTGTTTTCGTTTTTTTTTAACTAATGTAATGTCTGTTTTCAGGAAAGTTTTACAGCAGTATTATTGCTAGGTTAGATATGAAATAATCTAATCCAAAAAGAATACAATTCTACATTAAAAATATAGTCCATGGGCTCCAAGATTTGAATGGACAACATAAATGGTGTGTGTGTGTGTTTGTGTGTGTGCGTGCGTGCGTGCGTGCGTGCGTGCGTGCGTGCGTGCGTGCGTGCGGGTGAGCGTGCGTGCGTGTGTGCATGGGTGGGTGTAAGTGGGTGGTTGTGAGTGAGTGAGTGAGTGAGTGAGCGAGCGAGCGAGCGAGCGTGCGTGCGTGCGTGCGTGCGTGCGTGCGTGCGTGCGTGTGTGTGTTCTCTCCTTCCTGGTTGGTACCTTCCCCTCGTAATAGCCCCATTCCTTCCAGCCACATCTTCCCACCAAATTAGCATCAGCATTCCCTCCCTATGGCAGCCCTCTATCTTTCTAGCCAGGCTCTCCTTCACTTCTCCCTGCTGAATCCAATTTTCCATTTTGAGTCCACCTCCTCCCTCCATTGGTCGATCACTGTCCTCTCCTGCCCCAGCTCCTTAGAAGATTAATTACTCAACAATATTGGTGGAGATTTGTTTTCGTGTTCAACAATTGAACAATCAGGTAATATTGACATCACACGGCACATGCAGTTAATCAGAGCTGTGATTAATTACTGCGTTCATCATTAGATGAGTGCTTGTTTATTGATGAGGTGACGAAGTGTGTGGGTGTCCTTGCAGGGAAGTGTCGAGTCGCTCTACACTCTGCTGCCTCCCAAGAAGACACTGCAGAGAGCGCAGAAAGCACACAAGCCAAACAGATACACAGGCTTTTCCGTCAAGTAAGTTGTTCTCAGCCTCTCTGCCTATTTTCTCAAAGGATTCTTTATAAATGAGCTGTATTTTGTCCTTCCGTATTTCAACAAATTGCGTTTAGTTTTATTCTGTTTCTGTAATAATTCTTTTTAAAACTGTTTCACTAAATTGTGTGTGTCCAGCTGTGTAAACTATACAGCTGCTGTATATTTGTTTTATTTTTGATATTTGCTTTTGGTGTTATTTTATATTTTATTGTTTTATTTCTGCGATGAATATTCAAATGCTTGATCACTCTAAAAGTGTTTGGTTACTAGAGAACTGTAACTGGCATACTTAGATATTTCCAGACATATTTTATTAGTCTTGACAGTGTCATTGTTAACTTCGTGTAACGATTGTGTTTTAAATTATGAAAGAGGTTGACATTTAAGTACAACATGGCATGCCCCACTGATCAATTCTAGATATCCATGTTAGGCCATATATTAATTCTGTGTACTTATCTTAGACGTCACTTCTAGGCACAGTACCCCTGTAATGTCATACAGCACTTTCATATACCCAAATTAGGTCACATATCACGTCCAGGTAATAATCTGCACATCAACTTCACTTCTACTCACTAGCTAGATGTTGGCCCCACCTGGGGAATGTTAATAAAACTAACAATATATTTTATACTTTGGTTCAGTAGTAACATTTCAGAATGTCTGTGATACTTGCCATTTCATCAGTCAGACTTACGTTTACTCATAGTGCCGTTTATGCTTGGTTAACGTAAGGATATATTAAATGTTCACAATATGATATTTTCATATTAGTAATCCTTTTTGAGTTTATCGTTCATTTAGTCAAACTCAGTCACCTTTGGTAATATTACTTCATTGATTCATGGACTAGTGCAAATCTATACTTTATTTAATTTTTTTTCTGACTCAGTAATGTGACTGTTTATGAAACATTATATAAAAATCATTTATATATTTTAATTAAAACCCATTGCATCAACACAAATTCTGACCAAAATTTGGCAATCATTTGGCTGGAAAGACTGATAATATATTGCAGCAGTAATTTAATTCAGGTGTGTAGCTACTACAAGATAAAAACAAATTATGCACATTGGCATAGTGGTTGGTATCAGGTTTAAGTGGTACATCTGGTGCCGTGTGGTACCATGCAGTACAACACGGTACCTATGTTAGTTTCTCCATGACGATTACTACCGATGTGTACATAGATACAGTAGAAACCCGACCCAGACAACACAAATGTGGCAGTATATCTTCAGATACAAGTAGAATTTGATTCCCCACTATCTTCTCCCCTATAGAAGTTACCGGAACCCCAATTCCGCCGACATCATCGCCTGCTTCCCTGAGCACCGGGCAAAGACGGTACTAGGTGTGTTCACGTCTGGCTCAAGGGTACACTACACGCCCCACTACTTCAAGTATTTCAGTCCGATGTACACCCCAATGCCCATCTCAGCTGCCTCCCCCATGGATATCGATGCCAACGCAGCAGGTAAGATGGTGTTTGGTTATGTAAACAGTGATACCTGCTCAATGGTGCATTATGAGTGTGCTGGATCATGCTGAATGGTCAATGATTTTTAGTCGTTTAGGCCAACAGTCCAACAACTATATGGCATCACTCGGTGTCCACCATCCCCTGTGTACTGTGAGCCGTGCGAGCTACCTAATCTCAGAAACCTCTGAGCATCTATTTATCTAATTTTACATAGATAAATTTGATTTAATCATTCTGTGGTCCTCCAGTGCCCCAACAACTGGTAAACTGGTGACTTTTTCTGTAATTTTGCACAGGCATATCTTACGGTACTGTTACTACACACAAGCAATTTGTAGTTGGCTGGTCTTTTGTAAGGGCTTCTGAACCCCTCCAAAAAAGAAAATTGTCACATTTTGCCTGTTTCTGTCTGGACTTGCTGCTGCTGGCTGAATACTTGAGACCCCCCCACCTTTCTCCACCCCACTAGTGTCAACTGTTCCACCAACTCAGTGACCCGATCTATAAATGAACTATCGCCCAATGCTTGCATCAACAACCAATGGAACCATATTAAACTAGAAAGTTGGATGCAGGTCTTAATCTTCAAAACAACTTATTTTCTATAAATGCAAGTTGTGTTTATTTTGATGTTCATTTAAGAATCTCTAAATGGTGTGACTGTGGTGTCTGTTGGTTAATATATATAATGTTAATATATTGTCTCCTGTAGGTGACAAACAAAAAATCTGTATTCTAGACAACGATGTGATGAAATATACACTTTTTTGGTATCAACTGTATTCTGATCACTGGGCTGGCACAGTGGAGTGGAAGTAGATACCAGGGAGGTAACTCCATCTTGATTGAGACCACTAATGACCAGCCAGTTCTGTTGCTACACACTACACAGCTACTGTGATTCATCAAAATACATACATTATAATGCAAATACAAACTCACAAGGTAGTCCAAATAACTTCAGGGCCTCTTGGCCCATTTTTGTGTATGTAGAATAGTCATATGTAAAAGCAACTGTTGTATGGTGATTTATAGTGAAGCATGGTGGGTAACTACTGATGCATGCTAGGTATACCCAATTAAATTAGACCGAAGCATGCTGGGTAACCACTGACCCATCATGGATATAACCTGCCCTGGTTCGTATTCTCAGTTTAAAAAAGTGCATCTATCAATTATAATAATATTTTCACAAATTCTTTTAAACTGCTATAATATAATATATGTCTTTTTCAGCAGTAATACTTTGCAAATATCTAATTTCAAATTTCTTTTAGCAGTTTAATAATTTAGTTCTTATAAGATTACTGTTTTGTTATTTAGCATTGCTTCATTTGCTTGTGGTGCATATTAAAACAGACAGTACTACATGACCTTCTTACACATTGAACAGTTATGTTATTGAATGTATGGTTAAATTACTTAAATAAAATACACTACTGCAATGTAATATACAATGTAGGTACAGTGTACTATCTCCTCTCCTCCCCCCCCCCCCCCCCCCCCCCCAGAGACATTGTCAGTTGACCCAAGGACGCTGTTGCACCCTGTCACCTAACAGTCACATGACCTGTCAGGATATTTAGAGAATCAAGAAGCCTGGCTAATATACACATAGCGTGGTTTTGATAACTCTGTGGACTGGGCACTAAATAAATGTGTTATTTAGGTGCACTAACCCACGTCCAGCCTTATGAAATGTGTTCTTTATTACGCGACTGCCGGATTTAATTAATGCTGAGTAAGTGCCATCCGGTCCGTCAATGCTGCTAAATGACTTGTCTCAAATCTGGTTAATGTACACTATCTGAAGTAGTCGGGGCTCGTCCTGCAAAGTGGCGGGATTACATACGAGGCATATTAATAATTATGATACAGAGCAGCAGTGCAGGGGCAGCCCCGTGCTGATAGTGGGCCAGGCAGTGACGTTGGTAGCTGATACAAGACACCCGGCCTGTTGACTTGCTGGTAAATTAGCGGCGGCTCTGACGTCAGAGAGGGACCTGACAAGGAATCCTGCCAGCTCCAGAATGTCAGGACTGACCACTAATCTACGGGGTTCTGCCTCCAATTCCTGTTGCTCCGGCTGATTTATTTATCTAGTGATCCTTGCTGATTGATCTGTGGTCAACTAGGTGTGTATGTTTATATATAGTGTTTGCGTTAGGTGTTGGTGGGTGTCGTGGTTTATTTTATTAGTTTATTATTATTTTATGTGTCCACGTTGAAATTCTGCACAAGGTAATATTGCGTTAATTTGAAATAAGTAGAAATAAAAATGTACAGATTTAAGCTGCATTAGTTAAATAAGTTACTGGTAAATGGACATATAAATTGTGGTAGATGTGTGTATGGATATTTATTTGGTTAATTAGATAAATTTAGTAAAATCTAATTAAAATGAATAAATTAAATAAAACGCAAGTCATTTATCTGCCCACCTTATTTGTAAGATGTTTCATGTTCAGAATGTCTACAATCTTGTTTGTAAGTTGTAACAATTAAGGTTCTTTGTACTATTGCTGAATAACTTGTCTCAAATCTAGTTAGCGAACCCTATCTGAAGTACCGGAGTATTCAACGTGGCGGGAATAATTAAAATGAATAAATTAAGTAAAATGCTAGTCATTTGATGCTTGATGCAGAACTATCATTTGTCCTGAGTGATAAACTGCTAAGATAGAGTTATGGAAATGTCCCTGTCACACCGTCCAGCTGCATCTTTGTGGTTGAGTAAGGCACATATTTTGTGGAGATAAATCACAAATATCTGTATGAATTGTTTGAATGCTAATTTTTATATGTGGTGTTAAATTGGAATTTATTAAACAAAAACATAATTGTCCTAATTGATGTAGAAACAAATGATAATAAAGTAGTCTTCACTAGGTATTAGGCATGGGACCAATGTAAGCACACTAATAACATTTTACATAATATATACAATGTAAGTAAATATTCAATATGTAATTGTAAGTAAGAACGTGTTGTAAACTTGTATTCATACTTCATATAAGATCATTATACCAAATAACTATTCTGGGTTAATCATTATAATATATCTGTATAACTCTATCTGCTTCCCTTTTTCCACCATGCAATTGTTTAAATGAGTCAATATTTAAGTTAGCGTTTTTTAATCTGTTGCAGTCCAGTACAGTTTAATTTATGGAAGTAAACCTTAAATTGATTGATTGATTGACTGATTTAAGAAGTGGTTGATTGATTGATTATTATGTTTATAATATTGATTCATTGGTTGGTTGATTGATTGGTTTATAGACTGACGTATGTAACAATTGATTGGTTTAGTCCCTGATATATGTAAGTTTTATTACGAATTGCAATGTTCACTGAAGTGGTTTAATGTAATGAGTATGGTATCAACGTCATCACTGCAGACGTATGACACTCTAGGGCCAGTAAGCAGCAAAGTCTATGGAGGTGACCTTATAATTACACACATTTATCACCACAACTCCTGATCTAGAGTAACATAAACAGAGGTAATTACGTTGTTGGTTAACAGGCAGATATCATGACCTCCGTGGGCTACAAGCTTGACCGTGATATACTTCCTGCCACAAGCTCCTGGTGCTGTAGTCACTACTGTCCATAATATTTACACATACCTCCTTTTGGACATGTTGTTCAGTCTCCCATGCGGGTGTCTGTTGCTAAGTTTAACAGTTTCTATTTAATATTATTTTCCTTAAGGCTATATTAAATAAGCAAAATTTTTACTGAATGCCAGATTATGTTAATTACTTTATTAAAAGATTAAGATCATAACAACGTTTGTAGTTTGACAGTTTCCATCACACAACATGTTCAGTTGGTAAAAAAAAGCCTCCAGTTTTAAAGCAAGCCATATATATACAGTTGGCAACAAAGCCAAGGTGTGCTGTGTTAACCACACTGACCTTTAATGTTCCCCATTCCCACGTTCCAAGCAACAGACTTCCTGTTACAAAAACTGCTGGCAGCCACCCTTTATTTAAAGGAAATGTGCCTCCTTTTTCTATATCATTTAGTAAAATAACTAAGAAAGTATGTATGCTATGTTTAACAAGAATTTTTCATCCAGGTTTACAAAATTTTCTAATTTACAACATGTTCAAATTGTAAATGTTTCTTAACAATACAGTGGATGTCAGTTGGTTTATAGATAGACCACTTTGATGCTCAATGTGGTTGTGAAGTTTCCACATTCAGTATAACCAATTATTAAGATACAGCTTGCTGTTAATAACAGCTATCCCTGAATTATCTTTTGAATATTTTATTGAGTCCAAAAACACACAGTGTCTAAATACATACAGTCATCCTGATAAAAAATCCTGATAAAAATAAAAGCCTGTAAAATATAATGAGAGTATCTAAAACAGTGACTCTTCATTCCCAGACTGATGTTTCTTGTCATATTTCGCAGAGCTCTCCCAACATATCCTGCGAGGTCACAATGTTATCAAAGTGTTCTAACAAATGAGTCTGGTGCACAGCCGCTGTGCAGGTAGCCACGTGTAACAGTTGTGTAACAATTGCAATACGTCTGATTTATTTGACATTGTCTGCCCATAGAAAAACCGGAGGTCAAGAACAGAACTAACCAGGCCTCTTGATATCATTAACTCATTACTGTTAAACTGTGTCGCTGATATTTTACTTAGAATCTACAAGGATAAATGTGTTTGTGTCAATGTCATCCACCAAAATGTTCCATATTGATCTCTGGTGAAACAAATAACTTTTTCTCTACAAAAAAATGCATTATATATAACTAATATATATATATACATACACATATATCTATATATATATATATATATATATATATATATATATATATATATACACACACACACACACACACACACACACACACACACACACACACACACACGCACACACACACACAGAATTACACACACACATACACTAAGATATACTGATAAAAAATTGACACTTTATTTCATCATATTTTCTACAAATGTTTAAGTTTCCAAAGAATTTTTTCTAGGGGTAGGTTATTACTGTGAAAAGCATTTTTAAAATGTCCACTTTTTCCTCACTTTTTCTAGTAATTAATAACATGTTCGATCCAAGCCCCTGCCTGCTTGATCATGGCTGCCATCCAGCCTCAACCCCCCAGACTACTTCCTTTTGGGTTACTTGAAGGAGAGAGTCTACCAGGACAACCCTGATACAATCGAGAGTCTGAAGCAAAACATCAGGAGAGAAATAAGGAGAATTCCAAGAGACACGTTGGAGAGAGTTATGAACAATTTTAATGTTAGGATGACAGCCGTGATCCAGTAGCCAGGGGCTTGGAGCAAACATGTTATTAACTACTAGAAAATGTGAGGAAAAAAGTGGACATTGTAAAAATGCTTGTCACAGTAAAACCTTATAGCAGTATGCCCATATTCCACCCCTAGCAGAAACATATTGGTAAAACTGCAACTTTTGTAGAAAGTATGACGAAATAAAAAGTGTCAGTTAAACTATACTAACTTTTGAGTATTTTAACAGTATCTCCTCCCCGGTGACAAGGTCCACTGGCTCCTGTAGGTTCATTCACTTCCTAGGACCATTGGCTTCTGATCTACTGGTTGAGTATTTACTTCAGAAAACAAAGCAGTAGTTATTTAGAATTATTCACTGACATGTTGTGTTATGATGTGCAGGTATGGTGATGAACTCTTCAAATGCAAAACAAAATTAAGTTTACAATACTGTAAAGTATTGATAACTGATGCCTTTGGATTATTGTTGTCCCTGTTGTGGATGTGTGCTAGGTATAATTATTATTACCATTATTACTACATCATAATGATATCATTAAATGTTAGTGATGATTAAGCCAATACTTGGTGTAGAAGATTTACATTAATTACACAATCTTGGAAATTAAAACAGTTAATATGTCATCTTTGTCAGATTATATCATATATGTTTCCATGTTTGATTGGCCACCAGAGATGCGTTTGTTAAGTAAATGCTACAAAATAATTTGCTTTCAACAATCATGGACAGTACAAGATGAAATAGAGATCTTACAGAATTCACAAGAATTTCCATTAGCATATCCAAGTGAAAATCTTACCTGTAGAGTATTTGATTATTTTGTGAACTTGTCAGGGTGAACTCATCTGTACTAATGGCGTGCTGCCACAGCATCATTAGTACTGATGAAGCTGTCTTGACATAGTCACGAAATAATCTACAGGTAAAATTGTCATCAAGGTATGTTAGTATGTGGTTCTATTGGTCCAAATCACTGACGTTTTTGTAGATATTGTCGTTTTTATCCCTGTGTGTGAGCAAACCAGATACTAAATAGCCCAGGCCTATTCTGCATATGAGCTATCCAGGTCATGTCCCACCAATTCTGGTATTGTAGCAGATGTGTATATACCTCATATTTCAATGTCTACTTATTTCTGGACACATAATAAAATATAATCAAATATGATGCATTTGTGAACAAACATATTAAAAAACAATAGACAACGCAAGTCAAATGATCTTGTGTCTCAAAATATAATTTTTTTATAGTTTAACTGCTTGAATTTTAACAATAAAAAATTATTGACGATTCTGAGGTGTTATATTAAAAATGTGCAAATCTCCATTTCACAATTTTGTAGCCACATAGCTGTCATAGTCCACTTGTTATGAGAATCACAAAGTAGGCATACATTTAAAAACTTTGATTGGATATCATTATGGCAAACTGTTGGTGATAGACAATAATCAATATATATCCAAAAAATTAAAACATGTCCAATTTTCATTGCATATAGAGGTACTTCGGTTTCGTGGTTAATCAAATTGCATATACTTACTTGACTGTCTTCTCTAGAAACATTTTGTAATTTTCTTTGTGTAATAATGTACAACTTTGTTTTCATGAAAACATTTTTTTAAGCTATAAAAAATCTAAGACTTAATATGATAAATGAGTTAAAGCTTAGTATAAAATTATTACAAATACCTGTCTGGCAAGTGTTCTCACAATAGCGTAATTAGTCACTGACAGATGGAGAACAGTCCATCAGACAGTGCTTCCTGTCATACTTCAGATGTCGTTGCTCTAATTGCAGGGGACATTCATCACTAACAGATAAATGGACTGCCAATGTTATGTCTGAACTACGTCACCATCGTTTCCGTATGACGCTAAACTTTTGTACAAATCACCTGAGACCTACTTAATGCTTAGCTGAGGTTCTGGACTGAATAGGTGACAGTTGTGATTACGTCACAGCAGGCTTGATGACGGTAATCACTGTACTATAGAGATGTATCGTGTCAGTCTATCCATGGAGCAAGATTAAAGGGCAGTGGTTATCACCATTACAGCATTTGATCTATTAAAACTAGTTCTCGCAGTGTTGTCCTGTGGAGGAGGAGGATTCACCACTCGGTTATCTCAGGTAGGCAAAAGGCCTTTGAGAAAGGCATGTCATATATTAATAAGTAACTATAAATAATTAACATTTGGTTTTCTGAAGTATAGGGGTTAGGCCTGTGGCAAATGGTCCAAGAAGTGACTGAACATAGACAGAAGCGAGTAGACCACATTGTCTGGAGGAGTTGCACATACAGTGTTCCAAAGTCAGCGTAATAGTACACATATGCTGGCTGTACAGGTGTAACACTGAGAGACAAAGTAAAGACAACAGAAAGGAGCTAGGAGTGAATAGCATACAAGAGAAAGTCAGAGACAAAGACGAAGAGGGAGATGGATGGATTGTATCCGAAGGGACATGCAGGAACTGCGGATCACCTCATAGGATGCCCAGGACAGAACATTCTGGAAATCAAGAATTCCGGCCACTGACCCCACCTAGTTGGAAAAGGTGAAGAAGATACTGGATATACAGATTAGACCACTGACATTCACTGTTGCGTGGTTCTTTGTGTCTGTCTTGTATGTCAGGGGGTGAGCATGTCTTTGATCCTGATCATTGATTTCTTGTTCTTGTTCCTCACTTTTCTTGTCCTGTCATCTCAACCATCAGCCTCCACTCCCTCTGCCTCTTGCTCTTCTTCTCCAGTCATCTAATAATCCCTCTAAATGTCTCCTTACACAATCTTCCCACCACTGTCTAGATCATGTGGCAATGTCAATAGCATAATGGCACTGAAGGCTCACACAGGGACACTGAGGGTTCACACAGTGACACTGGGGGCTCACACAGTGACACTGAGGGCTCACACAGTGACACTGGGGGCTCACACAGTGACACTGGGGGCTCACACAGTGACACTGAGGGCTCACACAAGACACACAGTGACACTGAGGACTCAAACAGTGACACTAGGGGCTCACACAGTGACACTGGGGGCTCACACAGTGACACTGGGGGCTCACACAGTGACACTGAGGGCTCACACAGTGACACTGGGGGCTCACACAGTGACACTGAGGGTTCACACCGTGACACTGGGAGCTCACACAGTGACACTGAGGGCTCACACAGTGACACTGGGGGCTCACACAGTGACACTGGGGGCTCACACAGTATGAGCATGGTGTGCTGTGTCATACAGACATTGTTATACGTATGTATTTATTTATATATTTTATTTGTATTATTATTTTTATATCAAAGTTACAGAGATCTACTTTAGATTGTAGTGTACAAATAAAGTTATTACTAGTTATTACAGTATTATAATATCACTGGATGTTCTGTGTAGTGTCACTTCAGTGTTACACCTTGACATTAGGAATAATATAAGTGATTCAGTATGTGGAATAGTTCCAATTTACAAATAGGGCACACATTTAAGCAGAATATTTTTCTTTTTAATTTGCATTGGTCAAACTTCACTAGATCTCAGTGGGAGATATAATATAGATATTCAGTGAAAGTAATCAAAGAGAATACATGCAAAATGTATTAAATAAAAAAATGTTTCCGAAACCTTTACGTAGGTAAATTTAGACAGTAAGCGGATCTGCATCCGCCCGATTTCAGTTGCGTGGTTTGTCGGAGACTTGTGTCTAACAGCGGCAGATATCTAATCCCGACATGTTTACATTCACACTGGATGGCGTGTTTGATGCATCGGCCTTGTTTTCTGACACATGTGTTGCCGCATATAGCGGGGCCATATGGCAGCCATGAAGTAGAGCCGTCTGCTGCCATGAAAATATAGATGAGAAGTATCTCACTATTGACTCCATGACATTTCCGCTGGCGGCTCAAGTGCATAATGCGCATCACTGTGGTGCGTGTCTTGTGGCTTCCTCAGAATGTCATCATCGCGTGGTATATTTTATGTATTGATTTGAGAGACAAGATCACCTCTTATATTTACAGTCCAAGATTGATTGTGGCAATTAAAGTCACATAGAAAACATACAAATAAACATGGATTTTTTAACTGAACAAATTAGTAAATTTAAATACAACTGCTATGACAGTACTATATTACTAGTATTATTAAAATAACAGACATACTACTGTAACACAATATAATAATACTAATACAGTAAACTAGTTACTAATAGTACCTATAAAACAAGTATTTATTTTAATTGATTAATTGTTTAAATTAAGTACATTGTACCACTTCACCTGTATTTCTAAATAAATATAAAAACTGCTACCCCCCCCCGGTACTTAAAAAAAGTTATGTGTAATTTCTGAAATTGTGTGTTTTCCTTGGGTATGTGATATGCATTGATTTAAAAAAAATATGCACTGTATATTGATTTGGTTGTAAACATCTGTTTTAAGTCTGTTAATACAAATGCTGTTTATAAGAAAACAGAAGCCACGTTTGACTTCATGGTGACTGCTGCTTGTTTGAGAAGACGTTTTTTTTACAGTAATGTTACGACATTTTCCTCCAAGCCTCAAAGTACCTTTCAGCATCACTGTCCGCAATCTAAAACATTGTCTGCAGCAAAACAAAACACTAAACCCCTCCAAACAATGGCATTGCTAATTTTAGTGATACTAAACTTAGCTGATGACGATTTATTGTGTTCCAAGGCGCCTGCAAGAAGTCAGCAGCCGTACAGTGGGTCTTTGTGAAGGGATGGTAATTCATGTGGTCTACCCCACCTAGACTGTGGGTATAAATCTTGGCACCCCATTAAGGAGAGGAAATGCCTTCTGAAGTATGTCGATGTGATTGGTTTGACCTGTCCAGGTGAAATCATCTGTCAGGTAGACCAATGAATGTGTGCTGATTAGCAGGAGACTGGAGTAGCCATAATACCAGACCTGTACACATCACATGCGTGGTGCCTCCCAAATTCAGTTTTTTTCACTTGTCTATTTTTAAATTAATTAAAACTATCAACATTATCTTGTATCTGCTACAACATTTTGTTTGTTTTTGCAACATTTTGCATGCAGTTTTGGTAAAGGTAATCACGCAAACTCTAGTTATTTTACTTATTTATTCCTTATCATGAATTAATTGGAGAGATTTAAATATTAGAATCTTGGTGTATAATGCCATATGATTATACCCATGTTTCTGTGTTGATGTGACAACATATTTATTACTTACTAAAAATGATGTCCCAACAACTTCAGATTGTTGAAGGATGAGTCCCGATCTAGCAATTTGCTTTAATCAGTAACATGATGTAACAAAAACAATTCTGTCAACATTTGAAACGGTTGTAAGCAGTTTGTGTATTAAACCAAGTGCAACTTTACAGAATCCACACGTTTTGTAGTTTGATGTGAAAGAACCCGATTTGTGATGTCCTGGACAAAACTAGTTAAGGTACCACGTTAGAAGTGTTAATAAAATGCTGAAATCAGTTTGTGTCAATTTTGTAAAAGGTCACAAAGTAAAATAGTTAAGTTTTGTTTAAACAAATTTTAATCATAATTATGTGCACCATGCCAAATGATACAGTTCAAAATTTACTCAAGGTCAGTTTGAAGTTACAGAGTATACAGAATTACAGACAATATAATGGGCAATATTATTAAAACGTCATTAAATATATACTTGCCTGCTGCAAAATTCAGTACAAAATACTATATTTAAAATAAATTCCACATTTGGCATTCAAATATTTTTCTTAGAATCATGCAACATTTATTTCCTATGTATCAATAGGTTTCCAGGAAAGTATTAGTGGAGTGGCTATAATTTGATGCTTGCGTGGAAACGGGGGTACATAGGCCTAAAACGCCAACCTGGAAATCAACCGACCAATCTCTTATACAACCTGGGTACAACTTGCCAACTCACTTAGCTTATTGGAAGAAAAAAGCCAATAAAAAAATTATAATGTGTAGTTTTCATGATGATAAAATATTGGTGTAAACTTTGACAACTTCCATTCAGAGGTATCTATGCACAGGTCAAACTTAATAAGTTAAATTTATTTATATGATTGTGTGGTAACTTTTTTAGTGTTATATTATAGTGCATATTTGAGTTTTGTTTTGCTTTTTTATCTTTATTCATTTCCTTGAACCATTGACCTATGACCTACCAATTAGCAATGTTTTTTCCACACAAAAAAAAACAGTGATACAGGCTGTATGTACCCGGGGAGGGGAGGGGTAATTACGATTTTGGATTTTGATTGATAAGCTTTGCTTTTCTGAGGGTCTTTCTCATAGTTGAGACAGTTGAGTGGTGTTCAGTACACCAGATGGCGCCAGTGTGAACAGGTGACATATTACTCCAGTGTGATAATGAATTGGTAAAAAAATGGTGCCTATATATATTATATGCAAAGTAATACATACAATTAGTAAGTTATTAAAACCTCATTTATGAGACACAGGTGACTATCTCAGGAAAGTAAAATACCCATCTTGGGGTAGACAATAGACATGCAACTTCTAACGTAGTGTAGATGTGGGTAATGTCCGACAGTACTATATCTATGAGGCACTTCATCATAGAAATTCCAATAAAACAATATTACAATGGGTGGCATCAATTAATATCAAGCTTAGCATCACTTCTTTAATTCAACTTGGTGTCATCACTTGGCAAATAATATTGGTATATTGGTGAATGGTGATGTCACTAACCTGTCCAGAATCCCAGTAGCTGTCCAGTAATGCTTTGACCCTACTGCCCAGTATTTGCAATTTTACATACATGTGTAACAACAATACTTGGTTGTGACGTATCTGTTAAGCCGCTACCACCCACATAAAAACACACAGGTTTAAAAACCGTCATTTTGACCTTTGCTCAAGATTCCTCCTTTTATGCATCTAGCCTTTTGCTCAGGCGTTGTTGGTATGACCTTCTTAGCTCCTGACAAGATGGTTTCACTTGTTGCAAACAAATGGTAGCAAGAAATAGACACTGTGTACTTATTTCTGGAAAGCACCATGCGTGCAGCCAGTTGGTCTAGGAAAAAAGTCTTTTTATTATTCTTGGAATTTCTCACGGTAATCTTCAACATGAACGACTAGAATACAACTCCCTTTGAAGCTGCTCACCGATATGACGTCAAGGAGACTTAAGTTATCTCTGCTGGCCACTAAAAGGATGTAACAGTGTTTATTTGCAATTTGTGTACACTTTAGTCTCAAGTCTCAACAACACTTAGGGAAAATATACATGTGACATTACAAAATATGACAACAAGAGTTTCCTTGCTTATGTAATGTGTAAACAGAAAGGTCAAGCATGATAAAGTCAGACCATTGACAGTATCAAAAATAACATGAGGTGTTTTAATTTTAATGGCAGGAGTAACATGGGTACTTTATATTGGTTTTTGGGAGAGTGGTTTTGGAATTGATGGTATAACCAAACAAAGAAAACTGCATGAGACAATATTGAGGAGTTTGTCATTTTTTCTCTTGAGTCTAGCCGAGTTGACTTAATGCAGGACTGAACATTTTCTTAGAACCAATTAACCACATGCAAGCCAGCACTAATTGGTTGGTTTAGTTCTCACTTAATTAGTTTTGTGCATAAATGCCAATAACGTGAGGTATTCCCAGAAACAAATCAGATAATATAAATAACTTTGTGTAATTAAATTGGCCATTGTCTAAGTGTTTTTGGTTACCTCGGTTGGCTTGTGATAAAACAAGTTAATAAGAGGTCTGTTTAATGAATGAGTTCAGGTACTTGGGTTGTGATAAAGGAAGGTTCGAATTAGTTCACTCGGACGTGGGGGGTAATGTGTTTACCAAATGTGATGTGGTGCTTTGTAGTGCAAAAAATACCTGAAGCAAACATGAAATAACAACAGTGTAGAGGCATTTTTTTGCACATATACATTCACAAACATGAGCAAGCGCCATATACTGTACATACCAAATACAAGCAGACCTCAAAACTTAACAAAGGTCGAAGTAATCATAGCGAGCATCACTGGGAAAGTTATTTCTGTTGATGACTTGAACTTTGCCACAAAAGAAGTGTCACTTCAGAGATGTATTAAGGACAGTTTACAGTGACCTAAGTCATTTTAGTAGTGCTGCCATGATGAATTTCACAGCGGAAGAACTAATCTATGTTTAGTTGTGAAAGAGGAATATTTAACTGATGATATGACTCATGTCAGGGTTTTGTTCAAAAAGGACGGAAGTTGTTAATTTGAATTGATGAATAATTGGACAGTTGCACAAAATAAGTTATTAGAAGGTGTTATTTGGTGAATCTTTAGCTTAATTCATTTGTGTTGAGGTGTCAGCCAAGGAGATAAATCACTGTGGTGCTACTCATGACTATTTAATTGAGGAAGTGGAGTAGTTTGCAGGAAGTTTCAAAGGTTATGATGTTAGTGTATTGCTTGTAGAACACTGCACATAAAATACATGTACCTAAATATACACATGGGAAATGTCATTAGAGTTAAATGTGTGTGAGTGGAGGAAGTGCATGAATGGGTATTTAAAAATAGAAGACAGACATGCACAGGGCAAACAAGTATAGAATAGCTCCATCTTGTAACATTTCTTTTAAGAACTCTTTGCAAGATTTATTTTCAAAGCTACAAGCTGCTGGTGGTGACATGTTGACATAAGGAAATACACCAGAGTTATGTTAACATTATTTCCACTGCATTAACACAACAATAGATCATTTGATTCCCCCCTTGATTTATACACTGTGAGAATGACAATTTTCTCAACCTGATCAAACTGTCCAGTGACTTGAAATGCTGCTGTGTCTTCTGGCTTTACTGCCTTCTTTTTATTTGAAAACAATACCTCTATTTTTACAATCGTTGTAGATTTAATGTAGTCCTTCTCATTGATAGGTGGACATAATAAAGTTATAGATGAGTAAATCATGGATATGAAGTTACAGTTTTGACTAGGAAGTCACAGAAAAAAATTACAACATCATTTTGTTTGAAGACTATACTAAGAATAGAGCTTTGTAAATGTTTGATTGATAAATAAATAAAAAAATATTATTTTATAGTGCTACTATAAAATAAAAAAAATTAGATGAATCATCCATGCAATCCTATTAGTGTTGCCCGTTTCCATTGAAAATTGAGCACATTGCATTATTAAGGTGACTGTTCTTTGTACGTGTGCATAAGTGAAGTTTGAATATTGTGTCATCTTTTATTTTATGATTAAGATGCATTCTAATGGACTGCATTTTATACATCAACATATCTTCAAAATACTTTATTATATATTTAAATTTGTTTTGTTTTCCTGTGAGTTTTTCCGCGACTTTAATTCCCACATTCGTAAATATGATATCACGCCCACTCCGAGCAAGCTCACCACCCCCAAAAGGGCATCGACTACTGAATCAATCCCCCGGATAGTGTTCACACATTAACCTATAGATCTAATTCTACATATTGCATAGAGTGTGTCTTTGTTGCCTACGAATCTTCTCTTGATGTGGCCAATCTGTTCTCACTTGTCCCAGCCTCACCATCTCAAGTAGATTAAGACATCAAAACAACTGAAGCTTTGCCTATTAGGCGGGATGCTACCAGATAATGTGCCGGGCATCGTTTCTAGATCCCATCGAGTGCTACAGTGAAGCCAGTAATGTAATTTTGGACAGCATCTGTACTGCAGACAAAAACCAGTTGGCTCTCTTTACGAGGTGGTGAACAACATCTGCAGTGACGGGAAGTTAAAAGTCTATATTTAGACGCCTGGGTTGGTACGTCAGTGACGTAGAACTAGCAGGAGATACGTCAGAATCAGACTGATAATAGCTGATGTTTTATGTGCATCATATAGGTGTTGCACGATCTGGAATGGTTACATAACTCTGGGAATTCGGCCACACCTGGCAGTGATCATAATGTAGATCTTTATCTGGCAGGTGAAAACACACGGGTTGCTCGGCGTAGCAACTGGTAATTCTGTGAAGGTCACTGCAACTTTTCAACAAGTCAGTTATGCTTGATTTATTAACATTGTCGTATAAAAGTAATGGAAAGGTAATTGTTTATGTAGTGTACTATCCAGTCTTTTTGACTTTGCAAAGCACTTCACACATTTGGTAAAATGTGTGTGTAATCTGGTTAAAATTTTATTTTTTCCCATTCCAAACAAACTTTGCCCATTCAAAATATGAGTGGTCATATATGTAACTAAAGCTATGAGTTGAATGTTTTTCAGAGCAGTTCAATAGTCATTGCATAAGCGAAATGAAATAATTCAGCAAGAATGAAAAGGTTTGACTTGTCCTAACAAATAAGGTAATGCGACGGAAGAATCATATCTCTATGCCACAGTGGTTCTGTCTTGTGTATGTAACAGTTGTCATGGCATGGGTTGTGAATGTATTCAATATTATATATGAATTTGTTCTTGCAGGTCGCCCCCTCGGTGCCCCGGCTCCCCTACAGCAGATGCCCATCAAGGGTGGTCCAGTGGTGAGACGACTGCAAAACACCCCCTGTACTGTCCACTCACCCCTTCAGTCTACACATGCCTGGACCTTCAACGCCCCCCAGGTGGGTAGTCTCATGGCCTCTTGTGGTCTTTCTTGTGGTACTTTGGTTTCATGATTTCTTTTACTTGTGTCATATTGTCATAGGTTCTTGGTCATGTGGTTTTATAAGTCTCATGTGGTCTCTATCTTGGCACATGATCTCATGTATCAATCTTAGTCTCTCTCGTGGATCATGACCCATGTCTCTCTCTCTTGGTCTCTTTTCTCTGTTATCATCTCATATCTTTCTCTCATAGCCTCATGTGTCAAGGTCTCATGTCTCTCTCATGGTCTCATGTGTCAAGGTCTCATGTCTCTCTCATGGTCTCATGCTTCTCTGAGGGTTTCATGTCTCTTGAGGTTTCATGTCTCTGTCATGGCTTCATGGTCTAATCTCTCCATGGTGTGATGTATCTATCTTAGTCTCATGTTTGTCTGTCTTGATATTGTTTCTCTCAAACCTTCTTCTCATGGTCTCATGTCTGTCTTCTTCTTATTGTAGCTCAGCATCTGTAATAGCCACGTATATACATGGCTAGAGTATTGTCTTAGATTTGTCTTGGTCATCATGTCTCTCTGAGGCACATGTCTCGTGTGGTCTCATATTTATCTCATGGTCTCATGTCTCTCATGGTATCATGTCTCTCTTGTGGTCTCATATCTTTTTTTAGTCCCATGTCTGTGTTTTGTACAGATCATGTTCACAAAGATTGCTTATAATTTCTGTCCAAACATGCATAACATTCATGCACTTCTTCAATGAATTACATGTATGATGATGTATTTGTTACATTGTTTTATGTGTGGGCCAATCTGTCGCGTTTGTCTTCTTAACTCACTGATGATGAAACCACTGAAGCCTGATAAATCTCCTGTATTTATTTCAAAACAAAATAGTTTAAAAAAATTGTTACATTGTTAATTATTAGCTGTGTCTAAAACATATAAAGTGTTGTCAAGTTATGTTTGACAACTGATGACTAACAAAATGTGACCCTATGGTGCTTTGTCAATCATTTGAGGAATATTGGCTCATTGGCCACACATTATTAGTTCTTTGTGCTGTTTTTAGCCATGTAAAACAACACTTAGCAGCAGTTGATATGTTATGATTGATGAGCCAATACTCCAAAGTACCAGAAAGTCATACAAAACTGAACACCGATTAACCTCTGACAGATCAGACAACACAAAAGCTATCATTGTTACCAGTGCTACCCATGCTAGGGATATGTTTGCACTATCTGGCTGATAGCCGGTTCTTCAGTGTGATTATCCTACCATTATGAGTCACGTATATATTTAGTCATCATCTAAGGTAACCAACATTACTAAAATTAGTCCTGTATCATATCATTTGATCCATTCAAATTTCCTCCGCACCAGGAGTAGGTTTAATTTAGTGAAATTAATGCATTCGATGTTGTCATCTCACTGTAACACCATCTCACTGGCAAATTAATGACAGCCCATTTGATATTCAGCACACGCACCACCACTTCCTGTAAAACTATATATGGATACATATATGACATTTAAATGCACCACTAAGGTATACATTCCATGAAAAGTGAAACACATACTTATCTGAAGATCATAGTTTTTCATATGTGTATACCTGATGAGTTACATCAGTGATACCCAGAGCAAACTTATGTATCCCAGAAGGGCATATTTTTGAGTGGGATCAGTTCTGTTTGATTTGTTTAATTAACAATACGTAATTAATAAAAGATTAAAAACATATTTATCATATAAATGCCTGTTTATAGTCTGGATCATTCTTAAGCCATGATATTTTCAACTAAAATAAATCAGTTGATGAACAATTTTAATTGAAGTATTTCATAGTATACTATTTATGACAAATTTATTAATACACAAAAAACAATAAATAAACTAACTAGCTGATAGCAAAAATGAGAAATACATAACGCATTAGTTCATAAATTACTCTATTTAGCATTTTAAAAATGTCAGTCAATTTATTTTTAAAATGACAAACTAACCAAAACAAAGTGGTAGCATGAGTGCATTGCGAGCATTGTGTGTATGTCAGTGACATGTTCTTGAACAACTTATTCCATTGCTGTGATTGTTGGATAGCGTTTAGTCCTAGAATATAGAAATATGGCGGATTTTCGTGCAGATGTGAGGCTTTATCCTCACCATCTCATTGGACTGTATACAGTGTACCAAGGTTTTATGCATTGCTATGCACACAAACCAAACTCTTCAATGGGTAGTGTGAGGGCATAAAGACGTTGTGTCAACACTCTTTCGATGTTGGTTAGTAAACAACACATCAGTGGGTAGTGTGAGGGTTCAGTCTTCAGTTGCTGTCGCCATTAAATGTCAAGCAGTTGGGGTTCAGTCAGTCCCTGATATTATCTCCAGGGTGGCATATTTTGAAATTTGCAATGGCCACAGCAGTAACCACCTGCAGGGACCTCAAGGGGATAGATCAGAAGTCACCAGGACAGTACTGAGTAGTGGTATATCAAGCTGTCTCGACAGATGATCCAGGCAACTGGTGATGTAGATCGAGAGACTGTGAGAGTCTCTTCGCCATCATTTTGTGGTCGACGGTGTCAGACGCAGCCGATAGATCAACCAGCACTGCAATAATCATGTTTTGATTGCCCTGTTCAAGCGGAATGTCGTCCTGCATGCTGAAGTGTCGTCTCATATGATGATATATTTATTTGATGTAGCACTAGATGCAAGATCTCAGCTTGACATTATGTTCCTTGGCCATTTGCCCACTAGCCATATGACCCTGACATTCTGCTTGCCTGACTAATATTTTGCTTGCCCTGAAATTACTGTTAACTGCCACTTTCATGCGTGTTTACACAAATAATGTAATTGAAATTTCCATGCTTTTTTGCACAAATACAAATGAAAATGTCCGGCTCTTAACCATACTTTTTGTAGTACAGGTTGTAGTTACAAAGAGCTGTCCGTTATCTGATTTCTGTCAAAAAAAATGTTTAATGTTGCCTTGTTTTAAAAAACATCGCCTGCATTGTGTCCATGTGCATAGTGTTATACCCATGTAGATATGCCATTCCATATATTCTAAAAAGAAATGTCTTTCTATCGACAGTTATATATTCGCCTATAAATAAAATGAATTACCTCTCAAGCGGACTGAAGTTCCCGGTTGTGTCACATGACTTGCATCATGTGACACAAGCTGTAGCATGAAGAAGGCTGTGAGAGACAGCTGAAATATACGGAAAAATTAAAAAAGTTTCTTTACATTCGAAAGTTATTCGCCTCTGCTTAAAACGCTGCTGGTCTGCATTTCATTTAAGGTTGCAGTTAATTAACCAGTTAGCCAGGTTTCTGATCTGGATTTTGTCTCCTTACAAAAATGTTTGCCTTAAACAAACATTCAATGGTTGATCCATCTTTAATTTTTTGCCTGCAACAGAGCCGCCCCTGACGTCAACAATGACCTTGGAGTACAGCGTGTGCCACCTGGTGGCTTAATTGGCATTATACATTACATACAATCTACATTATCATCTGTGAAACAGTGTTTTAATTTGCAATTTGTTTTTGGTATTTATAGACAATTATAACTGTCAAAACTTCAATAGTGCTAATACATTTCATCTACCAGATGCTGCATCACTTAGCTTGTCCATGCATAACTATTCTACTTGCATACCAAGGTACTTCAGCTTGCCCAACCATACATTTTACTTCCCCGAGCCAATTAGGCAACCACTGATTGGTGTCAAGCCCTGACATTTGTTACTGGTAAACCTTTGAGACATGGTCTACAACTACTAAATGCTAATACTGTACCGTTATTTAGTATTATTTAATAATAAGTATGGATCAGTTTAGAATATAACAGTAATACATACACAGTTTTGTTTTGTCCTGTACTACTATGCATACTGCAAGCACACGCACATGCGCACGCGCACACACACCACACACATACACACACACACCACACACACACACCACATGCACACATGCATGCATGCATGCACACACATACACGCACGCACGCACGCACGCACACACACACACACACACACACACACACACATCATATACGACATACATTAATGCATCATTTGGGTCCACTCACTGAAGTGTAGAGGATTATGTTAAAACTAATTCCAACACAAATAGATTTATGCATTTGGAATGATTTTTGGTTGGCCAAAACAATAGCCCACCTTTAAATAGTCACTCAAACCTATCTGCACCAGACGTTGACCTTATTAATAGATCTTCTGGACAATGGTCATTTAGAAAACTCACCTGTATATAGCCAACTGGACAATGCCCATCTGGTCAACAACTTATGAATAGCAGAACACTTGGAAGTATGTCATGTTTCCGCATACTCTTCTAATCTTTAATTCTGTGCCAACAATCTAGAATTAATCCATAGGATAAAATAGCAACTTATTAATCTTATTATTCATGTACATATTGAAATTATAAGAAGCATGTTAAATATTACAAACAAAAGAATAAGGAAGTTGATAAAAGCTAGTTAATGTAGTTTATCTACTAATTCCGTCTTTGACATACAACTGCATCAATCTATCCGTGTTGGAATTAGCTTAAACATAATAATTTGGCATGACTCAGCAGGTTTTATTACTTAATCTAAGTGATGGAAAACCTGAAAAAAAGCAAGTTGTCGTAAATTTCAGCGTTTTACAGCATGGCTATTAATCACAGGATCAGTTCGCTAACACTGTTATGGGCTTGTAAACCTGATTTTGCTCTGTAAAATCAATTTTATTCATTAATAGGGATCTAAAATACTTCAACACCATGGTGTGTCACCACGGCACTTTGGCTGGTGTGTCACAGAAATATCTTCTTTTTTTTGGTTTTTACAGTAATTGCCTGTTTTCCTGTTTAATGATGGACTTGGTAATGGTCTTTCTGGTGGATTTTCTTCTGAGCAGAATATGTGTTGGTGAAGTGATTCCTAAGTGTGACTGATTAAACAAGGGACATTGTGCTTAGGGCTCACAGTACTTAGTCTAGTTCACCTAGTTGTTTGGTGTTGTCACAGTGTCGGTGATTTAAGGTCAGATATGAGTACCCTCCCTATTCAGCCAAATTTCTGTATTTTATCTTAGGGCACACTTTCCTGTTTTGGGAATCTTGCATAAACAGGTTGGAGCTTGCATAATTGTGTGTTTCAGTTAACGATATATATTACTCTGCTGATCTATCAAATTGTCAGAGTTGAAAAACTAAATATCAAGAGGTTTCTTTTGCTCATGGTGTAGCTCCCAAAACCATGAAGTTTTTTTACAGTTTGACTCTGCATGGTAACTTTTTGTTTAAGTCTCCTTTAAACTGCATGGTTTGCATTACACTAGAAGCCTCAGATTTCAAGGAAAAAGCCTTGTTACAAGCTTTCGTACTCGTAACTCCCATTTGTAGGGTATTGTGAATCTTCATACTGATGACACTCTCATAGGAAACAGAAGACAAATTTCCCTGTACAGAAGTACACTATCTTAAAAGTCTAAATTATCTAATATACGTTTAAGAATCTCAAGCCATGACATGATATTTGCCCAGTTACTAGTATGAGTTGCTAACCAGTGTCACATGACCATTTTTATGCTCGTCACATGATGACAGTTCCGTAAAAATCGCGGGAAGTTTTTAGCTGTCGTCTGTATTATTCACTGGCTGCCTCTATCGCATTTCTGTCATATCATTACCACTAACCTGGTCACATGACACTGGTTAGCAGCTCACAGTAATACCTACTAAGAAGGTGCCTGGGTGTCCACGGAGTACTGTGTACATTATGAAGCTTCTGAAAGGTAAAGTTCTGATATATTTCTAATTGAATATTGCAGTTTGGTATGCACGTGGAGGTTGAAATGAATGTTCATAAATCCTTGTAGTCTAGAAAGGTAGAGCTACAACACGTTTTAAAATTCAGTATAACATTCTGATATACAGTTGCACATTGAAAAGAATATTCCTTATGATCTGTAAGAGGTTGCTGCTCATGGCAACAGAGGTTTCCTGAAGGAGCGGCAACAAGGTTTACTTTCTTACGTATGAATTATGGCATATTAATTTTACTGATGTATGTCAGTAACAATATATTTCTTAAGAAATACATTGGTTAAACTGATTGAGCACCAGAATGTTAATTGAGAGGATCTTATTCAGAGTACACCTGCACTGTTGCCATTTTGAAGTTGGGTTATTTTGTACATATTATCTATGTCTTTCAGAGAAGACACTAATAGCCAGAGGGGTGGAAGCCCTGCTCTCTGGTGTCTCTTTCAAGGAAGACAAAGACCCCATAAGGGATAAATGTGAACCCTGTTGTGGACTCAGCATTACACAGAATTGAGCCAGAATGATATTCCGGCTGTTCATCTAAATATGAAATAAAAACATTCATGTCTCACTCCATTATGAATTGACTGGGTGACACATCTAGCCTGTGCGAGCCTGAATAGAGCCAGGCTTGAGCTGGACTGAGCCAGTGTCTGATCGACTTTATTAAAGTATGATCAGCAGACAGGGTCATTGACTGCAGCCGTCATTCAGTGGGTATTAATCAGATTTATCTGATCTGATCAGTTACAAATCGGACAACAGAATGAACATGGTCGCTGGCAGGCATCGTGCATTTAGCCCATAATTGTCACCGTCGAGATTCGATACAAAACTACAAATTATCATGCACCTAGCAACAGTGTGATTATGGCACCGCAGAACACATTCCTATCAGTGGCACTGACGTCAACGCATTACTGCGAGATCAACACAATTCTTTATGTACTCCTGCCAAAAAATCTCCTAATCCGCCCGCACTGAAGGCTGTATCTTTTTCCGCACACCTCCAGCTGTTGTACAGTGATTCCAAGAAACGTCACCCAGCCGCCGTGAATGGAATCTCAGGTCAGATGCGCATGCTTGCGCATGCTGGCAGCGTGTTGCTGACGGTGTGCATGCACGTGTATGCACGTGTCAGTTCAGAGAAACGACTAATTATTGCCGTCGTATCGTCGAGTAGCACCAAGCCGGAAGCCACATTGTAAATAGTGGCCCGGAATTAAATGCCACTTACCCGCCGATGACGCAAGTAGGGCGCCTGGGCATCGCACGCTAATAAACTACGACTGCGCATTCTTGCGCGCCGCTGTGTGCACTCGGCCGGGGCTGATTAGTTTTGGGGGCTAGGGCTGTCCGCCAGTCGCAGATCGACGCGGCAAGGTAAACACTGTGCAGCTCTCCAGGTCAACCCTTGCATCCACCGTAGTAATACCGAGTCATCACTGGCGATCACACACACACACGTGTACACTGTACACGCACACACGCATGCTGGAATCAGCTGTTGACGTATAGTGTAAGTACCATCATTATCCCGTTGCATGCTTACATAGCCTGGTTCATACTTGGCAGTATGTGTATATTAGTTGCATCGTTTTATAAGATTTTTAGGGAATTGACTGGTGCTCAATGAGAATTCATTGTTTGCAAAAAATTAACACATTGATGCCTTTTGATGTGTACTTTGCTTACACTGTGTCGGTCATTGCATGCTAAAAAATAAGGCGCTGATTAATAATTAAGTCTCTTGGCAGTTCAGGTGTGAAAACTGGTTAGGGGTTGCTCTGGGGGTCAAGTCTGTTGGAAATGTACCAGGTGATAAGTGGTGATAGTTCAGATGTATTGTACACGTAGCTGGAGGGAATGGGACATGCATTTTGCAGATATTGGGTTTAAAGCTGCTCCCAGGTATTGGGTGAATGGAGGAAGCACAAGACCACGTGGTGTGGGTGAGAATATATGTAGGGTCTTCTGCAAACCCTGGACATGCCAGTATGCGGTCCAGAAGTAAATATAAACAATCCCTGAAGACAGATCACATTTAGGGTGCCTAGGACCGAGAACCATGGTGGACTTATAATTGTATCTCAGGCACAGACAAAATCATAGTGCCTATGAGTAAAACTCATGGAGTGATGATGATGATTTATTGGTAGTTGATGGTGTCAGATCACAAGTCATAATGTATTGAAGAATGTTTGGTCATGGAAAGAAGATGTAGAGTGGCTATAAGATAGAAGCTCTATATTTCTCAAAATGCTTCCTGTCATATACTTCAAGTGCTGGTGTCTCAAACCTTGGGCAAAACGTTTTGCCTGTGTCCTTAGATAGATACTATCTGCAGACCAAGGTCCCTGCCCTCAGGTAAAACACTCTGCTCTCACATAAAGCGCCTTGCCACTGGGCAAAACACCCTGTGATTGATTGCACAAAGCACTCTACCACCTCCTGTAACACCCCCTACTCTTAGGGAAACCACCCTACCCTACTGTAAGACACCAAACCCTCAGGTGCAACACCCTAGTTTCATGTGAAACATTCTCTGTTGGGCATAATGCCCTGCTCTTGGGAATGGTCTGTGTTCTCTTCTTAGATGAGTTTACCATAAGTTTAATCATTTTGCGAAGATAACAGTTGTTGAAATAAACTTTAGACAGTTTGGTGAAGATAAGTTTGTTTTTCTCTTCTTCACCTACCTTATTGTGTATATTTTATAAATTAATAGCTGAAAAATTACTACAGAAGTTTTGTGTTGATAAAAGTTTTTAAGCAAGAATAATTTATATGTTGCAATGTTTCATAAAACAATCCTGATGATTATTATAAACCACTGTGTATTCCTGTTTTTTGACGTGTATAGCTAGATCGGGCAATGCAATACTACAGAGTATCAAGAGTAGTGATGCTCTGTATACTTCACCAGTGTTGCCATTGGCAGAAAATGCTTTTATGTATATAGTTATTAGTGATACTTTATTTTACCTTTTTTATATGGATGTAATGTTCCGGAATAAAGTTATTGAATTGAAAAAAATTGAATAATAGATGACACTGCAGACTAAATGGTGAGATGTCTGTCAGTCCATTGTATGGCTCTTGAATTAAAACCATGATGAAAAAATTGTCTTCATGATAACAAGTATCTATGGCGTGAAGCATAATCTATCACTGGGTATTAATTACAGTGTTATTAGTATTTGTATATTCACTGTAACTCAGTTGACTTGCAATGGATATAGTATCTGACTGCGATCTGAACTACATATTGGCAGGTAAATTGTCAGTGGGCCAGACGTTGGCAACTTTGGTCTAGTAATTATATTTACAAAAACAGTTGCTAATTTAGTGGCTATTTGTGATGCAATTCGGATCATTATAGTAAATTGTGGTAATAAGATTGTGATTTTTGCAGACATGATGCTAGTTGTCATGGCAACCTGCTAACAATTGGCATGTCAACTTGACAACTTGCCAGCTGTCATTACAATTTGTTAACTCTCATTACAACTTGCCAGCTGTCATTACAACTTGATAACTCTCATTACAACTTGGCTGCTGTCATTACGACTTGCTAACTGTCATTACAACTTGATAACTGTCATTACAACTTGCCAGCTGTCATAACAACTTGATAACTGTCATTACAACTTGCCAGCTGTCATTACAACTTGATAACTGTCATTACAACTTGGCTGCTGTCATTACAACTTGCTAACTGTCATTACAACTTGGCTGCTGTCATTACAACTTGCTAACTGTCATTACAACTTGCCAGCTGTCATTACAACTTGCTAACTGTCATTACAACTTGCCAGCTGTCATTACACCTTGCCAGCTGTCATTACAACTTGCCAGCTGTCATTACAACTTGCCAGCTGTCATTACAACTTGCCAGCTGTCATTGCAACTTGCTGATTGTCACTACAATTTGATCACTGTCATTACAACTTGCTGACAGTCATCACAACTTCCATATGCTTGCATCCCGATGTATTTATCAATTATACAATAAATGTTATCATGCAGATACAGGTGAATCTTGTACATTCAAGTAGAGTGGTCTTATTTTGTCTTGTAATGTTATTTCTTAAAACACGTCAATGTCTTAGTGTGAATCTATTGGGGCAGTGGCCAGTAACTGAGGCTGTGGGGACTTACGAGCCGTCCACGCCCACTTGGTTGTCACTGTCAAATTAACCAACACAACAGTGATATCAGATGCATAATGAACTGCGCAGTGACGTCAATGACTTCATTAGTCATGCATGCTTGTGTCAACAGTGAAGTTAAATGACGTTGCTCCATCACTGATGATGTTATTCTACATGGTTGGTCGATGCTGTGGTCCCACACGGTGCGGTGCGTGTCCCCTGCCACTGGGTGAAGACTCGACGTGGAGGACGTGGTCTTTATGTCAGGGGATGTGATGTCATCAAAAGGGATTTTGTGCCACACAAAGGTGGGGTGATGCCATAGAAGATGAGATTATGTCAATTGAAATGGATGTGTTGTCATCCAGTTGGAATGTTGTCATTGAATGGGGATGTGGTGTCATCCAAGGGATTGTGATGTCATCCAAGGGGATGTGATGTCATCCAAGGGGATGTGATGTCATCCAAGGGATTGTGATGTCATCCAAGGGGATGTGATGTCATCCAAGGGATTGTGATGTCATCCAAGGGGATATGAAGTCAACAAAAAGTGGGAGTGATGTCATCCAAATGAGACATGATATCATCCAGAAGCATTTGTGATGTTATCCAAAAAGGACAAGGTGTCACCCAAAAGGGGTGTAATGTACGTCACATTAGATTAGGGGAAATGATGGGATTTGAGTAGTGATACAATTTGAGGGTATACAATGTCACAAAAGTGTATGGTGTAATTTATTCTGACCTGGGGTTGACATATCATCAGAGGAATGAAGTACTCCTAGTTGGCCACATGAATAAAAAAAATTTAATACATTTCAAATAAAACAAATTCCTTCTCTACTTTTGTTTTTACTATAGTTTCCCACGGTGCCATAGACATAGACCATGGAGTTTGTTTATGAACCTGTGAAAGAGAGACAAAATTATTATTCATACATAATAACTAAGGTGTCAGTTTCTGCGGTCTTTTTAATAGCAGTTATTCTGGTTCTCGCCTCGTAGTTTTTACGAGTCAACAAACACCACCGGCAAACACAGATCCTTCTCAAACTGCACCTTTTTCCGGTCCTGTTTGTTCTCACGCGTCGCTTTCAAATGTCAGCCCTGTCTGCCCCCCATACAGGTGAAAAATGTTACGCTTTGATTCCACGGCGGAACATTAAAACGAAACGTTGGTTGACGGAACGTATACGCGGGAACACGTGGATGCGATGTCGACCGGACGAGATAATTATGTCCGCTTTTTCTTGCGTTTGCGTCAGCACGGTGAGTCAGACCGCGAAAAAATGTATAAATAATTGACGGGCGCCAGACGAAGGTGTGAAACGCAACATGATAGGTCAGTTGTGTATAGCATATGACTGTGAGAGATCGTCACAAGTACGCATGTGACAATGTGACATGTCACTGAATGACACCGACATACAGCGATCTCGCGGTGCAAGTTTTTATGCTAATAGGTCACATAGTTTCGAGTAAGCATTGCTTCCGAATTTCCCTGTCATGTTCTGAGGTGAAATAGATCAGTTGTGGCATGTCATTGTCCGTGTTTTCTCACTGGATGGGCACGTTTTGTGTGACATCTGCCACTTCTTTTGTCATCACCTATTTATTATCTTGAATCTACTGCCTACAATTTGCATAATAGTAATTTGTTTTAATAATTTTAATTACTAACCTTGTGTTTTTGTAAAAAAAATATGTTAACACTGTTATGATATTCCATTTCACATATCTATACCTAATTTAATGCATTTTTCATTCTTGTCAATGCAACTTTCACATAGTGAAATATTCATATATAATATATTCATATATAATAAACTAAAAATGCGTATTGTAAGAGGTTTGCTCATTTAAGAGTTGCCCTCAACACCAACAACTGCAGATTATCTGCAGAATATATTATATTGAATCTCATGGGACTTTTGCATAAAATGTCTAGAGTATTTTACTATGGAATATAAAATAATAGGCGGCCATGGGAATTCCTTAACAGTATAGTGATCTAACAGATCATCCTTTGAAACCTACAGAAAACATATAGAGTTTGTAAATAACTTGTTATAACATTCTACAGAAATATTATGGATTTTTTTAATAGGTTTCTCTATTGAAACCTACAAAATGTACATAATTTGTTGCTAATGATAAGGTCAACAAAACAAGACTAAGAACGAAGATTTCAGTAAGTTATCGCCTGACCACGACTGAGGAAATTCACTTAACAGGAATGAAAACATTTCTTTGAGAAAAAATGACTATGGGAGACAGCTAGGTTGTAGAACGTGCAACCGGCAAAATTGTTTGAGACGGGCGTGTGTTGGAGACATCAGGGTGCATTTGCAGCAGATCATTGATTAGTGATGGCCCACTGTCTTACACCACCAGCCTACCGGTAGTACCAGTGCCTCTAATTGACGCGTGTGTTTTGGTGGAATATGCCCGCTCATGCATAGTTGCCTACACACGTACCTTTATACGTACGCGTAGAGCTCTTCCATGGATCCATATGTGATGACACATAAATATGTTTAAAAATAGAACTAGCAGGTGGTAGTAAGGATCTAAGGTGATTCGCATGAGTTATTACATAATATATTGATTTTTATGGTGATATTATCTAGTCTGAAGAAAATATTTGTTTCCATGTTTGAATATCTGTATTTTTAGCTTGATCAATTACTCATGTTAATTTAGTAATAGTTATATTATTTTTTACAAAAATAATTATATTTCAAAAGAACAAACCGTAAGCTTATTTTTTAGTTATACAACATGCTGGAATTATCTTTGCTCATTAATCGCAACATGGCAGTTGAGATGGTGTTTAATAAACAGGTTTGTAAGGGAGTAAAGTGTGAAATGCTTTGAGCAATCCTGAGGACTGGATACTGTGTTACATAAGAACTTACCTATACTATATGGTTTTACCGTCGCTTTAAATATGAAATATTGAGATGTGATTTATGGAATAACATGATATGGTGGAGTGTGACACAGGCCATTCCAGCTGACTGCCGCGGCAATCACAGAATGTATCTCTGGCCTGATTCTATCTCTAACAACAACTCAACCCCATAAAAGAAATTTCATTAATGGCCAGGAAGTGGATCAGCATGTATCAGGATTGATTCGTGAAATGCAGGGCATCTTCTTTGAACCTGTTCTGCATGGGGATGAGCTGCCTGAACCGATCACAGACGAGTCCTCTGATTCTAATTTCATCTGATACTTCCTCGTCGTCATTGTTGCGCTTGAAACGGGACGCTCTGGCGATTGGGGTCTTGTAATGAAATGATGCTACAGTTCTATAACCTGACAGCCTTGGCCAGGAGATGAGTTTCGCACGGAACACGGACGGCATTTCTGGTCGAGCAGATGCATTAGGGTTTATATAACTGATAAGAAGGATTGTGTAGTTTTGGGTTGGTTTTGAGCATGTATTGACGTCACTGCAGCCAAAGATGCAGTCAAGTGTGCAGTGAATATCATCAGGCTCAGCCACTGTGTAATCGAACCATGCGACACGGATATCTTGGTCCTGTATTATCCTTCTACCTACCTCTGTCGCACCGGCGACTATATTAAAGTCGAATTTCCCATGAGCACTCGGCTGTGAAATGGATTCCGTCTGCACCTGATCGTTTCGAAGTTTCCCATTTTCTTTCTCACGTTCTACCAGGCAGTGCAGTTAAAGTTCATGGGACATGGTATAGGAGATGTGTGCATCAAGTAGGGTAGATTTATGTAGAATTATGATTTTTATTTGGGAAACACTAATTGTTCTTTACACCCCGTCCAGTCTGGCTACTTTCCTGTTTCTCTTCCTCTCACCCTCTCCCTCTCCCTTGTCCATGTTTATAATGACATTAAATGAACTGAAATCACAATCGTCTATAGTTCGAGAAACCATCTGAGCTGCCACACCCTTAACTTGAGTACTGCCACAAGGTTATAATGTAGTCAGTTTGTTATGTATTAATATGCAATTGTTACTGGCGGGATATGCAGCATAAACATGTAGCGTTCAGATTAATACTCATAATTTGTTTACGAGTGATTACTTTTTATTTGCCATCAGATTATGTTATTTTTGGCCACTGGAACTGGCACCTTTTGTATCTCTTCAATGCAGTCAGCACTGCAGGCCTGGAATCTTCAAAGGGTCTCTGCTTGTATGGGAATGGTGGTATATATTTACATGTAAGAGCCATTGTGCTGTTCGCCCACTAGTTAGGCATCTGATGTATTGCCTCAGCAGAAGTCGTATTGAAAACATACGATCTGTGATTCATGACATTGTGTCATTATCCTATACATTTGTCATGGTTGGTGTATTAGATTAATGACTAGTGTCTGCAGAGGCGACAGAGATTATCGTTTCAGGAGATTACCGACGTAGCCCAATCGGTCGGCTTAAAGGTGCTTTGATAAGTCAACTGCTTTTTTCTGGCAGGCAATAAAAGAACATTTTAATGAGGTTATTTGTTAGTCAAGGTAATAAGGTTAATCACTGGTTATGCTATGTGGTCAAGTTGAGCCAGTAATTAAACTAGTCCAAGGGACAGTTAGTATGTTGATCTGTCCAAACCAAAACTAAGATCATATATTTGTGGAAATTCAATGGTTCACCATTTCAGCCAAAGACTGAACATTTTGTGTGGGTTGATTATTCATTTTTACCTTTTTTCATGCAGAAAATATCAACAAATCACGTGGTAAATATTCATGCAGATAACTTAAATGACGCAAGACGCTGTGAGCGGTCGACGCCCATTAACACTAAACTTAGAACCAGTGTCATTGTCATTCAAAGCCCGCAATCAAGTATTGCGCATTAGATTAGCACGTCAATCGCGATTGTCATCCAAATTACACACAATCCATTGACTGCGTTAGAGACCCATGCGTGCGATCATATTTATTGGACAGGGCCAGTGGTGTTATGAGAACCGCACTCAGTAGTGGTTGGTCGAGCTCTGCCCGGTCCTGTCTGTCAGGTCGTCTTTGGCTGTCAGTAGTAATAAACATCGTGGTGCTGCTGCTTGTAGGACCTGGCCCCTGTCACTTCTGTCAACTCAGAGGTAGAGGAGACTGCAGCACTGCTTGAAGGCATCCCGTCCCAGCCAGGTACGTGTGATATATATATCGATGGACGTAATCTGACAGTGTCTTTGACCGTGGCAAGGTCGGTGGGTTTAAGGTGTGGGTGTTTAATGTGGGTGAGATGTGGGGGTGAGTGCCTGTCCTGGGAAGATTTGTGGGGACTGTCACTGACATGTGATTGCTGAGGACAAAGGGACATGCTCAGGTGTGAATGTGAAATGAGTAGACTCAGGGGAGGGGGTAAGAGGATATGTCAGTTGTGGATGCCTAGATTTCATGGCTATCAAGTTTATGGGGTGGGTATTGTAATGTTCATAGGGAAAGTAGGTGGGTATTACAATGTTCATAGGGAAAGTACCGGTAGGTAAAACCTGTCGGCATGAAGAATTTCTCTAAGACCGCAAAGCTGTCTTATCAGGAAGCCACAGATTTTTTTTACAGAAATAGAAGTATGCCTGACCACAGAAGCCACATCCTATGGTCAGAAACATCCTCCATAATCCTAAATGATCTCAGTAAAAAAAGTATTTATAAAAAAGAGCATTATAGCATAATAGTAAACGTATCAAATGCTACACACTAGATTTTTTTTATTAAACTTTCTATTAAAAATAACCAAAAACATCCTGTAAAATAATATGTAAATGTTATAGAAAAAATAGATATTATTTTGTAGCTACTGTTTTGTGAATCTTTACAGTTCTGCAATATTCTTTCGAAAACCATGCATTAGATCCTGTAGAATAATCAATGCAACATTTTACTAGATCATGCATTGTCACTGTCACAGCACGTGATTGCTTAGGATTAAAAGATACTTGGGTACTCAAGTGAAACATCTATTTAGGTAAAGTACCCAGTATGTGCAGTGATGTACTGCAGTTTTATAGCTGGTTGTGCAGTAGCCAGCATATCATTTGATGTCAGAGTGATTCAATGTGATTGCATTTGATCGTAATCAGCATTAACATGATTCACCTTGATTACAGTCAACGCTATTCGCCATGAATGCGCTCAACGTAATTGTTGTCAGCAATCTCAGCATAATTAATGTTTGCATGTTTGTTGTTACTATTACCCAACATGATTGTTATCAATGTGATTTCATACAACTACTTTCAAAATTAATGATTTCTACTAATGTATAATTATTATCATGACGGCTGTTGGAACAATTGGTGATGACTAGTGTATCTGCATGATTTGACATAAATGTTTTTTATATGACTCTGCATCACTGCTGTTGACAATAGCTACACCTCGTGCCCTTTAAATATGGCAGTATTTCACTGACAAGTGGTCATAAACTTCCAGTGAAGACAGCACAAACTTGGTCACTGGAACAGATGCCACTGAAGATCCAATTGTGTCCCTGGGGACAAGTTGTGTCATCCATTAACTCACTGTTTAATGGATGGCAGTGGAGTGGCAGTGCAGTTGGAGGCTTTAACAAAATATCCAACACTGCCCACCCTAGGACCACAAAATATCTCCAAAATCCCCCCCCCCCTGCATTTTCTAATGTCATGTTTGACAGCAGTGAAATGCCAAGGCTCCAGTTCAATCATCCATGTCCTGATGACAATAGAAGAGAATGGTTTTATCAAAAACAATACAATCAGCTCTTCCAAAAGATGCCCTTATTGTTACCCTGTAATATGTATTTAATCAGATTTTTAAAACAAAATGGGTAGAAAACTATTAGAAAAGTTGTCATTGAGCAAATGACTTATGAACAGATGCTTTGTGAACAAATAGTCTATAATGCTCTGTGAACAAATGGCATGTAACACCTTGTGAACAAACTCCCTCTGAACAAATGCTCCTATGAACAAAATTAATGTCCTGTGAGCAGATTCTTCAATGAACAAATGCCCTGAGACCAAATGGCACAAATGACAAAGATAAATGTACTCTATACAAATGTTGTGTACACAAACGCCCTTACCCTATGAGCAAATGCTCCTATGCATAAATGTGCTATGAACAAATGCTCTGTGAACAAACACACTGTGTATTTGCCTAATGAGCACACAAGTCAGGAGCCAGTGCCAATCCACAAAGGGTTGTTTTTCTATTACCCTGACCATATTACACCATTAGCCTTATCTCGAGCCACTAATGATGTTGTTTAGGAGGCATGTTTGGCCATATGTTTATGTTGACCTTGTTAGTACACATTAGAACCGGTGCTTAGACAAGATCAAGAAAGAGCTCTAAATAGCCTGGCTGGCTATGACGCATGACATGTCATTTAGGGTGGCCATATACTTTTTCTGTTTGTTCTCCTGGACACATAGGAAGGTGAAGGCGGACAGTGATTATTCATGTATCAATCAAACCTGTTAATTACATCTGCATTCTGACATCACCCAAGCACACTATTAGGCAATGTTATGTGTGAACTCTGCATAAACAACTATTGAGAAGAGTAATTAATCAAAGCTCTGATTACCAGGACCAGGTAGTTGCTTCCAAAGTGACAGCTGGCAGTCCAAGGCACAGAGGTCAGCTTTATGCATTTATGTACAAGTCAATGTGATGTCCACTGAGCAAATACTGAATGGTCACTCTCAAAGTCAGGCAGGATCACTTTGTACCAGTTTGACAGATAAATATATTGACTATTGTTAACAAATCTTTGTTGTGTATTGGCCTCACATTAAAAAATTGTGTACATTAATTTCATACAGTTTTTATCTCTGTCGTTTTGTCATTGGACATTTAATGGATATAATTTGTTAACTTTTTTAAATTTCAAGAAAATATTTCTATTAACACCACTACAGTGTATCACTATTTAATATTTATTAGACTACTACAGTGAACTGGTTTTAATTTCTTCATAATTACCTGAGGGGAATAATCTTGTTCAAAGATAATTTCTCTGTCCCTTGATGTATTAGCATCTACTTATAGGTTTTAATACTGCAATACATAAATGCAAGTTGTGTTTAATAAGCTTGTAGCACTGTTGCAATTTATTTTGTGTTATGAAAAATATTTGGTAGATGTGTTTATGAATGCTGCACAGATAATAAACAGCACAATTAATGGTGTGTGCAATAACACGTACCGGTAACATCACAAACAATGACAAACAGAACATTTATGACAATTTGTGATGCAATTAACATGTATATCTGTTGACGAATGAATTGTCACTTTCCTGAGAAGCCAGATTGATTTAGATTGCCAATCGTGCCAAAGTTTAGAAGTTCCATCTGCGTGAATGCACTTTCTCTGAGAAATCTCCAAACTAACCAGTCTATTAAGTGGCAGTAACAAGTTGTGTTTACAATGTATATAGAACAGATAGAGTACATTTAAAAGGAAAAACAATACTACATATTTATGGCTCAGTAAGTCTAACTACATATGTGTGCCAGTTTATCTATCAGTCAACTTGGCAGTGCTGCAGTGTAGTAATATTTTATGGTTGCCTGCTAATGACACATTAACAATGGCCATTTGAGTGTCCCTAAAATGATGGTTTAGTAGTCACTGTGCGACAGTTTTATTATTGGAAATTCCTAGACAGTATTTTGCCTCAAGAGGCCGTTTGCATCCTAAACTGATAGGGCTTATGTTTACATATTCATGACATCAAGCTACTTTGTGACAGCGCAACAGTCAGTTGCTATTTTCAGCATGTATTGGCTGACCTATGGGTACTTGATGTCGTTCACTCTCCTTCTCAGAGGAATCAAAATAGCCACGAGGTGCTACAAATACAACTGACGACCAATGCATGGCGGTCCATCCATCATGAGGTCTTGAATTTAGAAAATGCTGCCTTTGTCTTCTGGTCTAATTCCTTGAATGATATCACCGCCAAAGGTTGCCAATAATGCCATCTAGAATGCATTGACGCAATCGTTTTCTAAATTGGTGACAAGCAGCAGTGTATTCTCAGATGGCTTGCATATTAGATGGGGTGTATTTCACGGATCTATTTTTGGGTCATAATTAGATACCACCAGAAATGGACTGTGGTGCCCCTGGTGCAAAACATGTGCTAATGCTTATGACACAGAATTTTGTACGGTAATTTTAGAAAGTTAAAACCAATAAATCTGTAACAATGTGTATCTGAAAAGATAGTTTTAACCAAGAATACATCATGCTAACATTAATAGATACTGCTGTTAAAAAAGTAAAGGCAAGTTCTTATAGAGTGCAGTATCCAGTCCTCGGGACCTTTCAAAGCGCTTTACACTTTACTTCCCTGACACCATCTCGGCTTCTCTGCTACAATTAATGTGCGAAGGCTGCTCGTACACATATCCACCACTGTCTATAGCCAGATACTCATTTACACAGCTGAGTGAACTGGAGCAATGTAGAGTGAAAACACTTGCCCAAGGTTTTTTTAACACCGCAGCACATGATTCGAACCCGGGTTCTCGTAGTTGAGAGTCCGAAACTCAACCCATGAGCCATTGCGCTTTGTTAAAAAGTCAGTCAATCTGATCTGAATAAGTCCAGCATGCAGTGGCACAAATATGCAATATTTTGGGTGTACAGCAAACCAACAGTGGGAATTTTATGTATATCTGTTTGTTAAGTCTATTCATGTTTTACACACATTTATGGATATAGTTATACAATGTAATCTTAGCTGATGAACTGTGTGTCATGCCATAATGAAAAAGGATGCCTTGTATAATTAAGATGTAGTCCGCCATCTGGTAATTAACATACACCAGATCCACTAATTACTCTATCACTCAATAATTGTGTCTTGTGAATACTTGAACATACACTGCCTGTCTCGTTATTTATTTTGATGTGTCTTATGAATAAAATCTGTTTTGATGTAACTGCTGTTGTTATATAGCATGGTAGAAAATATCTCTTCCGGTATATATGCCTATCTGTTCCAGTCAGATTAGTGTTGTTTCATCCCTTTAAGTTTGCCAAACCACAAAAATGAACTACTGACTAGAATCGGACAAGAATGCAATTAGTCCAGATAAAAGTCCAACCATGTTTCATTGATATCCTGGCTGTATGATGCAAGCGATTGGAAGCCAGGCGCTGGCGTGATATGATCTGTCTATAATCAGCCAAGTGATGACACGGAGCCCCCCTGGAGGCAGACCTCGGAGTGAGGCTGCAGTGATACAGGTGTTGAACTGATAGCGCATTTATTTATCTGCGGCTGGGCTACTGGCAGTTTATTTTCGTTTGCTGGCATACGTGTATGAATGTGCTTGCGTAGCCGGGGCTGGGAGTATGAGTCTCACTTGAATGGGATAGAGGGAGGAAGCAGCAGGGAGCTAGCCCACAGGGAGTTGACCTGACTGTCCTAGCACTGGACACTACACACAGATGTGATTTGTAATTACGGCTGTTTACAGTAGGTGGCCTCGGTGGACTGACGTACATATAGGTAAGTGACCGCACATCACATTGTCATTACACCGGATCAGTCAATGGGGATTCCTTTCACCGCGAACTATGACTCTGTGCGTGGTACTTGGTCATGTTAGTGGCATTTGTCCAGGAGAAGTGTCTTTGTGGACTGGTGACACGAATGTCGTCACTAGGGTGTGATTGATTGGCACCAGGTGTCAACAAGGTGTTAATTGAGAACACTCTCAAGTGACCAGATTGTACACTTGGTTCACAGCTGATAGACATGTTATTGTTAACAGTTAACACTCCCTAGTGATGTTGAATTGACCAGTTCATTTGGTCAGTCCAGCGGCTGGTGACTTAGAAGGTGGACATTTGGACGTCTAAATAAAGGTGGGAGTCATCTGTCTTGATCAGTGCGAGGGCTACTACACATGTCATCATTCGCCAACTACTGTAAATGTCATCCATGATCGTCACTAAATACTATTACTGGGGTGTGTGTGTGACTTGGTCTTGTTTCTAACAAACATCTGTTACATGATGACTTTTAAATAATCTTTCCCTTATAGGTGTCAGATGTTATTAGTTGTTCACTTAGCGGATTATGTATCAGAAAGTAGCAAAGTAAGTCCATATTTTGCCAGCAGTGTTTAAGGTTATTAATTGAAATAAATTTAGATATTGTGGCATCTGACAGTTGTAACCATCTGACATCTGACAGGTGTTATGCCATACATATCAGACAGCTCTATTCATCACAACATTCTGGTTTTTGTATTACAGGTGTACTTCAATATTTTTCTTACTTCAGTATCACTTCTCAAGAAACCTACATTTGTTCCCAAATACCCTGCCAACTTCAACAGCAAAATGGAATTGGCATATTTGTTGTGCTATTTAAAAGCTGGTGATGTTTTGAAGTTACGTGATTAATGATTTATTTGCTGATTTATTGCTTGTATTTTTATAGATCGACAAGCACATAACAATGTTGATTTGTTTATACATGTACATGGTTGTCTGCATTTCTGAATTCACAGTTTCAGACCAATTAGGGAAATGCTCGATTGTAAAAGTGTGCTGGTTTCCTCTCTTATTATGTGGAGCAATATCTCATATGTGACCATGACTCTAATATCACGGTCTGTGCATTGTTGTAAACATTCTGGTTTCCCCTGGGCTATCCTTGAAGAGCTCCCGTTGTCTGGTTAAATCTTGCACAGTCGTGCAATGTAATGCGTGGCATGCTACTTCCAGCGTCATTCATTAGCAGATGCTTTATTTGTCAGCCGCGCCGTGCCAGGGATATCTTTCTTCATGTGTAAGCAAGTCGTCTGACTTCTCTAATCAGCTCCGCAGGCGCATCAAGCAGAGAAACGGAGAGTACTCATCTGTTTTTAGCCATTTGTGACAGCCGCGCGAGAGGCGCTTCATGTGGCCGCACAATTTAACGTTGACTTATGACAGATGTGACAACAACATCTCGGAGTGCGCGGCTAAAATAAGACAATAGAGTGCGGACCAGCATGCGGATTGGGCTACAAGACAGAATGACCATCATCAGAGGGCCCTAATCACCGGCTAACACACACGCATATTGCTCGCATGCGGCATAAATAGCAGTTGCCGGGGACGTGAGTGGATACTGTTCGCTTCATTGATCGCACAGGTAAAAAGACGGCAAATTATCCGGCGAACGCCGTCGAGTCAGTGCAGAAGGAAATCATCGGCTTCCTTCTGAAGCGTGTTTAAACATCTGCGTCTGAAAGCAGCGAGCGATTCTCCTTTATTTCTTGTTTCTATCTTAATTAAATGGCATGCATGACGTCAGCTTGGCAAATACTGCTTTTTTCAAATGTCCAATGTATTTGAAGTTTTAAATAGTGAAGTACTGTCTGGCACAGCAACCAAAACAGATGCACTTTGGAATTGGCTGAATACTTATTAATTTCTTTATTTTTGCTGAGATATTAAAAATTCCATTGGACTCATTGACAGGAAAGCTGTATAAAGTATAAAGTGTTGATTTTCACACATCTAGACAAATTCAATACATAATGCAACATTAACATTGTAATGGCATATTGTAAATACCAAGGTTGTGTGTATTCATGAAGAACTCGGCTTGCGTATTCGCCACAAAGACCTCCACTGAGTTATACTTCAGCTGCCGAAGCCTGACTCTCTATCTTGGCTAAATGCAGCAGTACATGACATCTTCATCAGGGTGTTTCCTGTTCTCCGCCAGTGCTATTAGGTCACATGATCAGAATCAAAGCCATTGACATCATCAGCGAAGGCCGCCAGCAGATGGCTACTGATGCCTGCCCTCACCGCCCCGTCTCTCTCCGCCAGAAAAAAACATCAGCTGTCATTAATTGCGAGCTCTGAAAGTAGGAAAGGAAGCTGGGAGGCCAGGATGAGGGATGGAGCGGGCCACATAAGGAGGAAGGGGATGATTGAATGAAAATGCAGTTTCTTACTTGGAGCAGTCAACGGCTGAAACAGTTCACTAGAGCTGGTTTCTGTGAGGAAAAACTATGCAGCGTGCTACATCTATAGGTCCACCCATATATAGTAGGAGCATTAAATGTAAAGTAAAATGTATTTGTGCAATGTGTGGTGGTAATTTATAATATATAACCAAAATTACTAACAAATACAAATAATAAAATTTGCAGCTGTTCAAAAAATATACTGTACACGTACAAATAAATATTTGGGTGCCCAAAAATGTACAGTCAGACAGTAACTATTGTGTATTTGAACACATTGAAATACTAGATTGATATTGTTTTCGGTTTTTAAGACACAATATATTTGAGCATTGATGTTTAATATCCCTCCATCAAAGTAATCTTTTTATATGGATTTTTAAGGGTTTGTTACATACACATAATAACTGCATATCTTTGATATAAGAATTATTTATTGAAGACACAAATACCAGGTATGTCAAAATGCAGGCAGCAATAATGGGACATTTAATTTTGGACATGATTTGAAAATTTGATTGCTAAATTTGGCCCATTTATCACATTGCTTCTTCAATGAAAGCATTATGTGCTGCTCATCACTGCTTGGAGAAAGCAGTTGACCTGTGGAATTCCTTCTCACTAACTGGAACTTGTTTATTTCGGGACTAATTAATCTTATCAGTGATTTAAAACTGCCCATCACTGAAAGAACCAAACGTTCTCAGACATTTGATAGCTGAAAAGCCTTGAACCGCTGCATTATATTGCATTCCAGTGATATCTGCAATATTGCTTGCCGATTGATTTGGTGCCTACTGCCTAATACACATATCTGAGGATAATCACTGTTTTATTAATAGAACAAGAACTATGTTGACGTAGGTAACATGATTGATGCATGTTGCTGTCTTGTTAAACCACCGCCAGCTGAGACCAATGAAGTTTATTTCTGGGTTCAGACCAGCATTTTCTCAAGACTCTGAATTTAAAGTGAAGTGCATGAGTGCATACATACATGTGAGTTTATACCTGTGTATACTCCACACATATAGCCAAAGAGTGTGTGTAGTTACTTTTAGAATGGGTAATTACTTATTAGTGAAATATAAAAAATGTTAATCCATCAATAATTATTGTATAATAATCAAATCTAAGGCAGTGTAAAATCAAACTAATAGTGTTCAGCTCAATAAAACAGGAATGTCAGGGTAGTTATTTAATCACCCAACTCATCCATAAATATTCTTCATTTTTTAAGACAACCTCACTCAACTCAGTAATATTTTTGACAACAAAATATGCCAGTATTGTTTAAGACTAGTGACGAATGGCCACAGTCACGCTGTGATTATGATCACAGTCACACTGCAATCCGTTGACGCCAGCGAAGCGTGAATGTCATTGCCATTCAGCAGAGTATGGAATTGCTTACTGTGTTAAGAATCACGAAAATAATTCTTAGCTTGCGTCATCAGCAGCAAAAAACCACTTAACCTATCAGTGATGCATATGATTGCATTAAAGTAAATCTGTTTTGACAGCTTGATTTGGTTTTAATGGGTGAAATAAATCATTTAAGTCTGCCTCGCTAACTTTTTGCCTGTTTGCTGCTCGATTCGTGTTAGACGTCACTGACTGGTTATGCAGGAGAACATTGCAATCTGCCACTTGACGTGTGATAAAAACTGGTCGGTGCAACTGTAGCAAGACTTATTGCAGTACGGCTAGAGTTGTTACGTGCATTTAGATAAATAACATAAAGTAAGGTGAGAGAGTAGCTAAGACACCCCAAACCATGTTTGTAATTAACTCATCATCAAGCCCACCACCAAAATCATCATATATACCCACTAAATCCATTCCTCTTCATATCCACCCACCTTCAAGCCCATCCATCATCAAATCCACCAATCTCTATACCTACCCATCATCAAACCTACAAATCTTCAAAACTACCCATCATCCAACTTACCTAGCTTCTAGCCAGTTCACATCTGCCTGCTGTAATTCATTGATCGATCAATAAACCCACCCTCCCATCAATTCACTTGATTCATCAGCCTACCCACCCACCCACCCACCCACCCACCCACCCACCCACCCTCCTCCATTCCACTATGTCATCCATCTTTTCCTTCCTGTGGTCATTATTTTAGTAGCTATTTCAGCAGTTTATTCAGTAACACAAGCCGTAGATCATGTGCAAAAGTATTCCAGTAATAAAACAAGTATAACTTTCACAGGCAGAAGTGTAACGAGTGCACGTGTCCATCTAACATGCCTCTCATTCTTACTCACTGGTCATCCTGCTACATTGCACTTACGTTGGACTTGGACTGACCTCAGAGGTATTTTGGCCTTAGACTGACCCGGCCTAAGCACTTCCGCTACAGATCATTCATTATCTAAACCATCACCAGCTGGCAGCACTGTCAGCAGTGACCACTCAACAACGCAGATTAAGCGGTGATCACGCCCACGGCATTGGTGCTAAAAACAGTCGTGAGAGAGAACTAGATAACTACAAGTTTCTGTTACGCATATGTGTCGCTATTATCATGTTTGCCTGTCAGATTAAGTGTAATATGTTTGTTCAGGTTTAATGTGACTGCTTGTTCATCAGTTCATCCAAGATAAGGGGCATAGGTCAGGTGTCATTGACCCCTGTATGTTCACACACTACTGACCTTAGCACTGAAGATGGTTTCTCTAATCTGTGTATTGACGTCATGTATCTATACAGATACGAAGGTGTCTAAATGTCTTACTGACATAATATTTGTGGCAAAACTACAACTACATCTTTGTTGCTATAATGAGGAATGCTTCATGCATTCAAAGGATGACAAAGCAACGTAATTGATATAAAATTATGGTTAACACTATCTACAATATTTACTAACAAAGAAAAAATAAACTTAGCAATTCCTCATGCAGAGTTGTAATATTTATTATAAGTAAGCACGAACTGTCTCGTAGAAGTTTTTTTTTTTACTATTTGTACGATCACATTCTGTCATTGCCTTAGGAGCCACCTTATTCCTTCTTTCAGCATTGCTTTTAAGCCTTCTCAGAAATTTTACAAATACCTTCTGTTAAAAAATACTTTTTGTGTCAGATATGATTTGCATCTTCAAACTGTGTGTGTATGTGTGTGTTTGCATAAGAATGCACCCATCTGCGTGCATGCTTGCTTGAGTGAGCACGCATTAGTCTGTGCTTGCGTGTACGCTTCCATGTGTGATAAAGATGGGACGGTGGTTGTTTATAAATGCACTAAATTTGTTGGCTTTGTCAATCGTTGTGGCACCATCTGCCACACGCCTATTTTATGCCTCCTTCAGTGAATACAGTCACGCTATATCCTGTCTTCAGGCCAGTTTATGGCTATCAACTCTCGTTTCTCTCCTCAGTGGCAGAGAAAAAGGAGATAAAACACTGATGTTAGTTGGCAAAAAAACGTTTAATGCATTTCTGGCCATTCTGAGCATTCTCCCATATTCTAGCATGAGTGGAACGTGTGTATTGTACACAAAAGATTTGCCTAACATCAGTGTACAAACGTATAAATGTTACTGTAAACTTATATTGCATAGTTTTTTTATTAATCGCCTAATTTTAATACACATATTCCAAAATGTCAAGTAAAATGGGTGCACACTGGATACTAACTACAGTTCATATTAGTACACATTATGTAGTTTCTTCAGTTGAGTTGACTGACATCAGCATACATTGTAACTTAAATTAATTAAACAGAATCATATAATATCAGTAAGCCACCATTGGGTAATTTATTAATTAACATCAACTAATATTCCTGTACATTGGATAGTGACTGTAATTCAGTCATCCAAACTGATTTAATACACTATAGTTCATTAGAGTTTATTCATTGGTGGACGAGTATCAGTGTAAATTGTTCAGACCTAGCTGTGTTATTGCCATATTGTATGTGGACTGGCCGGGAGTCAAACACATGCACGTAATCAGTCGACACAGATGCTAGCCCAGTACTGGCCAGGCCAGGCCAGGCCAGGCCAGGCCAGGCCAGGCAGGCCACCACAACAGCCAATTCACATGCCTGGGTTTGACGTATGTTTTGACGTCATTCACATACATGAGCACTAAGTTTGTTATTGTCTCTTATCAGCCGGGACAGGTGCCTGTCAGTTTGGGCGATTTCACACAGCATACACTGACAGTGCTACAATGGGACCACACTGGCTTAACATGGCTGATTAGTAGTGCATCTGGCAGGCTTCGAGAAAACCTTGGCCATTTGATGTGATTAGTGGTGTGTATGTCACTTTGGTGTTGATTTGATTAGTGTGTGTGCATCAAGTCAGTGTATGCAGGGTCCATAAGGCCAGAATTGGTTTACTGGAGCATGGTACGTTGTTTAACTTTGTTAATGGTAATCGGTATGTCGGTTCTAACTTTGATCGATTTGTATATTCGTGTTTACTTTGTGTGTAGAGTAAATATGTAGTAAGAGTAAATATGTAGTAAGTGTAATCCTATTTCTGTGTTGTTTGTGAGGATTTTTTGTCATCAGATTCATGCTTGTATATTGACTAAACACACCATTAAAATACTCATGTCAATAAGGTATATTTGTTGAACAGTGCCAGTGATTATACTTGCTTGGTATACTAACTTGATAAATGCTCAACATATATACCAGTATGTATGTATATATATATATATATATATATATATATATATATATATATATATATATATATATAATCAATATAGCAATCTGTCCCCATTGTCAAACAAGTGCATTGGTATTTGGAGACAGGTGACACAACTGGTCTGTCATTTCTATTTATCGTGTCTGTCAGGTGAGTATTCTTTACCAAATGTTTGCTTTCTATGGGTATCATGTTTAATTTGCTATCTAGTGTTGTGCATTTTAATTATTGATGCTTTCATAAACATGTCTGTTTACTGCTTGTGGTTACTGTCTGCATAACATCAATTTAGGTTCTGTGTACATAACACATACAAATGTCTGTAGTTTGCATTACTATCTAATTCCACAGAATATGTCTTGAGAGATTATAAGCAACTGTTTGTTTTTAGTCAATTTTACTATTCTTCACCAGTGTACTCAAGCTGTAGTTTTATAATATCTGTGTTCATAAAGGCATCTCTGCAAGTCGGGGGTATAAAATGGAGCATTATTAAAAACAATAAAGGCTATTAAAGAGTAAAGGTGAGCTACATTTTGCCTATCTTAGAATATGTCAGTTTAACTGGGTCAAATCTTAGTGATGCCATCATTGGTTATTGCAATAACTAGGGCAAAGTTCACTGCCACTTTTTTAGCTCGATCAAATTAGGCATTGCAACATTAATAACACCTGTATTACAAGTGTGGTTATTGTCACTGGTACCTCCAGAAAAAATAGTTCCAGATAAGGTTGTAGACCCCTTAGCCATGTATATGTATCAACTGGTGTAAGAACACATTGATTCAAAGTCTTGACCGTCCTGATTCTTTACTTGTATATGACTTATAATAAACTGCCATCGATTGTTTGAACAGTACATATAATGAACTCAGGTAATATACAGATTGGTCTTATTCATATTACACTGCAGGTCTATGTATTGATAGAACATTTGTTTTTAAACATTGGTAGAACATTTCTTATTATAAAACATAATTAAAGCAGAACATTAGAAAAGTGACATTGCTGATTAGATTGATGAAAACATTCATCATTATAGAGGAAAACGAATGAGTGGGGTAAACTACTTGCTGTTTATTAAGTGCCATTAATGTGGATACGTAGCTAAATGAAGATGAAACAGGCATGTGTGCGATGTACGACCAAACAAACATTTGTTGGACTCTAACTCGAGAGTTTTCTCCCTGTCTTTAGTTCTCTTTCATCTACTTTACCTGCGAGGCTTACTGTTAATGTTAGACACACCTATGGGGAAATTTACTGCAATGATGGTTGAATGGGTGGGAACTGTGCCCCAGGCAGTGGAAGGTAACTGCAGGTAGCTGGTGTGTAAGACAGGAAGCCTATTGATTCCTTCCTCTGTGATTCGTATCTACAGACCACACCTGGCAACTCTCACTCTGCCATCATCAGTGACCTGCGCCGACCCCTCGGAATGCAGGCAACTTTTTCCATGTGTAGCTTTACACAATGTGGCACTGCGGTATGGCGATTACGCACGGCACATATGCAATGATGCTCGCTTGCAGGAAGTCGTAATATGATTTCCCTCCGTAATATGATTTCCCTCCGTATCTGAACATCTGGAAAGAATGGGCAGGATATGCTGGCCATACAGCTGAACGCGGGGAAATGAATAGCATATCTGTTGGCTTTACAGTGTGTATGATTTTAGTGAATTAATATGTTTTTACGTTGGGATGGGTGCATGTGAAAATGGTGATTTTGCAGTTGAGATGGTTGAATATTTCACTTGGATGGAATACAGAGTCACTGGACCAAAAATTGTGTGTATGTGTGCGTGAGTGCGCGCGTGCGGGGGATGTGTTTGTGCAGGTGGGGGTGTGTGTTTGTGTAGGAAATTGTGTGTGTGTGCACGTGTGCGTGTGTGTGTTATACACATTAATGTTTGTTAATTGGATATATATATATCCAAATAACATATATATATATATATATATATATATATATATATATATATATATATATATATATATATATATATCCAATTAACAAACATTACTGATGGTTGTTGAAGGCTTGTGTTGGGATTCTTTTGATGTTGTGCAATGTTAAATTGAGTAACTGTGGTCAAATTGTGTGGTTATCATATTTTTTTAATTAACCTTTTGGTTACTGGACAGTGTATTCCCAAATGTATTACTTAATTCTGACTAAATACAATGGTCATTTGTCTATGAACCCAGTACATACAGGTTCAGGGCCTACTTATTGTACACACACGGAATTAGGTAACATGTATTCCCTAGATGGCGCCACCATCTGGTCTCGAAGTAGCGCGTGCACGTCATTGACATTGGGTGCGACGTTGTGGTTGAATTTGATTCACTAACAAACTCCGATTAAAAATGCACACATCTGAAGAAAAAGGTTAGGTTATCAAATTATAAGGGTTTTGGTGTTATTCTTTTTGTCAAGACAATTGAGACACTGAAAACAGAACCACGCATGGTTTTTTTTGTTATGGTTTTTTTTTGTAGACTTGATTCGCCTTGAAAATTGATCGCTTTGACATTGTTAGTGATCGCCAGATGGCGCCATTGGTTCTCTAAACAAAACTCTAAAACCGCCGACTACATAAGGACTTAAATGCCTTAAACGATAAAACTACACGATTAAATTGCATTGTTCTTAAAATTGATGGTTTCTATAAGTTTCCTGTTACTTTTTCAGCGCCTGCTGATATAGTAGAACAACATACGCCAGTTGGCACTACTGAGACGCCGCCGGAAGTAGACGCGAACGCCGCCAAAACGGGGACCGAATCAGAGCTAGAGACTGAAATGGCTGCTCCTGTTGGGAGATCCAGTAGGCTAGTTAAGACGCCGAGTGGCGCCGACATAAAGATTGGTCTTGAGGATGAAAGTGGAGAGCGAAAACCGGTAGAAATTGACGTGGCAGATCCAACCGTGGAGGTGGAGGCGGACGCAGACGCAGACGCAGACGCAGATGACCGTGAGTGGCGGCCTCTAGTGACAATGTCTTATGACTTATCGGTCTCCGAAATATTATTCAGAATCAATCAACGTCCAACTTCATTTATAAAGATGTTAAACAGGCTTAGCTTCAATGCTACAGTGGAATACAGAGACTCCGTTATGTCGTCCCCGTCCTGATTTGGCTTTACTAATTTAGTTTTGTACATAAGTGATAAGTAGTTAAGTCAAGAACAATGCCTTTGGGCCTTGTGATTATTGTCCCAGGCCTGGCCGAACTGGGTATGGGAGTGACAATCCTGGCCTCGGGGCCAGCACATAAAGTGCAGCTTGAGCCTTGGCGATTTATGATGTTGTATATTCTGAATAATAATCATATGAACGAGACTCGTAAGATATAAACATTCTAAACAGTTAATAGAACGGGACATATGATTCAATTATCAAACTGGTGAGTTCATGCTATGACTATGTCTATGGACAAAGATTGGGTCATCTTCCAGTTAACTAGCCTACACTACCTTTTAAAAATCGCTTTACCACGTTTTTTCGATGTGTATGTGTTCGGAATATCACTTCATTGTTAAAAAAGAAGTACTATTTTTTAAATCGATTTAATGCCATCGAGTTGATGAAACAAGCCGATGTCACAGGGCGTGAGCAGTTAGCATTAGGACCGCAAACTTATACAAAGCGATGTCTTGCGATATATATATACATATATATATATATATAAATATATATATATATATAACTATATATATTATACATAACTGCTCACGTCCTGTGACACCAGCTTGTTTACCTCGACTTGATGGCATTAAATTGATTTAAAACACAATTTGTTTAAATAATACCTGGCTTCTTTTTATAGGAAGCGATGTAGAATGAAAGTCCGAACACATACACATCGAAAAAACTTGGTAAAACCGTTTTGAAAAGGCCCTAATAATTTAGACCAGTTAACTAGAAGATTACCAAAGATTGTTGAGTTTATTTAGGCAAATAAATTATTGAAAAGGCATGTTTACAAATATTTATGTGCCTCGGGAAAACTAGCCCTGTTATCTTATAAAAATGTTGCCAACTATCATTGATGCATTAATTGCTTGGTGCACCAGTACACGCCTACCATTTTATGTATCGAATTGTATTGCACCTAAATGGAAGTTCTATATGTCTGTATAGAGTACGTTCCGGAAACCAAGAGGAAGATCTCAATCACAGAGCGTGTTTTCAAGATGAGGAATTCTGAGGAACAGCTGCAGTGCTTAGCAGTAAGTTATTTCCCCGTCATTGTAAAGCAAGGAACTCTGTAACAGTTGTTTATGATTGGCTGCATGTTCATTGAGAAATGAGACTTGGTTCCCAGCATGGCAGCATTACAGACTTTTTACAAAAAAAATAGACCACAAATCAGTTACAAGTTTATGCTTATTAACTTATATTTTCAAATTGTTTTGACTTTTGGTTGTATGTATCAATGCATGTACAAGACATCGCCTTTGTGGTCCTGATGCATCTGGCATGCGCTCTCTCGCATATGCAGTGGTAATAATATGTTTGATGAGACGAGTAGATTCCCACTGAGGACAGGTGACTAAAACTTGTCCTGCAGGACACGTGCTGTCACTGCTGTCTATGTTTTTACAAGCCGTCAATTTATTTTGTGTTATCTTGTAACCAAAATACTTCACAACTTTCTTGGATGCATGCCATTTGTGTGTGCCTGTGGGTGTGTGCCAGGACTATTGTTTACAGTGTACCCAGTAATTTGTTTCCTAACAATGAGACTTGGAAGGAATCTAAAATATTCTTGATCAGTGATAAACTAATGCATAAAAAAATGATTCGGTTACATGGAAACCAACTTGGTGAATGTAATGTGGTTTTGTTGTTTCAACAGTTTATTGAATCCTGATTATTCCACAGGATGATGCAGAGACTCGAAAGAAGGAACTGGCAAGTCTGCTCGATGAACACGCACACCTGGTGGAACAAGTGTCAACTATGGAAGTGCATCGAGGCGAACCAGCATCACCTGGCAGTGATAAGGAGAACAAAACATTCAAATCATCAAAAGGAAACAAGGAGCAGTGATGCAAAAACTCACTCATTCACCGTGTCCAGCCAGAGTTGATTGTCAACTCGAAATTTCTCTTTGACGATTTGAATTGTCAGGTTGCAGGGATGTTGCAAGGAAGCTGCATCATCGTGTGCTTGTTTTATAATGCGCTACAAATGATGTTACCTCGAGAACATCGGAAATGGTAAAGTGTTCATTGAACTGGTAACGTAGCCACATGTGCCGATACATATTTCATCATGGCAGTACACCCCTCTGTTAACCGTTGTCTTGATGTGTGATTCTGATGCACAACTTGCAGGAGGTTGGGCGAGACAGACCACGGTGACAGATCTTTTGCGGAGTTCTATGGGTGCAGTTGGTTTGACAGTTGTCAGGGTGACAATCTAGAAGAGACAGCCACAGTCAGAGGCGAATCTAATATCTTACTGTCGCACTTGTAGATAAGGAGTGTTGTGTGTGCACTACAGGAACGGGGAGATGGATTCTTACAGCCAGCAAGAACGGTGAACAGTCTGAGAATAGGGAGAGATTTGTTGAGATTACATTTACAACCTGCAAAGGGTTAGTTAAGAATGTCACGATTAAATATTCTATTTATTTTAAGCATTTTAGGTTGCATAGTTGGAGGCAACAGCAACAACTTCTGTTCTAAGTTTTATGATTTTGTTGTAGTTTATTTAAGGATGGTTGACTCAAGTCATGTAATATAGTATCACTTAGATAACACTGTCATCAGGTGATGTCTGACAATAGTTGGCTGGTTTTGTAACGTTCAGGTAACTAACCTGCTGAAAAAAGGCTTATAGATTGCTACGAGTTTCATGTAATAGATAAATGACATAATTATGTAGAATCAGATATGCTTGGTGTCACAGGATCACGTGTAGAAAATATTTCTGTAACATTTTGAGGCGTCTTGAGATCTGCTGGATGTCTAATAGAACAAGTGGAATTATAGCAGTACAGCGAAGGCTGCCCAGTTGGTGGATACAGATATTTTGAACGGTGTCATATTATTGTGTTGTGATGACATTCCATACATGTTTTGCCCGGTTAGTTAACGATAGTTTGAACCGACGATGAGGTTGGGTGCACCTCGCAATGTGTATTCTAGCTGACATATCATGTTGAGTAGCAATGAGATGTTTTATTTATTGATATGTAAATGAGCTGAAATTCAGCAGTCGATGTAGTGGCTGCTGCCAGTTGTACAATCACCGAGTTTGAATAAAGGTGTAGTGTTCGTATGTGTATGTGTGTATTCTCATTTTATTTCATTCTCATCTAATTTTGCATCGAGTTGATCCATATATGTTCAGACCATATCACCACAAAAATTAACTCAACGATCCAAATGCTATGTCGATATTTCCAAATAAATATGTATACATAGTTTTGCATTAGTATGACATAACTACAGCACTGTTGCCTTTAAATGAATTCCCATGACATAATTGTTGAGAGAATAGTCTAATGAAACATGTACCAGGTAGGTGTTGGGATGCTAATTGTTATCATTCATTTTATGAATCGTACCGAATCACACAAAATAACAGTAGTTTTTCAACTGGCAGATTTTATTTGTGTATTTTGAACCTTGTAAAGACAGCGTCTCTGAAGGAATAGACAGATTTTCCACATGTTTTACATAATATAAGCAATCTATGTTGTCATAGTTTCTGTGTAACATTATTTTAATTGCAAACACTAAACACAGAATGGCTGCAACTATTTGATAAGTTTTCAGATGCCCCTGTGAACATTTTCAAGTTATGCAGTTGGCGCAACACGTAAAACAATATAATCACATCACGTTACTTCAGCAAGATTCTCTACAAGAAACTATGTACACTTGTCATAAATAATATTATGCTTCACTGGTGTTGTCACCCTCTTTTACATATGTATATCTGTGCGAGAGAAACGTGTGATGACCTGCTGTTCTATTCACTGGTTACTTGTAACAATCAACGTGTAACATCAGTCGGCAGCAGTCTGAACATAACACTACTGGAACATACCTAGCAGAAGCATTAGTCGCTGCACCATGCCTGCTCTAAACGACATACTTTTTACACAAGCAATAACACTACCTGGTAGTCCCCCTCCATGTCTAAGGGATGGTCTCAAATGTTTGCCAAGTCCAAATAAGTTATTTCTTCTGTGTGTGGACATTTTGAGTTCGGCAATGCTAAATTGTTGTTGGCATCAATTCACATGAAGAGTATTAATTTTCATTTCTTACATCGTATTTTTTTCTCACAACCAAACCACCAAATAAATCCTAACATATTTTTGGACTTCGAAAATATTTGCGACCACCTCTAACAATTATTAAATCTCACAAAGCTTACATTATGCGACAATGTTAATCTGTATATAGACTGATCTGTTGCATGACACCAACATTCAAGAATTTACATAAGGGTTCAACTTTGGATTGAAGCACATCAAAGCCACAATGCCACTAGAAAATGCCCAGCGAAATACAGAAAAATACAGCAATACAAAACAAAGAGCATAGCAAGCAACGTGGCATCTATGCACAGTTCTACCATTGCACAAGGAAAGTTCTAGAAACCTCCAACCACACAGCGTTTTTATCAACTGAACACATAATGGTAACTTTCCATGTTTTTCGTTGGTATACATTCTTCTATAAAGAAAGCGTCATATTCTACACTGGTAGATTCTCACTGTTCTCTGACATCAACAATAAACATTTCATTTATAATTGTAATTTTCTGACACTGCAGGACTAATATCCATGTCCTGTCATTCAACATCAGGCTAATGTAAACATGACTAGTAAAATACTTGATGCAAATAGGTATGTATAATTCTCTTAATGACTATGGGTAATTCAATTTGAAATTACATCATCAAAATACAAAAAGCAAAGATTAAGCATCACTGAAGCACAAAGCAGATCAATAATGCAAGAACATACAACATGAGCTTTTTCCATTTGACAATAAAGGTATTTTTAAGATTTTATATGTCTATGTTTGCTATCTTTTAACTGTTTAACAATTGGGTGGACACAGAAATTAATTCATGTGAAATGTACACGTCTATCAAGAGACTAACAAAAGCATTTATGCAACAACGTTGTCAACACAAATGTTTTCAAACATATTTTTCTCTTGTATTTCTCAATGCAGTTGAATCATAATGTTGAAATTCACTTTGTATGTGTTTTAAATCCATAATCTGACAAACTAAATGATCAGATAGTTTAGATCATGTCTTATTACCTTGATTGTAACTAGTAGAACAACATAACAGTGGAACTCTAACCTCCACAAAACATTTTATATATAATTTCTCAAAAATGTCACGTTTATACTGATACGCTAATCAGTCGACATAAGTGTACAACAATTTCATGAAACAAAGAACTTTCACATGGTTAGTGCAAACTTGACAGTGAATTTCCTCTGACTGCATAAAGTTTTATATTTTACATTACCCATTGTTGAGTGTAAAAATAGCACCTCCGTTACATGTCATTATATCTTCCACAACAGGATACCATTTTAGTGAGACTCATATTTTCCAAAATTATTTTCAAGTTTCCACTAAATGCAATATGCTTATAATTATGTACACCTGTCTTATAATGTTTCTCAACTTTATAACATGCTAAGACTACAGTATCATTAACACAAACAGAACGTAATTAGAACTAGACCATGTTTACTAAATAAAACAAGAATCCCGTGGTTTGTGCTATTAACCAAGCAGTCGAGCAGTTTTCAAAGGATGGTTGTAGAGAAGAAAACCCAAAAGATGGACTGACCCAGTTAGTACATAGTGAAAGATGGCTGGTGGAATCTTCTGAGGGTTCAATGTTGCTTAAGTTTAAAATATTAAGTTAAAACATACATCCACATTGTTAATAATAATTGTTTCATAACTGAATCTACGACAGCTGGAATAAGTTACAGAATTTTAAATATCCACTTACGATCTATTTAACACGTCAGAAACAAAAATAATATTTAATGATATCTACATAACTAACAGATAATAGAATAACATGGCTAACATGACCAATTTATTCTTGTGCTGTGGTCATGGAGCCATACATTAAGATGCCTTGAGTGATCTGAAATTCTTCCACACCAGAGACAAACATTTCGTAAGACACTGGCTCCCTCTCGTCATCAAGCCAGCTGACAATAACTGCCAACACCGTGGGGTGAAAACACAACAAACCTTCATCATCAACAAATATCACAAAGGTAACCATAACGCATCGGCATCGCAATAAAATCAATAAATATAACTGGTCCCCTCGAAAACGATCCACGGTGCTTTTAAAAAAACATGCACTTCAACTGGCGCTTCAGTAGTCGACTCAAACCACACCATCGTCACATGATACTTTCTCAACAATGACACTTTATCATTAAACAACACGCTTTTCCATTTTTAAAGAAAATAAACAATATTTAACCAAATAACATCAACGTCATTTTCTTATGCTGACTGTAAATTTGTGGGTGACTTGATCCATTCCCATTTCACTCAATCAAGTGACAAGTAAGACATGACAATTTATAAATACCATCGTGAGTTCTCACAAAACTAATTTGTTTGACTTCATTCACCAACTCGCAACAACCGAGTCACAATATAAATTTCGATACGACGTTACATACTGACGTATAGTCAATACTATGAATGAGTTATACTACTATAGACAACAGCTCCAACGTGGATGATCAAGGGGAGTATCATTCACTCACGCCGCGTTCGCTTACGAGGAGCGCCCCAATCGTGGTTGCCGAGCTTGTCCCCCGCTACTTTCGTGTGTTTCAGATGCACCTGCGACTGCGCTGAAATCTGCAACTTAATCGCACTCGAGTTCAACTTTTCAGACAGCAGCAGATCTTTCAAACCCTTCATTTTCGCACTCCGCAGAACAAGTTTCGTGTCATCACGGCACTCCAGCCGACTGCCAGGTCGTGAACTCTGTCTGGAGGTCGTCTCCGAGACGACGGTGGGGGTCGACCACACACTACTGTCAGACCGTGGTACTCCAAACAGCATCCCCCCGGCCGGACTGTCCGCCTTCAGCATCGAGTCCATTGTCATGCCAGGGAATGACGTTCCGTTGGATCGTGAACTCAGGAATTCGTTGAAGTCAACACGCGTGTCTGTCGCCGTCGTCGTTGTACTGAACAGATTGGCCGTCGTGTTGGCCACTGAGAACGGCTCGCCCACGCCCATCAAGTACTCCGGGTTCAGTATCGACTCCCCGCAAGCGTGCGCCAACGCCGCTATGTTCGGATTCGGAGCCTCGGTTTGAGATTCCTCGCCCCCATCAACCTTTGAAGCAAGTTCTTCGATTCTGCTCTTGATATTTTCCTCCTCTGACACCGCAGTGCTTACACCCTTTCTGTTTCCGTTGGCTACGCTGAACTGTCGTTTCGCACAAGAATCGCCATCAGTCGAACTGACGTCACCGTCAACAGCCTTGATCACGGCTGGTGATACGATTCCGTTGGTTTTCTCTGTGATCGCTTTCTGCTTCGGTGGACGCCCACGTCCCCGCCGCCGCTTCGGCTCGACGTTCTCGACATTGCTCACATCAACCTTCCCAGCATCCTTCACTGAGCCATCTGTGTTCAGCTTCTGATCGTCCTCATTTACATCCTCCTGTTTCACCTCCTCCTTCACTCCTTCTTTCTCCACCGTTTTCTTCCCGCTGTCTTCCACCAATTCTTTCTCGTCTTCCTCCTGTTCGAGTTCGATGTCGAGGTTCTCGCGGACGCGACCCGCGAACTTTGTGATGGAGTAGACGAAGTGCTTCGCCCACGTGATGTGGAGCACGGGCGTGGAGCTGCCCTCCTCCCACTGACAGATGCCGTCGTAGAACTTGAGCACGAGCATGTAGCACTCCGGGTCGTGCAGTAGTGGCAGTGGCCGGCCACCAGGGGGCGTCATCTCGACCGCGGTGTGTTGGATCTCCTCCGACGAGAGCCGTGCGATGTGGGGGATGAGGGCGTTGGCAATCTCCAGGAACTCCTTGTAGATCTCCTCATCCTCCCGGCTGTAGTTGTAGCTGGAACAGACAGCAAAGGTCAACACTGCCTAAGCTTATGTTAAAAACACTAAAACATTGTCAGTTTGTTATGCGGACATATGTGAAAGCTGGAGATAATTCATTTGTGGTCGCAGCAGTGACCTTATGGAACGCTCTACCTAACAACATTAAGGTGTCTGCCTGTTTAGCCAACTTTAAGGCATGCCTAAACACACATTTCTTTCTGACTGTTCTCGCGGCTTAGTTTCATGTTTGTGTACTTTTATCAATATTTTATTTAACCTATTTATATATTTATTATACATATATACATTTATTCAGCTTCAATAGTTTGTGTTAATATATTTATTTATTTATTGTTTATATATGTTACTAGTATATTTATGTGTTCTTTCTTCTGATGTGTATCTGTATTTTAGGATTTTAATGTATGTGAAGCGCCACGAAAAATTTGAAATTAGATGTAGCGCTATATTAAATAAAATACATTATTATATTATTATTATTAATAAAAACTGTTCCATAATCTACAACACTCATCTGAAATGTCTGAAATGTCTCCACTCTAGAGTAGTAAACGTTTCAAAAAACAGATAAGAAGTATCGCCTGTTCTTCACCCAGCCAGCTGACATTAACTTCCTAGAAAACCAAACGGTTAATAAATTCCATTAATCATTCGAGTAAATATTCTCTTTGGACCGAACATAATCTTTAGAAACATTCTCCAGGTCCATGCAGCATTTGTACAAAATCAACAAGATATCTCTTTGTTTTTTTGCATTTAACTAAATTTTATATCTTTAGTTTCCAATACTGCAAGCTGTGCTTATCTTAAATATAATTTATTTCAACGCAAAATAGTGCTATATATACATATATATATATATATATATTCATATAATATATATATATATATATTAATCAACGTTTAAATTAAACTTACAAAATATGACACAATTGTATTGCTTATCAGTCATTATTACATTTATCTATGGCTGTAGTAACACACAAGGTAATTTGATTATAAATAATAGCGCCCAAAACAAATTGGGTAATCTCAAGTGTTGACTCGTGAATTTATCCAATAAATGCAGCTAATGCTGCCATTAATTTAATTGGAAGAAATCAATTTTTTCACTGATTGTGCAGTAGACCACTAGACCAGATCATATTGTCCACCATTACTCACAAAAAAGAATCACTTGAAAACATTGACTGGATGTGATGTGTGAACGATTTCAAGCGCTTCTGTGTGGGATAAGTTAACATTATTTGACATACATGACATGGCATGGCATGGCATGGCATGGCATGGCATGGCATGGCATGGCATGGCATGGCATGGCATGGCATGGCATGGCATGGCATGGCATGACATGACATGACATGACATGACATGACATGACATGACATGACATGACATGACATGACATGACATGACATGACATGACATGACATGACATGACATGACATGACATGACATGACATGACATGACATGACATGACATGACATGACATGACATGACATGAGTAGACCTTTTACTGGACGGCAATATCAGAACAGCTCAGCAGATTTGCAGAATGCATCGATACCTCAAAATCTGTCAACAGATTGGGTCAATATTGAGGGGACCATGTTTGGGTTAAGTTGGGTATATTTTCTAGACAACTATGTAACCCATTTTCAACCCCAAAATAATGTCAATTAATATCTGTTTTTGTTCCACAGCTTTACAAATAACCTATTGTTAAATTTTACATGCAGCCGAAGAAATGCTGTAATGGCCACTGATGTAAAATTCTTCAGTAAACTGTGATGACTCCAACATTCCAAGCTGGCCGTAAAGTGGACCTCCTGGTAGCTACCCCAGCAGTGTCTGCTCAGACAACAGGAGCACAGTGTGGCTCCCAGAGGACACAAAGAGTCAAACAATCCAGAACAAAGAGCAGTTTCACTGAAAAAACACCAACAGGCTACTTCTTCCCAAGGGCTGAATGTTTTATGTAAAACGTGAAGACCACCCACAGTTTACATCTCCTGAAGGGGTAGGTGAATGCCACATTTCTCCTGCACGTCACGTGCTATTTACCATAATTACTTATGCCTATAGAACACTGTGTATTATAACTGTTAAAAAGGACTATAATTCCCAGGTTTATAATAATCTGCAAGAATTAAATAAGCATTATCATTATGCAATTAAACAACTATTGACATGTTGTTACTACTTCAAACTAGTTAATTTGTCTAGTAAAGAATCTGGTGTCTTATATCCACAAATATCCACAGTTGCCAAACAAGATACCCAGTGAGTATACCCAATGGATGCAGTATAATGCCTATTTCCTTAGGGTAATGTTGTACTTGTACAGTAAAAACACAGCGAAGTGAACATTCCTTTGGCTTCTATTTCAGTTTTGTCATCGTCCCCAGGCAAATCCTAAGAGGTGGCCTGGAACTTTCTTCCTTTGGGATAAATGCTACAGCCAGTGGCTACTAGTGTAAATAAGACCCAGGTAATCGCTTCTAGCTTTGCACTATTCTAGTCATTAGTGTAAGAGATAAGTTATTCTCCTAATATCCAATAATTTGCCAACAAGAGGATGCTGAGATAGCTTATATTTAAAATGTTATACATTTTGTTGTTACTCAGTAATGTCCTGTAAATAACTTCTTTTTTAACATGGGCCATCAGATTGAGCAGCAAGACATCAGTATACTAATGATGCATAAAATACAATTTGAAATCACTGTTTCAGTCATTTTTTTCTTTTGTCTAAATTGAATGTCTACCATCTGTTATGACAGTCAAACTCATTTATGAAAATATGTCTGTGTATTTAATTTTTATGAAATCATCTGGATAACACTAATATATTATGCAAATTGCCACAGTTAATTAACAAAGTCAGTTCCTTAACTGATTATCAACAAAACCAAAATATTAATGAACCAACCAAAACCAACTATATTCTAAAGCATGTTACCATTCCGACGATCGAGGTAAACTTTGTTCATGATTTTAATAATAAACTCCACATTAATTACAATTTTATTAGTTATGTCTAAACAAGTGCGGAGGAGTCCTAAATTCAATTCTTACTTGCTGATGACCTCCGCAGCCTGAGCCCAGTTCCACAGGGCCTGTTTGAAGCAGCCCTTGCGGTAGTAGAAGCCCCCCAGGTACGTGTAGGGGTACACGTGCATGTTGCTGTAGTATCTGCGAGCAGACGCGATGGCCTTCTCGAACAGAACCACTGGTTGCGGTCGGTCAGGTGTCGCCATGATCTCCTCCAAGTCCGCCAGACAACCGAGCCCCATGGGATACCTACAGTTGTCATGGAAACGGGTCATCGCACACAATATTTACATATTGAAATGCCATATTTTATAGATAATATCTGCGTAAAAGAATTATCATTACATTTATGTGGATACAAGCGGTTTGGGGTACATGACCGCAGATGTTTTGAATTTGACATGATTCAAGTGATTTAACAGCAAGCAACCACCTTCTGCTGTAATCAAACAAAATAGACAAAGACAAAGTTATGACAGCGTCGTGATGAACAAATTTCAAGAGCTCATCCTCCTATATTATGATCTGACTTGCTGAAGTACGGGCTCAGACCACCAATTGTATCGAATTGGTTTGGCACCTGTGACAATTTATTACGTTAGCAACTTTAGCTCACGGCTCGATTTATTTATGATGCTTTCTACAAGCACACCACCTATCACACATACATTTTATACATTAATAAAAATTGAAATAAACTGCAGTACTCAAATAAAAAATTAAGTGCACCGAACGGTGAGCCCTAAAACTGGAATACTGTGAACTGTAATTAATCGTCCCACTCTTAGCTAACTGCTATATGTTCATAATTTCACATACACTTATACACTTACTTTTCTAGATGATTCGTGTCATACAGAAGCCACAGCAATTTCTGGAAAAACAAAAGCATAGTTCAGCTGAGGTAAACAAACAATAAAACAATGGAAACGCTTTTTTATTTTGTTTAATTATCACAAAGGTGACACAGAACAGTAATAAAAACTACGCTAACTTTCTGGCAAAGCACAGTATTTATCTGGAATCAAGAAACTCAGTCCTGGTGTACAGAGTGGAGACACGAGCCACAAAGAGAAAAGAAGAGCTATTCAATTAGCGAACAGAGATGAGGACATTCAGATGGGCAATGACCATCTTGCTCATGGAACAGAATACGAATGAGGAGATTGCCACAGGACATAAGTTAGAGATGCCTGGGTTTGCTTGTATGGCCATGTCCAGAAAAGATGAAGAGTACTACCACTATACAGACTTGCCAGTCCCTAAGAAGATGAAAAGAGGAAAACCAGCAATAAGACGGAAAGACAGTGTGAACAAGGACTAGAGTTGAAGTGGCTGAAAGAAGAATATGTGCAAGACAGGAAGAAATTATGACAACTCGAACGCTCTTAGCTAAACCAATGAATGATAACAGCAACAGAAGAAAGAAATTCAGTTTATGTGCACTGTTAAAATACAATAGAAAAATATGTGTACATATATAATCCCCCTTTAACTTGTTTGACCTGTTTACAGAGTGACAAGAATTAAAATACTGTAGTCAGCGTACAGCATAACCACAACATTTGACAAACATCAGATTGACCTACAAAAGCTAAACCATACACTTGCACAGGAGACAGACTGAAAGTTGTAGACAATTTGTTCACAGAATGAAAGAGCAGTCTTTATGAGACTCAATGAGTGACAGAAGTTCAGTGAGACTGAAAAGCACTTTCCAGACTCAAGTACACAGTTTCATAAAGTACACCCTGGCACCTAGATGGCTTCAGACTGAAAGACAACCTAGCAGGGTTGGACAAAATAAAGACTTTTTCGAATAAATCGGATTTTTTCGATTAAATAGATTTATTTGATTTTTTAAACATTCTCGACAATCATAAGAAATAATATGTAATTCGGAAAATAAATAAAGGTGAAATATCATAATACACCCAATAAGCTGAACATTTCATTATTAGCATTTCTAAAGAATTAAAGCAAAGTTGTTATGTACAAATTTAAACTTTATTTAAAAATACATATAGTTAAATCAACTGGCAGTAGCACACAACATAAGTATAAATTTAAGATAATCTGAAAACATCGAAAAAATCAATATCTTGATTTTTTCATGTTGATTAAATCAATGATTTGATCGATGATTTAATCAATTTGATTAAATCAATGCCAACCCTGCCACCTAGATGGCCTCAGACTGAAAGACCACCTAGATGGCCTCAGACTGAAAGACCACCTAGATGGCCTCAGACTGAAAGACCACCTAGATCGATGGCTTCAGACTGAAAGACCACCTAGATGGCATCAGACTGAACAGGCACCCAGATGGCATCAGACTGAACAGGCATCTAGATGGCATCAGACTGAAATAGCATTTAGGTGGCATTAAAATGAGCGATGCTCTCCCATGCAATACCACTTCGATCTTTGGGTGTGCAGTGGCGGTCAGCCATCTGCAACTGACCACACTAATACACACACCCATGGTCATCCTTCCCTGACCGGTTGCCATGGTTACCTGCTGCAGGGATCCGAGTTCGACGCTGTCCATCGAGCCGTTGATGGCCGGATTGATTCCGTTCACGATGGACACGACCTCCATGTGACGGTCACAGATGACGGCGTGACCGTTGAGGTACAGCCAGCTCTTCTCCGCAATGCCCACTCCCACTGACTGCCCTCGCTTGTCCTCATTCCCCTTCCCTGCAACACAGCCCTCGGGTCAGTGACACATGACACACAGGAGTCCTCCAACCACAGCTTTATGCAGAGACCCGTCCACCCATCATTTGGACGGGTACAACCGAATATGGACGGGTAGAAATATGGGTGGACGGGTAAAAAATTAAGGAGCAAAAAAGGTCTTCCAAAACCATAGACACTGTCCTAGTGTCCCAGAGGCAGGGCTTTATACAGGGTCAAAATATTGCCAGTCACACCAGGGGTAGAAATAACTCAAAAATATCTGGCAGTCAGCAGGACTGCCTAGTTGAGAAATCTGGCAGTCCTCAGAGATATCTGGCTGTCCTGAAAATGGCCCAAAAACGTTTAAGCAAAATAACACGACAAACACACTATTTTAAAATCGAACAAATTACTACGTAACGTTATTAGGAAGTCACAGAAAATAATAGGTACAACCATGTCAGCTGATGAGCGTCACCGTTACGGCGTTACCCCTTAGCCTATCACAATAAATGCCACACATATTTTGGTTATTTCTACCAAATTATTATCTAAGTTGCCTTAAAACACAGTAAGACACACATCCATACGCTGATGGCTTCTCTAAATTGTAATATAATTAAGGATGGCATCAGATTAATAACCGCAACGGACTTGATCCAAGATGGATGCGTAGACAAACATGGCTGACCACAAGCGTTTGGTTATTAGTACAACATTGAACAAGTCTTCCCACTTGTTACATTTACTGACAGCTGCATTATATTCAATCCCGAGTGTTTTTAAATAGCATACAATCATATCTGCAAGCGTAATTACCTTTTTCCTTTTGTACATCCTCCGAAATGAGCAAAACCATTCTTGGAGCCATGAACAATATTCAATATTAACATAAATGTTTTATTATCACTAGTCATAATACCACAAATATAATATAATAAATTCCCTGCTAATCTCATAAAATATTATGTGTTGCTGTTTGGCCCTCGTGAATTAAAAAGAAGGCTTGGTTATGGAACAATAAATATTATAATGTTCAGTAAGTTACTTCTTGTGTTCTAGGTATAGCCTATAGGCCTAACATAGGCATATTTGTTCAGCTTCTGATATGTATCATAGGTTGCAAAGAATCCCATGCATGAAAAGCATCAGCATCTACATGATATTTTATTACACAACTAACATAATCTTTACATGTAAAACTTGAATATGGAATTCATTATTTTATGACCTGGACTGAGCCATGGTAACAGAGGCACGAATGGAGATATTTAAATATTTTCCATTTACATGTCAAATGTACTCAAATAATAAAGCGCTTAGCAAAAGTACATACTTTACAAACATGCACATGTGGTGTAGATGTATGGATGGACATTATTTATAAAGATGTAAACGGATTTCACTTTGTTCTACAAGATGGGAACGTACACAGTGGGCGATAATACAGTATCGAAGCGGCTTGCGGCGATTCTATAAAGCTGTTAAACAATGTCAGCCTTGCCCATGCAAGGTGTAGGCCTTGTACTTAGATATTTATTAGACTGTTTTTAATGTTCAGTCATGATTTAAATAATTCCAATTCAGGTCATTGTTCAAATCGTTCTCCGCACCGGCGAGCACCCGTCAGTGTCTGTGAGCATTAGCTCAGTCTCAGACTCGATTGCAATTAGTTAACTGGCATTGGCTTTGCTATTCATTGTGAGGTGACTCTGAAAAACATTTGAGACAATGCCCAGTCAGAAATAAACCAGTTATCCGCACCCAGTAAGCTAAATTATGTACAATTTGTTTGTTTTGGTTGGACTGAAAACTGGTAAAAGCCGGACGCTCCCGCAAATTTGTTCACTTACGTTACGTTGAAAGAGATTAGTTCTCTAGCGCGGTAGATCGGGGAAATTTTCTGTAATTGCGGGAGTCTCCCGCTGAATGCGGGAGACTTAACATGTATGCCAATAGGGTGTCCGTCGGACTGCCGCTGACGCCATCTTCGGCAGTCCGACTGAATTTCTGGCAGTCCTCGGACTGCCGGACACCCGCTATTTCGACCCCTGCACACATGTTTCGGTGGACATCTGGATGTTAACTGTTAAGTCACTTTACAAACTTTAAATGTCTTTGATGACCTGAAATGGACAACAAACACACACGTCACACCTATATACTCACTTTTAAAGCATTTATAACTGATAATATCTATGGTTTTGGAAGACCTTTTCTCTGTTTCGCTCCTTCATTTCTGTACCTGTCAACCCTTATTTCTACCTGTCCACAATGGTTTACCTGTCCTCATCACAGGTCTCTGCATAAAGCCATGTCCAGAGAACATGGAGGGTTCAGTAAATGAGTATACAAAAAACTATTCATGTGGGCATATATAATGTGCAACTTATTGTGCATGCGAGTCAGCAGACATATAAGTCAATCCTCCGAACAACCCAGGTATCCATGGTTCCAACTTTTGTAAATCTGCGTAGAATAGTTAATACAACCAATAATTAATTGTAATATGGAAGACGGAAAAAATTAGTTCAAATGAAAATAATGCTGGTAAAGTTCAATTTATTTTGTGTACGTTAAATGCCTCATTGTACAATTATATGATTAAATAATACACTTAAAACTGTCAGAGAAAACAAAACTAAGTTTGATTGACGCAGGTTATGTTCAGTTGTGTATGCTACATTGCCAGCGAATTGAGACAGTCAACTGGAAGACAATTTAGGTCCACAAACCAATTATAACCAAATGTTTACAAGAGCCTAGAAATAATGACTTACCATGCCATGTGACTTCAGACGTTTCTGTTCCGTCTTCACCAAATACGACCCACGCATGGTCCTCAGACAGCGCCAAGTGGACATCGTTGTAGCCAAGGACTTGGCATGCAGCAACCACACCCAGCGCCACGCCAAAGCAGTCTAGCTTGTTGCCTGCCATGTACACAAATCAGGTATTGTAATAGTTCAAACATCACATAAAAATCAGTCAACCACATCGCTTACAATTATTCTCACTAATTTGGCTGAGAGAGTACATTTAAAATGCTGCTTTTAATGCCTTTCAAATATTGTATAACATAATAAATAGCTGAACTTCATAACAACTGTTGATAGGCTATGCAGTTATCTATGTAGTCTAGGATATTTTGCACATGAAATGTATTAAATTTATCCTAATAAACTTCTTTGTTTCATGAGCCTTCTTAGATCATACCGATGACAGAACATTTATAATTCATTCTGGTAAGTGTATCAGGCATCGATTTTTGTGGAAATTTTGGAATCCCCTGAACAATATGGTGGAATACGCACCTTTTCAGCTAATGAAATAACTTAAAAAATTGAAACAACAGATGTTTGTTGCTTTTCTTCAGCCTCTCATTTCCACCTTTCACATGGGCCATAACATATTTCCCATATTTAATCACTAGTCTCAACGTGTCTCATTCATCTGCGATATGTATTATAACCGGCACTCAAACTTCCTGCATATATAAACTCCTCATCTGTCAGTGTTTTGACCAATCACAAATGAACACATCCATGCAGCCTACGATGACTGTGTCCATGTTGGATCCGAGAGCAGCATAATATGCCCTGCTTACAAGCATTTTCGAACAAACAGATGCAAGCATGATAGCCTATTACAGATGGGATAAACATGGATAGATCGTTCATCAGCCACATTAACACTGGATGTATCAATCTTTAAAGCTAGGGAGCCATAGACTCCTCCCAAGGGACATTTAAGGAGTCTGTAGGGGAAACAAGGAATCTCAGCCACACAGACTCCCTTAAAAATCAACACTTGTATATGCACTGTGAAACAAATGTTCAAACTGACCAATCACACCATTGACCAAACGAACTGAGAAACAAAACAGTAATTATCGGTAATCATCACTACATCATACATTTAGAAAATAAACTATATAATTTGTTTATCCCTGGAAGATTTTAACATTTAATGCAACTGGTTAATAACACTGTCCATATACAGTGTCATCCATATAGGTTGTGCATGGGTCGGATATAAATAAAGACACACAAACAACATTAAAGTTAGGGTAACACAGATTCAGTGGTAATGGTTGAATATAAGATTTAATCTGATGTCATATATCACCAATATAATAGCAGTACATTTGTGTACACAAACATATTCTGCAGGGTACACCATAAGAACATCTGGGTGACTATTTAAAGTCTAAAAGTATTTCAGCATGCAAAATCCAGACTGGAGTCCCAAACCACAGGAGGGCCTGTCATGACTCGTGAATGTATTCTTAGAAATGACTAGCCAAGCCATGTCCACGTGAATGGTCAATGTGTCATGCCTCTCTGTGGCCTTACGGTGGGGTCACACAGTGACACACATGTCAACAACAGTCTATTTTTAAACGCGCACCACCCCAAACCGAAATGCGGAAGTCGTGCCATAAAGCTGAAGGCCAAGACACGTGTGAGCCGTATTACACATTTCAAAAAACGACACACGTGTACATACGTGGCCCGAGTATGTCCACGCTCTGTGACAAGCGCCAGTCCAATAGTAGAAAGCTGCGCAATATGAACGCCTCATTTTAATATTATAATATTGTAATCCGGATCGAGGCCGCGCGAGAAACCATTTCCGCGAAAATTACGAATTTCGCTCGCTGCTTGCTCCAAATTCAGGCGCTGTCATCGAACAAAACAACCGCTAGCACACTCTAGAATATTCTAACAAAACACAACGCGAATAACATCAACCGTCTTGCGTGTTTTCCCGTTCAAAATTTCGAACCAACATATGCATCCACCCACGTGCATCGAAACCGCAACCATAAACATAACGACGGAGCGAACCATACCTGTCAAGTAGCTGTATAATGACTGAATATGGGCTTTATCTTTGTAGTACGTCCGTGTCAAACTTGCCCAGATGACATCCGATACTTTCTTCACAAATCCGCGTGTAGCATAGCGCGCGTCATACTGAGTTAAATCGACGGAGCTCTTGACTAGGGTCACGAATCTCTGGTGCAGCGCCTCGACGGTCGAGAGCTCGACAACGGGGAAGATGCACTCCAACGTTTTGCCGCCTTCGCCGTTAACGTCTCGCGCTAGTGGGGTTCGGTTCACTGTCAGCGCGTTCTCAACTGTCCCCAACACGATGGACAGAAGCGCCAGGTCAGGCTCGGCGTTGTCGGCCAGCTGGTTGCGAAATAAATCGACGACAGACTGTACATTTTGCAGCGGGAAGGTTTGTTTATCACGTTCTCGAAAGCCCGCCATCTTGAAATTGATTCTAGTGACGTCACCGCTCTCGGCTCGTGGCGTGAGCGGCTCGTGGCCGGTGCTTGTAGGGGGGACCGCTGGCAGCAATAAACAAATTACGCCTCGCGATTACCGTACATCTGTTCGAAAATACTTATCGCACTCCTCGACCTTGCAAAATGCATTAGCCTGACGTCAGCAGTCGCTCACAACGTTTTCTCCGCTTTAATAACTTTGATGCGGAAGAGAAAGATTCAGTCACACATGATGCAAGGAGTATACGCACTACTGGGCCCACGGGCGTCGATCGGTGGGGAACGGGGGGGGGGACGCCTTCCCCCCCCCACTTTTCAGGGTGGGGGGACAGCATAGGAATTGTCCCCCCCACTTTTCAGTTCAGAAAAATTGCGAGGCATATAGCGTGACTCAACACTCCTCTCTCTTAAAAGCCGCTACATAGAATTAGCTAGACAATAAACTCGCGATATGAAGTTCAGCAAAGTTATTTATCACAAATTAACACGAGGCAAATAAGTTTTGAGGCACTTTTTGCTGTTAGTTTTATTTTGTTTATTTAAAAAAAAAGTAATATTTTAATGTATTGAACGACATTTTAGACAACTCTTCATAGTAATCATCACAGGATAGTTATCGATCAGCCCGTGGCATTTATGCCAAAAATGCATTGTTATTTCGCTGCATATTGATGATTTTAAATTTGTCGTGCATACGCAGAAAGGCCAATCGGAAAGTTTATGACTACCGGACAAATGTACGCTTCTGCCAGGCTCTATCAACCTTGTGTTGATATTATTAACAGGGTCTAGCCATCAAGCACATTTTAAATGATGACATTTGTGTTGCACTTTCACCCCTCGCCTGCTTGATGCTTATCGCCTACGGCAGAAGCGGCGGATTCCTGCACTTTGTGTAACATATTCCCATTTGAGTGATGACAAATTCCTTTGCCAAAATGTTGGATTGGGAAGTTCTACACAAGCACAGCACGGGGGGTCGATCAGTGGGGGACGAGGGGGACGCTGACCACCCCACGGCCTGAGGGGGTCAGCATAGGAAATGTCCTCATACTTTTTCAGTTCATAAAACAAATTTATAGGAATATATATATAGCGAGACTGATCACTCCCCTCTCTTAGACTTAAAAACCCTACATCGGTCTAGTAGTAAAATAAATAATAAGAACTAAACTTCCGACTACCTATTGGAAAATCACTAGAAAAATTGCTTGTTTGGCAGCAGCCCGCAACTTGATCTAAGTCCAGTTTGCACCCTTGTATTGATATATAGCCATCAAGCACATAATAGATTATTAATTTTTTTTTGCCCTGTCATCCCTTCGATTGCAACCTGGTCGCCCTGGTGGATATTTATATCGCCTACAACGTAACCAGAGCATTTATGCACTTTATGTAATTTGATCTCATTTTAGTGATGAACAATTTCTTTGCCAAAAGGTGGGATTGGGAAGTCCTACACAGGCACTCCTGTAAGATCTGCATCTTGTCACTCTATGAATCAGGCAAGCAGTGTTGGGTCCAAAGTTTACCCCCCCCAAATGTTCAGTGATTGGGGTAGGCCATGGCCCCTCTTAAAATATATTTTGCCAACATAACTATTATAAATAGCATAAAATAAAAAGGCTTTTTTAGTTAAGAATTAGCACCAGACCAACAATGAATTATGTTTTATATGGTTTTATATATATATATATATATATATATATATATATATATATATATATATGTATATATATGTATATATATATGACATATTATAATATATTATATGACATATAATATATATACATATATATATTATAATATATTATATGACATATATATATATATATATATATATATATATATATATATATATATATATATATATATATATATATATATATATATATATATATATATACATATATATATATATATGTATATGACATATTATAATATATTATATGACATATAATATATATATATTATGCATACATATATGTGTATATAAATTGGTCCCCCGTCCCCCCCCCCACACTTTTAAAACCGGATCGACGCCCCTGACTGGGCCTGGCGGAGCCATGTCCACGACTGCTTCTAAATTTATAAGACCCACGTAAAAAAACGTTACAAACTGTTTTTAGCATTAGAATTACGTTATGTAAAAAGTTTTTTTAATGTGAGTTTGTGCGTGCGTGCGTGCGTGCGTGTGTGTGTGTCTCTTCAAGTCTTCAAGTATTTATTGCTAAAAAGTGATATTTCACTACCCTGCAGTTATAACGTGACTGTGCGCTAAAATGTGTGTGTGCGTGCGTGCGTGCGTGTGTGCATGCGTGCGTGTGTGTGTCTTCAAGTCTTCAAGTATAACGTGACTGTGCGCTAAAATGTGTGCGTGCGTGCGTGCGTGCGTGCGTGCGTGCGTGCGTGCGTGTGTGTGTGTGTGTGTGTGTGCGTTGAGATACATACATCATGCATGCATAATGCAAAAAATGAGTTTCCAAAAGAGCTCTTAAGTTCAGAGGAGGACTTGAATTCAGAGAATGGTAAACATTCCATGTCCTAGCTTATTGGCCGAGGAGGAAATCATATATATTGCTGTCGTCAAAACCAATTTAATTTGGCCGGTGAGGAAGTATAAAATCGCCGCTCTGGGATATATCTGCCATCTCCATAATAAACCTAAGAAAAAGTAATTACACATTTAAAAGCAGTTTAACATTAAAAAAAGGCCCCGATCATTATTGTAAATATTATCTTCCAAATAACTACACATGTTTCAGGCCCGCAGACCAGGGGAGACCGGGGTTAAGTTGTAACACGGGGGTAAAATGCTAATGCAAATTATACTGCAAGACGACAGCTTATTTATCTATAGATTTGAGCATGTCGTGTAATATCACGTGAATACGTCGAGACGCCATAAAGTTACGCCATTTTAAAATAAAAGAGATAGGGCCTACTACCTTACTGGGGTAACTTGTAGGGGGCCTAGCTAACACTTTAGGACACCTCATATAAATCATTATGCCACAAATATGTAATAATTATGAACCAGTTATTTGCGGGATATATGTGGGGACCCTTTGGCATGACAACAGTTTCGACCGGTTAAGAAACTCACCCGCAACTATGAAATTTAATTTTGTTTTTTACAACCCGGTACCAAGATATATTATAGCTTCGTACCGGGGTAACTGATAACACTTTAGGACACGTCGTATAACTAATTATGCCACACATATGTAATAAACCAGTTAATTATTAACCAGTTATCTTTGGGAGATATGTGGGGAACCTTTGGCATGACAAAAGTTTCGATCGGTTAAGTTACCTATCCGCAATCCTAGCCCCGGTGTGTGTGTGTGTGTGTGTGTGTGCGTGTGCGTGTGCGTGTGCGTGTGCGTGTGCGTGTGCGTGTGCGTGTGCGTGTGCGTGTGCGTGTGCGTGCGCGTGCGCGTGCGCGTGCGCGTGCGCGTGCGCGTGCGCGTGCGCGTGCGCGTGCGCGTGCGCGTGCGCGTGCGCGTGCGCGTGCGCGTGCGCGTGCGCGTGCGCGTGCGCGTGTGTAGGCAGGTCTAATACCACGCCAGTTGTGATAGAACTGAAATATATAGTAATTATTATTATGCAGGAAATGCAACTACCTCTACATTATATAGGCCTAATATTGCTCCTCGTGACTTGTGTTCGTTCATCATCATTGCTACACAAGTCCAATTCCATTAGACGTGTGAGTTGCTTACTCACTAGACCCTATGTCGAAGCTAATCCCTATGGATCTGCAAGCGTCTAGTGAACGACGTCGTTGCGTGCAGTGACTTCACCTAGCGATACAGTCACAGACATGCCACATGATACGGATTACCCGTATCCGATACGGATTTTGGCCGTTTTTTAAGTGATACGGCCGTACTCCATTTGATACGGATTTTAACTAAATTTACGGAGACATTATTTTAACCACATTATGTCCTTGTATGGGTCATCAAACTACAGCACAATGGAATAATCGTTTACTGTTAGTGACTAAGTAATTCGATTCGAAACGAATGAACTAAACCACCGATTAGTTTATTGTAGCGCATAATTAGATGGCGCGCTGGTCAATTTGTTCTGAAAACTGCGGCAGGTGGCTCAACGGGTGATTTCAAGATGTTGACGCTTGCCAGTGAAACTTCGATATATACGCGCGAACTGCTGAGATAAATTGTTATTATTTGATGACACTATCTGTTTTGCGGTATGCAGTAAACGTGCTGAAGACTGAAGTGAACTAAAATGTCAGTAATTTTGCAGTTAAATGGCCTAAATTATTAAGGCCTTTTCAAAACGGTTTCACCAAATTTTTTCGATGTGTTTGGAATATCATTCTGCATCACACCCGCTAAAATGAAGTCGGATATCATTTTTTTAAATTGTGTTTTATATCAATTTAATGTCGTCGAGACGACTTAAATAAGCCGATGTCACTGGGGGTATCACAACCGCAAAGCCGATGTCTTGCGATTTGCGAATATGTCCCCAAAACTAAGGCTACATCATTAACTTTTTATTTATTCTATGTAATGCAGATATATTTGTTTTAAGCATACATTTTATAAAATATGGCTAATTGTTTTTTTTTCGACTCCGCAATACACACGCTAGACATCGTCTTTGACAAAGCCGGGTTTGAGGCCCCGATGTGTCTGAGCTGCGCTAATTTAACTGCACGCGCCTTGTGACATCGGCTTGTTTACGTAGACTCGACGGCATTACATTGATAAAAACACAATAAAAATATATCTGACTTCTTTTTAGCGGGAGTGGTGCAAAATGACAATCCAAACACATACGCATACGTTTTGAAAAGGCCTTAATAACTTAGGCCAGTTAACTAGAAGATTTGATTATTGATACGGATTAATACGGATTCTTACATAATTTTAGGTCAAAAATACGGATAGCCATCCAAAAAATGTGGCATGTCTGCAGTCATGTTGATCTTTTTAAAACAAATAGTAGGTCTAGCAGTTTTTGGTCGAAGCGGCTACAGCGCACGTCAATGTAAATGTAGCCTGATTTTGTATCACTGCATTTGTTGTTTTTGTTTTACTTGGTAAACCATTAGACCTTGGTTCGTATCATGGACGAGGCCGTTTTGTATTTGTATTAATCTTGGCCCTACGTTATTACCTAAGTGTCACGACGCGACTCGCCAGTGAATAATTTGTTTGCGACAGTTAAAAAGTTTTTTTTCTTCCGGCATCCGGCATTCTTTCAGACAATTCAGACATTCTTTCGTGTTGCAAGGGGCAGAGGGTCTATAGTTTATTCACGTGTGCCTACGTCACCACAAATAGCCATTACGAAATGTGCTATTAATCATCATTCTTTTGCATGTTTATTAACTTTTTGCGCGCATGCACACATGCACGCACCCTCACACACACACACACACACACACACACACACACACACACACACACACACACACACACACACACACACACACACATACACACACACACACACGCACGCACGCACGCGCACAATCGCACATAGACCTACATGCACGCACGCACATACGTCCGCGAGCGCACGGATTCGTACACGCATGAACAGAACAAATACAAATGCACCCGAGCGCATACACGCACGCACACACAAATTATATATATATATATATATATATATATATATATATATATATATATATATATATATATATATATAGAGAGAGAGAGAGAGAGAGAGAGAGAGAGAGAGAGAGACAGACAGACAGACAGACAGACAGACAGACAGACAGACAGACAGACAGACAGACACACACACACACACAGACAGACAGACAGACAGACAGACAGACACACAGACACACAGACACACAGACACACAGACACACAGACACACAGACACACAGACAGACACACAGACAGACACACAGACACACAGACACACAGACACACAGACACACAGACACACAGACACACAGACACACAGACACACAGACACACAGACACACAGACACACAGACACACAGACACACAGACACACAGACACACAGACACACAGACACACAGACACACAGACACACAGACACACAGACAGAGAGAGAGAGAGAGAGAGAGAAAGAGAGAGAGAGAGGGAGGGAGAGGGAGAGAGAGAGAGAGCATGTGACGTCACAAACGTAACTAGCTGCGAGGTTGAGGGTCGCAAGTGTTGAACGTCCAGTCGATTGCAACTCCGTGGAAATCTACGGGGACGTAAAACAAAGTCTGAGTGGACGAATATTATCGCACAAGGTAAGATAGGGCAAGGCGGCATTTACGTTCAGTTGAACCCAATATTGATAGTTTGTAAACTTATGAAACAAAACTGTCACCTGTCATTCATAAGGAGTCGATGGGTAGCTATTATTTCCATATTTCTACATAACCAATAACTTTTAATACCCAGAAAACGAAATCTCCGTCATTCGATGTCCACCATAAAGCAAACAATTTGCGGAAAAAATCCGTATGCTATTTGCATAACATAATTTTTTTATATATTAAAAGGTACGTTAAATAACATGTCTCACCGCATCCGTATTGGAGCTCTAAAACAACATCCAATTGACCCCAATTAACGTTTACAAATGTATCCCCGTGAGGCTTCAATAAAAAAACTCAAACTGCCCCCTCGAGAGACTTCAGCTGTGCCCTTTGGTGCAGCAGAAAAACCTCCACGAGACATCGCGTGGAACTCCCTCCCCAAGCGAGCTTGTTTTACCCCTACACACAAATAACCTACGGGTCTTAATAACATGGCAATTATATGTTATGTCACGATACGAAGATGCAACAAGGCAATAACTTAGCGGCTTTAATAAGAATACAAATGGACGCAGAATGGAAGTTGGCTGCACAAAAGACAAACGCGAAAACATATTGAATAAAAGACTAACAATGATTGAGATGAAAGTTTCGGAAAGATGCCGTACCTAACTGATCAAAGACGGAGCGAGTTGAGAAGGTTCGCTGAAGCTGCATCGACACCTAGCCCCTGTGCTGGAGGAGTTCACCGTTGTCCGACCACCTGTCGTTGATGGCATAGGCTGACCCAGGGGGCCTTGGGGCATGCGCCTCCTGACCTACGGAATTAGGTATCCATGGACTTTGTTGATTGTGTACGCCCCTACCCAATCACTTGTCTTGATTTTAATACAAGTATACAACCCGTCCCGTATCCTAGCTCCGCCTTTCGATGTTACGATATGGGGCAAACATCGCGATCGACATCGAAGTATCGTGGGCTGCCATGACTAGCCATAATTTGAATGTCAAGCTGTGAACATTGCCAAATTATCTCATGTATAATTAGGTGTTCCTTTTGTATTTTGTATTATTGTATTGTGTATGTGTGTGTGCGTGTGCGTGTGCGTGTGCGTGTGTGTGTGTGTGTGTGTGTGTGTGTGTGAGTGAGTGCGTGCGTGCGTGCGTGCGTGTGTGCGTGCGTGGGGAGTAATACGTGGGTGCGATGTGAGGGGGTCTACAGTGCGAAGGTTTGGTACATAGGCGTCCGCGGGGGTTAAGTGGTTGGAGCATTTGCCTTCTGGATATGGACGTGAAATTTATTTGGACGTAGGCGCCTACATTCGTCACATAAACAATGATATTTGTTAGCATTACATTAATTTTTATGTTTTATTTAACACGTTTTACATTTTATAAAATATAATGTCCTCAACCGCTCGCATGAAATTACAAATACTGCTATGCCACACTTGGAGGACCGTTGGTAGAACCAATTACTGTAGCTAAAGTATTGTACGGCAAACAATGTCTACTCTAAACAGGAAAAATGCCCTGGAACAAATGCTTTCCTAGCATAGGTTTATAAATCTTAAAACTGGCTTGTTGAAAAGTTCACTGCATTCTTCAATGCCACGTGGTTTGCAGAAGTGATCAATCAAGATGGACGTCTGTAGCTCTGTTGGGCACATGTACAAATGAAAGGCAATCGTCAGGCATGCGACAACTAACGTTGGAAAGACTCTTCTCGAGTATCTCTAGCTACAGCAATGTCATTTTCTCCCAGAGAGCCAGTTGTTTCTGGGGAAGCAGAGGCACAACTGACGTGACATTTGCAACTTACTAACTCAACAAACTGCGATCTCTACACCAACTGCGTCGAACCGACCAAAGTTTTTGATATTATGAGCCGCGATAACCTCTGGAAAATAATGACAAGGTGGGTTGTCCTGATAAGTAGGCATGGTCAGACAGTTATACTATTATGAAGACATGCGAGCTCACGTTTTGGACGACAGCGATGGGTCCGCTGCCTAACCTGTTCAGTGTTCAGTGTGTGTGGGTGCGTGTGCGTGTGTGTGTATGTGTGAATGTGTTCGTGCGTGCGTGCGTGCGTGCGTGCGTGTGTGTATGCTGTGTCGTCCGACGCTGTTTCAGAGGGGGAAGGTGATTTACGTTAACTACTGCATTGATTGAGAGACATTCAACTTGAAAAAACTTCATGCGCAGGTAAAAGTAGTGCAGCATATTACCCGCGATTTCATCTTCGTTGACGTATGTGCTATCAACAACGGATCTTTGCAACTAATGCACGATAACATGGATGAGTTTTCCAATGCGTGCGACAACTTCGGCCATTATCATTAACTCGACGAAATATATGTTGTGCATCAGCCAGCCTCCTCCGACAAGCAGGACATGAGACCAGAAGTCAATATGGTGGGAGTGAAACTATAAGTGGTGAACAAGTCCACTTACTCCATGGTTGTCCACAGTGTGGGTGGTGCAGGGTACAGGGCAGATGTGTGCAACGAAGGTGTGCAGTGTGGGTACTGTGGGGTGTATTGTGTGTGTGGTGTAGGGTGGTAGGGTGTGTGCTGTGGGTGGTGTGGATTGTGGTGTGTACTGTGGCTGGTGTGGGCTGTACCCTGTTTGGTATGGGATGTACTGTGGATGGTATGGGGTGTACTGTGTATTGTGAGTGGTGTGGTGTGTACTACTGTGTGGTGTATTGTGGGTGGTATGTAGTGTGTACTGTGGGTGGTGTGTAATGTGTAGCATAGGTGCAGAATTAGTTGTTTAGGGTGAAGTTGGTTGTGTTGAGTGTAGTGTGCTATTAGTGGCTCACTGGCTAGAACTTTGGATCCTCAACTCAAGAGAATCCGGACTTCTTGTGCTGCTATGTCAAACCATGGGAAAGTTGTTTCACTCAACATTGATCCAGTTCACTAATGTGTATGAATGAGTACCTGGCTATAGAAGTTTTAGATATGTATGAACAAATAATTCTTGTGCATTAATACTGTATACTTATGTATGGATGAATGGAATGTATATGTGCATGTCTGTGCATGCAATGTTGTGTATATTGGAATGAGAGGTGCAGTGTGAACGATTCAGTGTGAAGTGAAGGGTGCATTATGAGGAGTGCAGTGTGAAAGTGTGTTGTGTAAGGGGTGTTCACTGTGATGTGTTCTGTATGATGGGTGCCATTCAAGGGGTTCAGTGCGAGGAATGCAGGTTTATGGGTGCAACGTAAGAGGTGCACATTTGTTCCAGCTTCGTTGTCACTTACCCCAGGGGGTACTATGAATTAATGACAATATTTGGCATACAAACTCAAAAAGGGTTAGGCTTATGATCTATTTATTTAAAAATCAACATAGCACTACCATATTATTGTATCATGTAAGAATTTATTTCAAAATGCAAATTATACAAGTTATATTTATGTACTAGTTACACATGTATATTACTTTTCCATTACATTTATTGGAATTGTCAAAATGGATCCTTCTTCCAATGAGAAAAAAATCCTCTCAAATCACCCATCATTATTAAACAGTGCACCTATACACATAATACAAGTACCCCGGTACATTCAACTACATTCATAAATGCACATTTGAACTAAGCTGAGACCAGCAATGTTTGCATGTTCTATCCTGTCATTTTGTGGATAAAACTACACTACAGACATGAGATAATTGTTTATAGATCAGCAAAAAAAATGTCTTGCAGGCTGGCAGTGTGAAGAGGTTTCTCCACAATTTAAATCTGATCTAACTACACATTTGCTCGCTGACATAAGCTGGTTCATGTAACTATGTTAAGGATAATCACACACCCATATAATTTTGGATATGACAGAAACCAATACATGAACCTTTGTTCGACAAGAAACACTTGCTTTCATAAGGACATTCGAAATGGAATATGATCAACAAAAAGTACAATATACATACATCCTCCTGCATAATAAATGCTTTACACAATACACATCAGACACATACAGATGCTGCAACGATTCACACAAACTCTCAAAAACACTTATAGAATATCTTTCCCAAAATAAGACCACAGCTACGTAGCCGACAATGGCTTCTCCGAGATCTTTTTAGCACATTCAAGCAAAGAGTCATGGATCTCCTTGGCACAGGCGATCTGTGTGCGTACTGTGTTGAGGTACTGTGGGTATGACAGCGTGGCGTCAGGCTGCTGCTGCGTGTCAGCCTTCTGTGGATTGCTCTGCACTGGCACTGGTGTGTTCCTGGCACTGTCTGTGGTCTGACTGACGCACTCCAATGCCAGGCGCTGCAGATGACAAGGAAATGTCACACATGGTCATCATTAAACTGAACTATTCTGCTCTTAATTTGTTAATGTTCTTAATACTGAGAAAACACATGATATGTACACTCCTGCCAAAAGGTGGCCAAACATTGTTTACAATTCAAGTGTGGTATTGATGAAACATTCAATTTTTATGTTTGCCAAATTTACCTGGGTTCATGCAATCAAGACTGCAAGTGGAACAAAGTATAACTGATTCAACACATTTCATATTCACAGTATTACCATTTCTGGGTTTAGAGAGTAACTCCTTGTAATGGAACAAATCATGTTATATTTGGAAACACTCTGTGACACAATACTAGAATGTAGGCTTGCATTAACATTCTATGGGTGTTTACTTATTAAAAAGCATTTAACAAACCCGCCAACACGATTTTGATGTATTTTTTCATAACACAGAGATCTCGAAGCAACAACTGCTATTAAGAAAACTGTAGCCAATTTGACAACAATATAACTCATAACTGATAAAGCTGACTAAAACTGGGAAAAAAAACTCAGCATTGCTTGAATCTAGTATTGGAGACATCTTACCAGGTTTAGTTCAATTTGGTCACAGATGGCATAAAATTCCTCCAGAGTTTTATCAAACAGCTGGCCACTGGTGTTGTCCCCATGTTTTCTACAATGGAATTTCATTTATGTAAGTCACAATATTCCTTAATCATTCATGTAATCATTAATAGCTGTGTAGTGTGTATGTGATTATAAAATGTCACACACACACACACACACATTTTTTTAAGTGTGTGTGGGACTGTGTGTGTGTTCATTTGAAAGACATTAGATCATTATGAATGCACTATGTACTCTTCCTGTTTCTCCATTTCAAAAACAAATCCCTTTAATTTATCAATGGATTATGTTTAATGATGCATTTTTTAATGAGCTCATTCGTGAAAACCACCTCTTGGAGAAGGAGGACAATAACGCAGAATCCATTAGAAGAAATCAGAAAGTCTTATGACAATAATGACATACCATTTTCCACAAACTGATCAACATCCCGTGAACCCTGCTGTTATGACAAAGTGTTCAGGCAAAGACAAATGAATACAAACTGATCACGATCCATCAATGTAAGTTACGATCTTAGACCATAAGGAAAGCCAATTTAGAATTAGAATGTTGGGGAAGATTTTGTTCCAGTGCTTCAGTTGGTATCACAAGACATTGATAATTAATCCCAAAAGGGATTTTAACTGTATATTGATATTAACACTACAATCTTCCCAAAACATATTACTACACTCCATTACACGTATTATTATTTACACAAACTACATTATACTTACACACATTCGTCAAATTGTGAGTTTTTGTAAAACACCTCTCCAGCCACCTTCATCAAAGTCTGCAAATAACCAGTTGCAAAATGTTAAACCTGACATACAGTCACAAGTCCATAGTAGAGACCTGTTTACCTTGTGAAAACAATGTTTTTGTTAGTGAAGCAAACATGCAGTAATTTCTATGTGAATGTTTTAACATATTTCATGGCCACTGGGATTGATTTTCATCAGCACAGCCCTACACAGAACAGGGCTGAGTCCATTATGTACAAAATAAGACATAATCTCATAGATATATATAAATCCCAATCAATAACTTAAGCTCAGACACAGCCAATTTTTTTTAAACAAGATCCAAACACCCATACAAATTCAGTCAGACAAATATCCACCTTCCACAACTGTTACAAATAGGCCTACAGTTTATTTTCCAGAATAACAGCGTAGTGGAACAAGACTCCTCCGTAATGCAAACATCCCCAATAAATTGGAAGTCTTCAAAAGTGCATGGCAAGGTATTGATCTGATGCTGTACCTTTCAGGTACCTTCCATACTGGTCTACGGCATAGTCAGGCATATACACTTGATTTATAGTACACTGACTACTGTCACTGTACACACAGTAACAGTTTCCCCTGCCTCACACACCAATATTCTTTCCCATTCCAAACCCATCCCGTGACTGAACATGCACCACCGACCAGACTAATGTGCGATACTCCAGTAGGGTTCAGCATTATAAACATTCAGGTAAGCGTTACACATAAAATAGCAGATTCAATAACTGAAGTCGGTGAAGTCTGAATGAAGATGCATGTTTTGATGAGCGATAATACGTAGGTGCCATTAATTAATAAAATAGAAAGACATTTCAAGCATTACAGCTGCAGTTTTATAATACTACATTAAACAAACTTAGGCATACTAACAGCTAAGGATTCTTTCAATCTAGGAACAAGGACTTTGAACTTCGAAATCGGATCAGCCTCCAATGCTTGTTGTTGACCTGACGCCATTTTGTACACAGCGCGCCGCCTGTAGGATCGATACTGCATCCACAAATCCGACAGATGGCGCCATCGAACGAAACCACCCCCGGGAATTTGTAATTTGATGATCTCAAATTCCTTTGGCATCAAGCCATGTTGTCGTTGACTCCCGCCATCTGTCTGATGTTGAGAATAAATGACATTTTTTGTACCGCCTTGGCGCTTTCTATCAATTTAGTTACTGAATAATCTCTTATGACGCACGTATCATTTGATTGTAATCTTTTCAAACGCACTCTCAGACTTAGTCTTAGACTTAGATCTGTATCTGGCTTAGTCTTAGCCTAAACCAGATAGGTTAACCTTAGCTTAGCCTAAATTAGTATAGTTATACTTTGTTACAGCTTACAAATAACACATAATTATTAAACATCTGATGGATAGCATATGTTATTATGTCGCACAGGGCGTGCACATAATTAATCCATTCCACCCAGTTATAATGCGGCCTTCTGTACTACTGCTTTGCATGAGTGCCAATCAAACGCATCCCGTTCTTTCTCCAGCATTCTTCACTCATCACAGGATTGAACATTTGCAAGACTGCAAAATCTAAGTTCGGATGAGTTAGATTTTGCAGATGATTTAGCCGTTATCATTACAAAAAAATAACTTACAATAGAAAATCAATGCGCTAGGAGGCCATATGAAGAGTCTGAAGAGAACCAAGATTACACATAAAAAGCAAAAACAAAGAAGATCAAGACTGAGGATAATTAACCAACCAATTGTAATATATGTTGACATTACATGTGCCTGTACAATAAACCAACAATAGCGCTAGCATATTCAAATGCATGTCGGGGAAACATGCAAATGCATTTCAGGGGCACTAAACGTGATATCACCAGTGTCATGATCAAAAAGGCACTTATTTGTCAAGCATCAAGGACATGTCCCAAAATGTCAGGGAACTGAGATTTCTCTAGAATCACCTACTTTGAAAATGAACTTGGACTAAACAACAGTCGAGGCATTGTTGCTGTTCGTTGCAAATGGTTAGACTGTACTGTCTTGTGTGTATAGGCCTGCATGGTTGCCTTTGGTTTCCCTTTAATTTCCCTTTAAATGATCAGTTCCTAAAAACTACCCCAATAGTTGGATAATAGCAAACACAACAATGCATAAACTATTCTGTATAATTTATTGGAGTCCATCAAAGTATTGCTGATTAGAAATGTAATGGTTACAAAAACAACCAGCTGACAACGTTAATACTGTCTCTGGCATACCATTTTCATCTTTCCTTTGGTACATAAAACAATTTAATATTGCCAAACCTGATAACGTGTTTCATGTAAAATATACTTCATGTTTATTAAATAGTAACCGTATTTTGAAAATCTGCCTCTTGATACACATTGATAGATATATCTATATTATAATGATAAATCAATAAACACTTTATTATCATCATTACAAAATCATAAAAAATTGCTATAGCATCATACTGGATTAGATAAGTTCATAGCTATAACTTTCACATTAGGTACAATCCAAATACAGTGCTCTGTCCACTATGTAATTATTAAAATAAGTACAACATATGTTACACTTGACTGATCTAGTATGATTACATTAACACAGATTATATAAGACCTGTGTTGTTCAGAGGCAGAGGTAATGAGATAACATGGAATGGCAGCAACATTATGACAAATTCATAATTTTGACTACTAACTGCAGTTAGAAGCACTAAAAATTGGGAAGATGTAGACATTATTAATATTACTGCATGAAAATGGAAGTACATGAAACACAGAATATCTATGCATGAAACAGGACATGTAAACCATTAATTGATAAACCTTTTCACTGTATCTTAGTTTAAACTGATGCTGTAATCAGTGGTGTAATGTCACTCATGATCCATTTCTGAAGGATCTAAGCAACTGCCTGTGATACTGATCAGACAACAGATTATGTGAGATGGTCTACATGCCAGGATTCCAAGCATTTCAACAATTAAAAATTACAGAGCACCATTTTATAGGTGACCGTCCTTTTTGACATACAGGCTGTATATACATATATATATATATATACTTGTACATTCTATTGAATAAATGTATTGAGGTACACTGCCAACCAAATTGCATTTACCAAGCCCAAAACATTGTTCACCAATTGAATTTTTACCCTGCATAAAGTCAATAGGATATTCAGAATATGACTGGTAAATGAAGTTAACTGGCTAAACTTTAAAGCTCTTTGATATTCAGTACAGTAGCAATTTTCTCAGTCAAGACCAGAAATTCATGAACTGTTTAATACTAATTATCATGTGGGATAATTCCATATAATGGACAAGACGAGAAACCCTTGATGTTAAGCAATTTCTTCTTTATACAAATGACAGTTTTAAGCATCAGTGATATCACATTAAAATGCCAGTCTCGTCTTACGAAACTACAGTAATAATAACAACAGTCTGATTACTGATAGACAATTTTTCAGTTTCCTATCACCTTCCACCAACCAGTTAGTAAAAGGTAACTATGTTCCACAAGTGAGGTAAAACTGACAAAAGAAACCATCTTTACTTCACCAGAGCATTGACTATTAATAACTGCCATTCTGGCATAGTCAACCTGCGATATTGCACAAGCAATGCATCAGAAACCTGCCATAAGATAGCATCAGATCTTCACAACAGAAATCCCTTCTGCGATACATTATAAAGCTATAAATTACTTTATATAATAATATTCACACAGACATACCTTACACCATCATATAGTTGTGCTAATGTGCCAGATATATGGTCTGTGCCACAACAGCACAAACTGGTGCTGCTAAACGTGCTTTCAGGCACACACTTGGAAGATGACCATTCCAAAAACGCTGTAAGTTGAAAACAGCTGTCTTTGTACAAATCACTGTGGAGTGTTGATCACCACTCGTATGGACACAATCTAGATTTTCTTTTCCTTGTCTTACAGCCCAGTGTCAGCTCAATTCCCGCTGCCATCTCGGTGTTCACACCATACTGACCAACACTAAATAACACCTCACTCCACATGGCACCTAGTGTGTGCAACATTCCTACATTTTTGTTTGATAGCACACAAAGACGCATGTAGAATGATGACGACATGTATGAGTATATGAACAACACCCATTAATGAAGTATTTGTTGCCTATGTCTACAGATCGCATGAGAGTTAGCTATGTTTGTGTATGCGTCAAACATCCTTCCATTCCTCGCTGGCTGACGCAGTGTCGTTGCTGGGTGAGGTTGTGTTATGGCGGTTCCTGCCAATGTCGTCATTGTTGTTCTGCTCAAGCAGCGGCGCATCTGCAAGGAGACAGAGAAGAAAACGTTCACATAAAAGCTGAAAAGTGCTCTAAAAAGCCAGATATATCCTACTCTTTCTTCAGTTATTTCTGGGTCAACGATTATGTTGTAAAAAAAATTTGTGGTGAAGGCATTTCCAAAAAAATGTTAAGTTGCTTGAGACCATAGGAACATTTTGTGCCGTAAACATCAGATTTCAACAAAAAGGCTGACTAAAAGATGGCAGAAACTTGCAGACTGCAAACCAAAAATCTTTGTCCAATGTTATATAAGTGGGGTTTATGTAGAGACCCAGTCATTTAGGCAGGTAGTTTGTTTGCATGGGTAAAAATTACAGTGGACGGGTAAAAATGTGATGTGCAGAAAATCTTACTGGCCTATTTATATATTTTATTTCTGCAAGTTCACACATGCACACATACGTTTATCAGAACATTTTTTGAACTGATAAACATTTGTTCCTGTATAAAGGCCTGAATGGAGATGAGTATTTGTTATGCTTTTACTATGGCAATGATATGCGATAGTTATATGTTACTGTTGCTGTATTATTATGATGCATTATGGAATGTGGACAAGAAAAAACTGTGCCAAACCATAATGTAAGGGTGGCATCAGTAACAAAAGACAACATACTATCAGATATAAATATCTACAGTGAGGCATTAGAGATAGTACAGTATCAACTGTCTTTATATCCACAAGAAAATGTATTTGCAATGCATAGATAATTTGATACAGCATTACTTTCAAAGTTACATATCGATGAATTACTACATACTTAGTCCATATTTTCAATCAAAGTTCCTGGGATAATGGAATGACATTGGATAACAAAAAGACACTCCCAACAGAAATGACAGAGTTGACGGCATCGATTCTTGGCCTACCTTCATTTGCTAAACTGCCATTGGACGAGCCTAGACTGCCCGATGCGGCATGCTGGGATACCGCAAGTGACAGATTCGATGAGTTGAAGGTCCCTATGGTGACGGTTGTTGAGGTGCCGTCACTCACATTCATGGTGTCGATTGAGCCGAATGCCATGGAGAGGTTGTCGCGGGTCGCCGTACTGGCGGTTGTAATGATCGAGTTGCGATGTTGATCGTGCTGTGGATGGTGTGGGTCTGCACCGCTAGTGGAACCACCGGGCACCGCTGCACCACTCGCCATGTACACACTGGATGGAATCGTCGGCAGCAGGCGGTAGTCAGTGCGGGCAGACCGGGCCGAGCCTCGACTCACGTTACCGCTGCTGCCAGCGAACCGTGCCTGGCGCCCCCTGGTGGCCTCTTCATAACTCGGCAGAGCGATCTGGGCGCCGTCGGCGAACGCAATCAGAGCGACGCGGTCGTGTTCATCGACAGTCGGGTTGGTGCAGCCTTCGGAATAGGGGGGCGGGGGTGGGAGTTGAGGGGGTGAGACCATGTGACAACCCCGCCCTGGTGGTTTCATGTGGCGTTGCAGCGCCACGATCACCAGCACAATGAGCAGGAGTCCAAGGACGCTGCAGGACGTCGCAACAACAATGGTCATCGTGCTGGTGTTGATCTTCATTGAGCTGCCAGCTGAGTCAGTCATGGAGGCTGCAACAGACAAGGCCAAGATGATGATGGTGACCGGGAACTACATCTTATCTCACAAACGTACCAGGTGAAGCCGTATATGTGCAACAGAAATTCATGTAAAAAATATGGATAAAAACAGGTCTGCTATCTATATAATATATTACTATAGCCAGATAGAGGTGCAATTAAGCCAAACCAGGGCAACAAATGGATGTACCTGTCCAATAATATTGGACAGGTTCAAACTTGAGCTGAGTGGCTAAACAAAATGATATATCAGTGCTATTTATATGTCCATTGTGCTTTAAGAAGATGAGTCACATTTATTTACGCATGTATATTATAAATGTTTAGTAAATATATACACATAAATTATATATATATATATATATATATATATATATATGGGTATAATTATATGCTTATATATAATTATAAAATATATATATATATATGGGTATATAATATATCCATACATACATAATTTAATATACAGATCCCTGGTGAAACTAGTGGAATGTATGTGTGTGCTCATGGGTGCATTTCTACTGGGACACTATTGGGCTTGTAAACATGTGATCCTGCACAGAGATCTGTCAGAAGGAGCCAGGGCCGTCACTCACCAGGGAGACAGACAGGTTTTGTGCTGGTCCAGTGGCCACCACGCTCACACATCTGCACAAGCAGGTCGTTGGGTCGTGCCTCGTACTGAGGGTCACACATGTAGTGGATCTCTGTGCCCAGCTTGTACAGGTCACAGTGGCTTGGCTTGCACATGTAGAAGCCATGTTTAATGGTCTCTGGCTCACTGCAGTACAAACCTACAACAACAGTCACTGTCCACATCTTGCACTGGTTGTGATAGTGTATTTCCCCATAGCTACTTCCTGTTGTAGCTTCTTCCTTGAATACTACTTTATAGGAATAACTGTGATAGCTATACATGTTGAGTTTGATAGTCAAACTGGTCGTGTTATGGTTAGTTAATTAAGCAGGCAGTTCAGCAACAGGAGGGGAAATAGTTACTTCATGTTGACATGTAGGCAAGAAGCACAGGAAGTAACTATAATCATTAAATTATATAATAATAAATCAAATGTGAATGACTGACAGATTTTCTTCAATAATATTCATCTGAGTCATGCTTATATATATATATATATATATATATATATATATATATATATATACATATACATATACATATACATATACATATACATATACATATACATATACATATACATATACATATACATATACATATACATATACATATATATACATATACATATATATATATACACACCGAAAATTTGGAAGAGTAGGCATTGGCGACATCAGACTTTCTATCAACTATGGAACTGAAATAATATGTAATCATAGTATATTCTTGATTGAAGCTGGGAAAAGATATAATGTTGAAACCTTTAGGAAGACAGCGTGGGGCGTAGTCAGACCAGTAGCCAGACGCGAGACAAGTCAACTGCGTGGTCCCAATTGGCTTGAAGTCCTCCCCGCACTCATAGATGATCTTCGAGCCAATGCGGAAGTCTGGGAACAAGCCTGGGATCGTCCATTGGCCATTCTTTATGTCCATCGGGGCTCCACAGTGAGTCCGTTTCGCTGAAACCATAACCAACGTTATCACTGACCTAAACACCATGGGAACATCTTACACCATGCTGACTGTATGTATGTATTGCCGTTTTTGGACACCCAAATTTGTTACAAAATGTTTTTTCTTCTGCATTTTTGAATACCAATTATTCTTACAAGTCCAAATAAACATTATTTGTAATAGTGATGTGTTTTCAGACACTGGAAGTTATTTTGTGCACTGTATGTTTTCAGACAGCTGATAATTTAACTATTTGATGTGTCAATCATGATGGCAGTGGCCCATTTAATATTTCCTTATTCATCCCTCCACCTTATCTATTCATAATTTATTAAATCATGTTTTTATAATAATAATAATATGACTACTTAGCCTAAACTGCTCAAACACATTTTATAGATACTTTAGAACAATTTGAATTTATACATACTAACAAGCTGAAAACTAAAACCATAACATTTAGGTTACAAATAATGTCTACACGCAAGATCTCTAATACCAGACCTGAACCTACCACAGGTTGGTCGCAGTCCGTGCCACACACCGTCCCGACACACCATCACCGAGATGTTGACGTTCATCTTATAGCCGCTGTGACAGTAGTAATACACCTGCGATCCCTCGGCAATCTGCTTCTTTGTGTCGCCGTCGTTCCGGTTGAAGAAATTGTAGCCCCCATGCATGACGCTAGGTGGCGCTGAGCAACTTTTGGCGATGAACCTGCAACGGGGCGTGGGGCCACTCCACTGACCGTTGACACACACCCGTGAGCCGTCTCCTCCGTACAGCTTGTACCTGTCACTGTTACACACGTATTGGATCGTGGAGCCCTCCAACACGTTCTCCCTGTTCAGTGGGTCCTTGCCGGTGTAGTAGTAGTAGGCGTTGGGGATCGCGGTCGGCTCTGGGCAAGATCCGTGGGGAGGACGCTCAATGCACTTTGGCACGATTCCTGTCCACTGTCCGTACTCACACTTAGATAGTGCCGAGTCACTGTCTTCCAGCTGGAAGCCGTCGTTGCACTGGTAGAAAACGTTAGTGCCATGAGGAAGCGAGGTGGTGGACAGATTGCGCAAGTTGTCTGCATCACGCATGATGCTGAAGCGGCCGTATTTCAGGGTCTTCGGCAGAGGACAGTTCTCAACTGCAATGGTAATGAATTATGAACCAGTGTACATTAAAAAGTAATGGCATGTAACATGTTCTTCTATAATGTGGTTTCCTATATTGATTAATCATTACATTAAATATATATCAAGTGTCCATTGTGTATGGGCTATATGTTAACTGGAGCGATGTATATATGTTTGGTCATCAATTTCTTTAACAACAATAACATAAATCCAACTAAAGCAATCAAATAATTGTCAGTTCAAACCTAATTTGTTCTCACTTGTGTTCCAATTTCCTTGGAACATGTTTATAACATAATGTAATTAGCTTGCCAGCGCATTGTTCTAACCCAGCAACTATATAACAAGCTAGACCAACTATGGAAGACAACAATAGGAAGATCGACCAAACTGTAAATATTCAGTGCCATCATTGATAGCGTATCGATATATGGAGCTGATACCTGGACACTCACAATAGGCATGGATAAAAAATTAACAACAGTTACTGAACCTGTCAGAAAGACTGGGGTTTGATCACAGGAGGGACCAGGGTTTGAACTCTGTTTTAGCAGTTGATAGGATACACATTATTCATCCTCAAAGATGACTAACATTTTAATGGCAATAGTGGCTGAAATTTAAAAATAATAAAAACTGTTTTATAAAAGTGTTATTAATGATGGTTGTGACATTCTAGTTACAATTTATGAAAGGCATTATACTATTTTACCAAACAGTTCAGCTTTTTAAAAGGGGGTCCAAATTCTATGACGGGGGTCTAAATTATATAATAGAATATGGATCCCCGGGTCCATTTTTATGGGGGTCCATACGGCTGGGCAGCAGTTTGGTTTAGCACCTGTGTCAAAACATTGCTAGTGTCTTTTGGCAGAGACACCTGCTGTTAGTCTCTTCTATCCAGTCTCTATGCCAGGGTAACTAAAGGGAAATGGAAAACACCTGTTGCTGGCTCAATGAGTGAAGAAGTCATTCTCAAAGAACTCTTTGGCAGAGTAATCAAGAAATGATTGTGGTTATATAATAGGAATACAATTTTTTATCTGGCACCTGCCGACCAATGCGATGGGCCATTGTTGCTGTCTGGGATTTTTGTATTGCAAGAAATATTTGCCGGTGGCAACATAGTCAACTATTATGGAGAACTCACGTTGACACAATGGTAGGCCAACAGATGTGGGACTGGACGCCCATGTGCCATCGAAGTGACAGACAAGGACAACGTTTTGAGGGTGGAGCATGTAGCCGGTGTCACACGTCAGCAGTGCCACGTCACCAGGCATGTAGTCCCCCGTCTTGTGCAGCACCGCCCCATTGACAATCACTGGCACCGGACAGCCGCCTATTCCTGTAGTAATACCAAATAATGTATACTAGTATCTTGTACATGTAAATTACTCCTGTCTGTAATAGTTGGTGTTGTCGCCGTATATACTTCTGACAAGTTATTCATGGTTGATATTACAGTGTCATGATTGGGATGTAGGAATAGGGATAGACTACCCATTGCTGTACTGCCTATCCACCACACCTTCCTGGTGTATCAATCAATCTGACGACAACTTAACGATTAACCCTTTTGTATTGATGCGCCTCTGAGCTTTGTTTCTAAAGATTTAGGCTTTAGTTGTTACCTAATTATAATTATATAATTTTTACAATAACAGAAACATTTTCTTTTCTATCATTTAAACATCTTCACATCTTTAAAAATTTCATTGGAAATAATTATGTATAATAATTAAGAGCATTGTACTGGTAATCAAAACACTCTGAGGATACCTTGGTTTTAAATATATTTGTTATCTGGCAATTAGATATATGTTATTTTGTGTAGCTTTTCACTTACGTTCACATGCTGGAAGTTGTGTATTCCCGAGCAGGTCAGTCCACACTCCCAGTGACTTACAGATGAGATGTAACACCATCAGCTTGGTGCCTGGCAGTCGGTATCCCTTGTCACAGGTCACCTCCACGTGCTGGCCAATGGCAAAGCTGCTGTTACGCGTACTAAGAGAGCCATGCGAAATGACCGGAGTGTTGCATCCAGCTTCTGAAATATTTCCAACAAAAGTCAAGTTATTACTAATTTGACAGGTTTATTATATGTGGTGTATAGATTACATTACATGTATTTATATATTAATACACACAAATTCATACAAATTATTATTAACTGTTTATTCGTAATTTTGTGAAAATATGAAGGCCATTCTTGTGATAATTGTTGTTTCGTTAAACAACTACTTTAAGTTAATGGAAACCATTCTTGGTGTATACATAGAAAACTGACCATTTTAGACTCTGACACAGGTCTCTACAGTCACTACACAGTACACATAGCCTACTTTGTATTTGTAGTTTAATGTGTACAAACATCGCCACCTAATTGCTTGAGGTTTAGTAGAGATCCAGATATGCTAATTGCAATCAACTTCATTGTCAGCTGTCATTACCAATTACAACTGTCAGGGCCATAAAAATGTGGCCACCCTGTGAAGTGGTACCTCTGGACTTGTGTAATACACAAGAGACTGGTGGTAAATTGCTGCAGCTGACAATCAACCAATCAACAACTGCATAGCACTTGGCTTGAGTACACATATTATTGCTCCAACCTTAGAAGACACTACAAACGGTGTGTAATCAACTTACTGAGTAAATAGTCTCCTTGGTGTGCAGTGCACTGAAGGATACCAGTTATTTTAAGGCAAGGGTTGGAGACATATGCTAATTATTTTACTTAAAAATGCATTTATTCAGTAATTGTACAAGTATTTACATACTAACTTGGTCATTTGTACATTGTTAGTACATAAATTGAGTGTTTACACTCTAGAGTATACAATGTTTTGTACTGGTTTGCTTATAGGTGTGATATACAACATTGAATATTGTTTCTGTTTTACAAAATTCATGCGTGAAATGTTATGTAGTGTTTCTAAAATGGCTATAAAATGTGCTAATTAATAATATAAATTAAAAATAAGCATTGCTAATTGACAGGAAAGATATCAAAGTATACTTTGGTGACAAAAAGTCAAAATCGTTGGAAATCATTGTTGCATGTTTATACAGCGTTTTCTCAAAATTAACTTCGCTGACACATGAATCATTTCGTTTGAACACGTCACATATTGCTGTTTGTACAATTATTTTTCCTTGGTAAGTTTCATCTAGGCAGACTGAAATGGGCAGATGAAATAGCAAATTGGCAGTACATTGTACCATATTAGCATTCTGTCTGACAGAAGAACTTTATCAAACTCACAAAAGTAGTTTGTTTTATTTTTACGGGGATATAATAAATGTTATTCTTTAGCGTGAACATTCTAGGAAAATCTGCATTCAGTAGCACAACAAAATCAACAAGTTAAGCATTCTCGTTACCATAATTATATATATTGAAACAAAAACCATAAACAGAAGGATGAATTTCATTACTACTTAAGAAATTAAGGAGTTTGTATACCGGTATTTCCCAGACTCAATGCTGTGTAAGGGGTACGTTCCATAAAATTGGTGTGGTTACAAAGAAGGCTTATGTCATTAACTACATACATATGGGAAAAAACTAGGTTAGATTTCGAAACACTTTCTAATTCTAGGCTAGAGGGGAGTGAAACTGTCTGCGCTTTCTTATCGAATGAGCATTGAATGTACATAAGTTGTTTAGACTCTTAGAGTTTGATAGGTAATTGTATAAATATTGAATACTAACAGATTACATCTTAATGTACTATAGACGTAGACTAGTCTGTGTAGTAGGAATTCACTGTACAACTGATTTTTATTCCAGAGTTCCATGTCCATGACTCTACGACTACGCCTACGCCGGCTACGACCGTCTACGGGTAGTAGACGTAGTAATATTCCAAAGGCCTTTGCCAAAGGCTCTAAGCCTTACTTAGTCACTGGCAAACCTGGTGGCTATAAATTGGTTAGTGAAGGTTTTTAGAGGCAATCTAAGACTTACCTGTTTCAGCTGCGATGATTGTGTCACCGACAGATCCACCAACAACGCCTTGAATCATGCCTAAACTTAAAAGGATCACAGACAGGCATATTTCCGCCATTCTTATTTTCTCAGAAACGTTCATCCTAGTTGTCCAGTTGCACGACAGAAACCTTTCAACTAAGCAAAATCATGCCTACAGTCAAGTCATTGCTGGATCTTGCCTAACGTGTTGATGAGAGTCGAATTGAGGGTTCTCCGGCCACTGCAATGATGTCGCTGTCACTTACAGTGTCACTGACAGTCACAGTGACTGCCGCCCCTGTCGGCGATGAGCCAAAAAGGGTATCGGAATCAACAAACGGCGTTGATAAATAAAGACCGCCTGCTTCCATCACAATAAAATTGTGGCGGATGGACGTTTTCACTAATCATTGCGGGATCACAGTGCCTGTGAATTCAGACACACGAAATGCTGTTGAGAGTTTGGGGCAGATATTTCGCCAGAAAACTTCTAAACGCCACCATATTTATTTATCCTTCTGACGTCATCAAAACAGGGTACACAAACCGCACTCGTGATGAATTTTGTTCGGAGACGACCTCGATCATCAGTCCGTTGTGTGGCGCCACTGTTCGCTTTTGCGATATTTTCGACAGACCAAACTCCCTTGTCAGGCTTTTGTCTTTGATTTTGAGAGAACCGTTATGTGTGAAGAATGTTAATGCCAGTGGTTTTAGTTCACCGTTATCGCAGTAAGTAGCACAGTCATCAGTTCGCTGGGCCTGTCGGTTGTCGTCACCACGGAGATGCGATTGGGTAGGGAAGCTGCCTCTGTTTACTGACCGTGGCTATGAGTGTGACGAATGTGCAGTGTGTGTTCATGAATGTAGCTGTGCTGATATCATTCCCAGTTTGCTATTTTGCAAAATCAAATGGTACCATAAAGGGAACACTGAAAATGCATAAGTGACGTTACAAAGCCAGAACATAATTGAGCATTAAGTACCTAGGGCTAGGCTTGTCTTAACCAAGCCAGGCCTAGGCCCTAGCCTAGCCGGGGCCTAGCTAGGGCACCTGTCATAAACATAGATGATAGACAGAGCTAGGCAAGTATGCTTGTGAGAAGTTAGTGTCTTTGAAATGTCATTATCATATGTTGCATAGCCCAGATAGTTTTGGGAGTAGGTTATTTACTGTTAGTAGATCATGAATGTTTTGCTACTTAAAATGATATCAATTGTTATGTTTTAAACAGTTCTTAAACACAATTTTACTTGTCAAAATTTTACTTTATAATTGTGTTTCGTAGTTGTTTCCAACATTCTGCAGCATGCTATTAACTAACTAGTTTGTCCTATAATTTGTTGTTACAATATTATAATCTTATTATGCTTTATTTAGCTAGTAAGCCTGTTTCATAACATCGTCGGCAAGCAGACCTTTCTATATGTTAGCACTGGGTATGGTCACCGCCAGAGTGCGTGTTGTCCTCCGGAGTTCTTTTATATATGGAAATCGAGTTGGAACTGACATTAACATGATATCCTGTGAAAGATTAGGGAACATCAAAAGTAAAATGTTTGTAGATAAAGTCTTAAATATTTTTTATTATTAAATACAAACAAACACAAAGTATCCTAAATTCATAAAGACTACTAATACAACTGGAAATTAATTAAAAGTATATGGCTGTTTTCAGATGTTAGGTGAGACACTGAAAATGGAACAGCTTGGAAAAAGTCAACAAACATCAATACAAGAATAGTAATAGTCATGAATCGATCAAGGAGCCTGCAACAATGCATCAAAATGTTCACCTGGGGACGCTTGGTTCTTCTGCTCAGTGTGATGTTGGCATCACTTCAGCTGCTGTATATAGTTCTCCTCGGAAGACTGGATGTGTATAATGCAAGAACTAAAGAATCACAAACTGGAGAACATCAGCAACAGCAGATTGCCCATTTGATATTCTCATTCAACGATGCAATAAAGTCGAGTCATATCATTGATACCAGTGGGCAGTACAGAATCGTGTATTTCTTGCATAGATCAGATTGGGACAGGAGACACGTGAATGCAAGCGAACATCTGATCAACAAGGAAGTTAGTGTTGTGACTCAGTGCTCAGTAAATCATCTACTTCATTTGTTGGCATTGCGCGAAGTGTGGCAGGGACCGATCTCTGTTGCTGTGTTCATGTCACAGCCAGAAGCATACACTGTTTTACAGACAATAACTGAATTGGTCCACTGCTTTCCAGCTGTTCGTGAGAGCGTGTCAATACATTTGGTTTGTCCACTGACTTCAAAAGACATCCCAACAATACAACCAATGACAAATATTTCCTGTGATAGTATCAGACGGACTCGTGTTAGCAATTTCAACATGACTGATGCCCTCAATTATGCAGCAATGGCAAAGTATCCAAACAATTTACTGCGTAATGTCGCAAAATATGGTGCCCGCACTGCATACGTTTTTGTAATAGACATTGATATGTTGCCAAACACTGGCCTTGACACAAGTTTTATAAAATTTCTTAAACAAACAACATTGGAGAGAGCACTGGATAACAAGACGGTGTATGTGGTACCTTCCTTTGAGATTGACACACAAGCGGTGATACCAAAGCAGAAGCATAAGTTATTAGAAATGTGGCAGAGAGGACTGGTACGGCCATTCTATTATGAGCTGTGCTGGAAATGCCAGCGTTTCACGGAGTACGACAGATGGCGAAATCTGAAACATGATTCTGAGTTACAAGTTAGCTATGAAGTGAAATGGCAAGATCCGTGGGAGCCATTTTACATTGCACCAAGGAATGTGCCTGTGTTTGATGAACGTTTCAAGCAATACGGATTCAACAGAATCAGTCAGGTATTTGGATCCTGAATCTCTATTACATGTACACTGTACTATGATAACATATTTTTGTGTATTTTGGATTGCAAAATTTATGGAATGCAAAGAAATTGCAAAATTTAAAATAGCAACAGTAATGGAAGCAGTTCTAAAAAAAGTTGAATATTACAAAAGTTTTAAATAATTTTTTTTTAGATGTTTCTTTTTTTTAAATTAACCAGCTTCCAACCACTAAAGAGAACAATTCATATATAGAGATCTGCCAATTGTTGGTTTACAATTAGTGCTTTTATTCCACCTTTTGAAGGAAATGGTTGATTCATACTGTTTTTTAGTTGTAGCATCTTGTAAAATATACAATACTGTGTGGTTGTGTGTGCGTGCGTGCGTGCATGCGTGCGTGCGTGCGTGCGTGCGTGCGTGCATGTGTGCGTATGTGTTAGGGTGATTCCTGTCAGAATTGTTAGAGGAATCAACCCTGAAATATGGTGTATGGTTTCAGAACAAAACATGATATTTATATTATATTATGGAAAAAATCACTTGTACATGTTATTGTCATGGAAGCTTACATGTTGGAATATCTTAATAATGAGACATGAAAGGGGCTGATACAGAAATGTTTATTATATATTTGTTTTGCCATCTTTAAAATGGTTGCCAACAGCCCAACACCTTCCAAGGCGAAATCCGAGATGGCCCTATATCCATGTTGTCTTTATGTGCTCTAAATGTCAGCAAAATGTCATGCTTGTATCATAGAATGCATGATCTCTGGCCATATTTTGTCATATATCGGCAGGACTAAAAAACCTTCACTTACAAACAAAATGAACTTTTTAGCAAAATTTAAATTAGCCTCAGTCTTACAAAATTTGTGAATAGGTTTTACGTGTGGCTGATAATGTTTCCTGTTTTCGGCAGGCATGTGAGCTACATGTTGCTGGCTTCAAGTTCACAGTGTTGAACAATGCTTTCCTAGTGCACCATGGCTACAAGAAGAACACTGGCTTCCACCTGACAAAAGACATAGAACAGGAGCAGAACCGAATCCTCTTTAGACTTTTCAAGGAAGAATTGAAGACAATATATGCAGACTCCACAAGAAGATGCTACTGATAATAACTTATTAGTTGTGCACTGTTTGATATGTTGAGACTACCTCAGTACCAGATTTTACCTCCAATAATACAACAGCTTTTTTAATGGACAACATTCAACCAGTATTACACCTGGGACTTACATTTGTACAACTATAATATGGAGTAGTGGCTGCAGCACTCGTACACCAGGTAGTGCTTGTTTCAAGTTGCTTGTGCACCAGTCATTAAAATAAACTGTACAATCCCTATGCTAAGCATATGCACTTCATGGTGAATTGTTTTTATTACAAATCATTTGTGTCACCTGTTTTTACATTTTAATGTATAAAATCTAATCAGAAATGAAATCCTGAAGTTACACTGTTTAGTAATTTTTTTTTATTACGTTCAGTGTGAAAAAAATTCAACACCTACACTTGCAAATGAGGCAGTGTACAGTAGCTATTTAAAACTCACAGTAAAGAAATATTTCATCAATATATATTGAATATGTATCTAGCATAGACCATGCTCCCTGTAACATTAACACCAGATGTTATATTTGTGTAGTGGGATACAGCCTGTTAACCCATTTTATCCGGAATACGATTCTAGTCGTAGTTACCCTTTTTATCCGGAATACGATTCTGGTCGTAGTTTGCACTTGGCACGGCTTCCCCGCACTCTGACGTTTTGGAATCCCATTGGCTGGTTAACACCGAATGACGTCAGTATATCGGGATCACTAGGAAACCCATATTTTTCAACCAATCAGTGCCGTTCTTTGGGTATTTGCCGTCCAAAGTCGGCACCCCCAAGCCAAAGTGAAATCAAAGATGGCGTCGAGTCGCAACGATCGTTAAATGTTGACGTATTTCGAAGGATAACTCCATTAATTTACTTCATACTGTTGATGACAAGAAGGCAGACAAGTGGATAGCCGATATAAGATGGACGGTTATGGTATTTGATGCGATATTTGTCCGTGAAGACATACTTTGAAGCCATCGAAGTGGGGTCGACCGACAATTTTCGCTCACCGCGCACGGCCACCACGCCGGTTTTTTTGGCGCCAAACAAAGTTAAGATTATTTCCAACGATGGTAACTACTTCATCAATAAAGTGACGTTAAAATGTTGACCAACCTTGTTACTTTTGAGTACTTATTTATTAGTTATAAGAAATAAGCCACAAAATTATATATCGTTGACAGAAAATATTTCACAAATTTGCATAATTCCGCTCAGCTGCGCCACACGTTGGCGATTCAATCGACTGACATGGGGGTTATTACAAACAATTTTACATTATGAGATTATTATCCAAGATATGTGGACAAGTTGTATACCTTTGTTTTCAGCAGAGAGTAATGCATAAAATAAAGTCAACTTGCTCATTGACATGTTGTCTCCTTCGTGGCGAAAATGTCAGGTGAAAAGTAATGTGACAAACCTCAACATAGGTTTGAATTTATTGGGCATGTTTTATCATATGCCACATAAAATATATATGATAAAACTATTAGTTTGTCAATGCGACTTGATAGTTTATTTTATCTACTTTCTAAAGGTATATCACATTTAAAAATTGATTGAGAAATAATAAAGTTATGTCCATTTTAAATGAAGGCCTGTCATTTTTTAATGCTGACAGATTGATTTGAGGAAATGATCAGGAACTGGCTGCAACTCGTCTGCACTAGCTTCAGGATAAAATGGGTTAAGATAAAAAAAATTGCCATCCAGCATGAGACAGTGAATTCTTTATTGGAATCAGGGAAAGTAGAACCCATTTATATGCTTTTTAGAACATCTAAGATAGCTTAAGGTGTACTATACACTAAATTATAATGGCATGAATACGATAATTAAGTTTTGTGTGTGGTGCTGCTGGTGCATAGTTGCAAAGTTCTGTGGTCAATTGTTTTGGTTTTGCACAATGCTGAAGGTCAGTGTTTTGACATGATCTCTAGGATGCAACATATTTATGCAGTATGGTACCACAGTACCTAAATCGGTCCACCCCTAATTGCTGGCTCTGATTCCTTAACATGGGAATCAACATGAAATGGTGAATAATTATTCATGGCGTATAGGCTGAGCATGTGGTAGTTAAAACAAATTTACATGGAAGCTTGCATACCACTGGATGAATTAATATGAAATTTCTATGCATTGTCAATTGCAAAATTCAATTGACACTAACAAAATAGTAATTTTTCACAATTTATTTTGCCACAAAGGCAACATGCTCTTTTAAGCATGTTCTCTATCTGTTACAGCAAAGATACAACCATTTGTTACAAACTTATTACATGAGGCTTCATCAAAACCAAATCAATTGCAGTTGAACAACCCAAGGTATGTAATGTTTACATTACTTAATACCTAGTGCACTACTAAATACATTAAATTTACCAGTGAATTACTGGTACATAAAATATCATAACTGTCTGCCTGAAATGCAATGCAATACATGATTGACAACACTGACTGATTTAAACACTGAATAGAATTATCTCGAGCTACAACCAAGATTATTTGGTTATAGTAGTATAAAAACAACCAAAACAAATGTCCTTGTCAAATCTACTGCACTGAATTTACCTTATTTCTGAGATAATAATTGTTCCAGATCATTCCTAACATAAAACGCTGCAAGTCATGGCAGAGCATGTACATTTATAAAATTCACCAAACTTCATTTATTACAAATAAAATGACATTCTGTGGCCATACAAGTTCACAAAGCTAAGTCATCATCTCATAATAGCAATACATTTTTGATGGTGGTGGTCATTACTATGATATGTTGCCTCAACTTAAATTGCTGTAATGGTGTCACCCAACGAATAACATACATAAATGCACATCCGTGCAATTGTCAATATCACACAAAACCTGGCAGTTGCATATTTTATTTTCTCATAAACTCACATGATTGTATATAGCACATACCATACATTTGAATTGTCATGAATGATGCTATAATGTCACAGTTGTTTTGAGAATTAATTGTAGTATAATCCACTTGCCTCAGGCAATGTTGCATTCACTGAATTATTGATATTGTGATTACCAAATATACTTTCATTGACTTGTTTAATTAGCAATTATATGCAATATCAGAAGTGCCACTCCATACATTGGGTAGTTGTTTTTTGGACTTTGTGTATTAAGTATAAACCACAAATAAAGCACTGTAACATCAGCCTAACTAAATTTTAATGATACACAGACACATTATTGTAGAATATGAATACCACAGTTGTATGATAAAATAAGTTCTAGTGCTCAGTCAGGAATTGTGTTTGAGGTATAGTGAGGCATGGCAGGTTAATACTGCCCATCTGCCACCCTCTTCTGACTGTTCACTCTCCCACAATCCAACCTGCCAATTTTTCAGACCAGTTTCTTAGGCCAATCTTCTACTTCCTACTAATGTTTAGGACAAACCTCCCATGTTGTGCTCCTCTACTCATAAATTCTTGTTGATCCAAATATAAATATGTCGTGGACGTCTATATAGTGTCTTCTTTAAAAAAACTGTCTGGTTTACTAAAACAGTTATATTATGAAGTTATATTGATGGTGTTACAGTTATTTAAGAAACACTGCTTTGTTTTTAATGAGATAAAAGTGAGATGTGTCATTGTACTGTAGCTATCAACAATTTATTTTGTGAACATGTAATATATTTGTCCATTGCTAGGATGGCGTGTAAGCATGTACAAACTAGCTGTAACCAACAACTGATAGTTCAATATTTTTGAAGTATAGCTTAAAGGCTTTATTTTAATAATTTGTTATGCACCTAAAAACTAACCATTTGCAACTACAATCAACATTTTTCACATGAGCTGTTAACACACAATGCTGTGTTGAAACTGAAGATTCTAACAAAATGTCCTGTCTCCTGGAGGCTGACATCTTTCTCATGAGGAGTGGTTTGACCAATAAGCGCCGAGCTGTGATGTCAGTTATGACTGGTTCCCACATTTGATTGACATTTGACGTGTATGTGATTTTTCAGGTTTATATATTAATTTCTCATAATCCCTTCGATTCAGAATTACAGTAACACTTTCGCATGCACGAACAACTATTATAATCTCTTAACATGCACCGTATTGGAGTAATGTTTACAGTGACAAAGTAAATTTGACAATCGTTTACGTTGTAAACTTTGGTACCGGTACTACCTGAGACTGTGGATGTAAACAACTCACAATACACATACACAACTCATGCAATGGAAAGTGACATAATCAGTTGCGAATATAATATCTAATATTATCTAAACCTGCTAAAAACCTAACAAACAGTTGAAAATGTATGGGATCATTTTGTGTCTTTAAAACTAGACTAGTTTTCCAATTTGACATCGTAGTGAACTCTGGTATGAATAAGAACAACTTATGTCGGCCTTTCCATGAAAATGGTGTGTTTCATACAACTAATTTTTTTTAACTTCAGCAAGGTTTTTCTAGTAGACTACAGGCATGATAATAGTTTTAATTGTAGATGCAAATGTTTAGCTTTTGTTAATACTTACAGATGTAACACACGCATGCACGCAGACAGACACACCTTTTGTTACCCTTTGATATACAGATGTCAGTATTCCTATATTAAGCTTAACTATGGCACCAATCATCATTTATAACATACACAGCAATATATGTAAAAGCCATGTAAAGTTACATATGATAAAGAGAGTTCTGTTGACACGGATCCATGTAGCATGTGATGTTCGTTCTCCACCAAAGACATTGATCAATATTTTGTTGGTATACGTTTTGCCTCCAATAACGTTATACGCAACACCACAGAGTTTATCAGGCATTCCAAGAGTTAACGTTATGACTTTATTTTCAGAGAGTACTGATTTTGTGACTGGGTCCACCCATTTGAATTTGGGTAGTGGATTGGCATTTGCGGATAATGTCACCTCCACGCCCACGTGGTAGTCATCATCAAGAGGGAACACATGCACTTCCTTTGGACCATCTGAGAGTCAAACAAACATCCTAACATAAATATATACATTGGAATGCATAAATGGTTTTAAAATCAGGAATGTTTGCCAAGCACACAGTAACGAATGGACTTTGACATGGTCAAATTATTTCTTATATTCAAAATTCCAGCCAAGGGTCTATAACAGCACTATTTGGTTCCTGGTAGGTCAAAGTTAGACCCAATATGGAAATAATGTGTGGTACAAAGCTCATTTGCTCAGGGTAGTTGCTAAATACCATACAAAAAAAGTGTGAAAACATACTAAAATCACAAGAAATCTCCTTAGTGTGCAGAATTCAAGATGTCATCAGAGACTGTCAACCTGCTTAATTAGCTGTCACTTCAGAGAACATCTTGGGGCAGAGGCAAAATATTGGTCTTTTAACAATGCTCTATAACCAGTGAACACCACTAGTTTACATTAGATCACTCATTCCCAAAGGAAAAATTGGAGAGTTGTGCACAGTATTCACTTTAAATGTTTGCAACTGTAAGTCACAACTAGTGTTCACGTGTGGTTGATTAGGAAACATGGTTTGGAGACACTTAGTGAATTTCATGGTACATGACTTGGGTCATATGACACATGACTAAAGTCAAGTGACACAACTATAATGTCAGCCTGCTGATGACTGACATTATAGTTGTGTCACGTGACTAAAGTATGTTGGAAGCAGTCAAAATATCCGGACATTTCAATACAGTTTCTTCACAGGTATATATGATACATTTGATGTAAACAGCCAAGAAACTGGATTATCTAGCCACTCTAATAAAAAGGGTGTCCTGCTTTTCAAATAATTTGTAACCTCTCCATCACATCACTGTACCAGTTTCCATTTGGTCCAATTTTTCTGTACATTTTCTGAAAGTTTGGTGTAATAATTATGGCAATTATCTATTATAAAACATACTCACATAGAATATTCAAACGTGGTGTTGTTGCCTCTAATGGTTCCTCTGAATGTGGGTCATTGTCAGCCTTTTCTCCTGGCATACCTAAGTCTTGCTCAAACTTATGCATCGCCGCCTTAACATTGGTGAACATGACCTTGCAGTGTAAATCACTTTTATGGAGATCATATCTGGTTTTAATAATCAGACGTGAAGTAACTGTGTCTGGTCCTACTTTAACTGTTGGTTTGTCTAGCTTGCGTGAGGAATTTTCTGCAGTCCAAGAAAGATTTGGGTTCCACAGTCCATGGTATGTTACGGAACATTCAAGCTCCACATACTCTCCTTCCATGATAGTGTCCTGTGATGTGAAATTTGTGACAATCACTGGACCTACAACAGAGAACGATATGACAGAATCTGCCTACACAAGTGTAGAATCTATGTACAGCATATTGCATGTATGATGTATCAATCGAGAATCCCCCATTCCGCTATATGCCCATCTGAAACCAAATGCTGAGCACCTTTCATGAGAGTCCAATAAGTTGGAAAGCAAGCTATACTATACATGATTTTAACCATTCACACCAATTGTAGCGTGCCATCACAGGCAACTGTTTCCTGTTCCACCGGAACTAACAATCTCGCTCATCATAGGCCTGTGTCCCCTCTTCTAGTAAAGGTAACTATCCCCTGACCCACCACAGGTAAATATCCTACCATAGGTAAATATCCCTGTACCACCACAAGTCACTCCCTCTCCTCCCTCCACTGGCAACAGTCCCCTGTCTCACCAAAGGTAAATCTCCCACAAATAACTGTTTCTAGTTCCTCCATGAACAACTGACTAATAGTGATTTTTAAAACACTACTATTTTTTGTGTATATATCCTGTCTGTTAATACCAGGGATAGGTGCTTGGTAAATCATTGTGCAGCCATAGTGTCCCAATATTGGGCGAAGGCCTCAGCATGCTGCTACCACATCTGCCTATCTTGCTCTATCCTCTGCCAGATGGTACCCTTCCATAGTCGTATAGTTTGTCTCTCCACCATTTCGCCTGTCTTCCTCTAGGTCTTTTCATTTTGTAGGGTTTCTAGGTGGTGATCAGTTATTTCGTATTCTGCTAACATGCCCTTCCCAGGTGCACTTTCGTCTTCTGACTTGTTCAATCACGTCTGTAACCTTTGTCTTTCCTCTTACCCTGAATTCTTTTTTCTTTCCTGGTATGTGTCATTTAATATATTCCTTTCCATCTTTGTTTGTGTGGCTGCTAGCTAGTTTGCTTGGCTGGTTATAGTGCCCGAGCTTCCGCACTGTATGTCATTGGTGGGATTACACATGAGCTGTAGACTTGTCTCTATGTTCCAGTGTTACACTTGAAGATGTTGCAGTGCTTGGCGAATGGTGTCCATCGAGCAGTGATTCATCTTTGAATCTCCTTGCCTAAGTTTTTGTCTGTGATATGATGTGATATGTCTGTGATTTGATATCTCTGTCCTAGGTAGATGTAGCTTGCAAAGTTTTTGATCTGAGTGTTGTTGACATATATTGGTATGTCATTTTCCACCACCTTCCCCTGTCATAATCTTCTCCTGATGTTGATCTTGTTGCTTCCTTTGTGTAGTTGGACGATCATTGAGCTGTTGATGTAGATATCCTTCAGGAGTTTGATGTACACATCTTCTATCCCCTTTTCTTGAAGCAAGGTCAGTACTATTTGAGTGTGCACTGAGTTGAATGCTTTCTCGTAGTTGACAAATGTGATGCAGAGTTGGATATTATATTCTCTGTACTTCTCTTTCAATTGGTTTACGATGTGGATTTAGTGTCATTGAGTATCTACCACAAATGTGCCCATTGCCGTTTCCATAGAGTTTGCTCTTTTTCCTATTTGCGCACTGAAGTCTCCCATCACTATCGTGTTTGGTTTTCCTAGTCTCATCAATGTCATTGTAGAAGCTATTTATGTCTTATTCTGAGTAAGATGTTGTTGGTGCATAACTGCATATACTTGCACTATCTTTTGTTTGCAGCTAGAGCTTTGTTATGCATAGAACAAATTCTTTGATCCCGATTACATTGGATACCAACCTGGTCTGCCTAAGGTCTTCTTTGAGTTCTTGTATGTGTTCATCCCTTAGTAGAGTTCTGATGCTATCTTTAGTCTACTTACCCTCTTGCAGTGGCCCTTTTTGACCCAGAAATTCCTAGCACCTCCTGCACATAGTTCTAGTTGACCAGAGCCACTTCCTTGGTAATAGACTCTTTCACAGCCCCTTGGGGACTGGGGGCCAAGGCTTTGTAGTGCTTTAAAGTGCTGGTGTTGTTGGCCTACCATTCCATGCTGGCCAGTGTGGGTTGGAAGGGGCAGGCGACATAGGGTGAACAAAATTGCCCAAGTTTCGACATGGCCAGCAAGTTGTTGGTTTGGTACTGAAACCGAACCAAGAACCTGCTGGCACCAGGATTTGAACCCCAGTCCCTCTAGTCGGGATTCCGGCACTCTAACCACTTGACTAGCACGCACAATTAGGTTAAAACAGATTAAAACAGTGATTAAATTAGCATGAGTTAAGGATAATTAATTAAGCGACCACAACATACCTTGCACAACGATTATTTCAGCAAAGGCATAGTACGTTGCAGTATCTGTCTGTTCCATACAGGAGTATCTCATTCCCATTTCTAGTGCATTCAAAGTCAAGTTCAGTATGTAGGCTTCAACAGTAGATACCACCTGCTGGGCTATTCGTGGCCCACATATCTGTTGGTGTCCTCTTGCAATGTAATTTCCTGTATCTTTCTTAGGATGTTCAATCCAGTACAGTGTTGACTTTGAATTGCTTGATGAGCACTTTAATTGAACAACACCCCCCAAAGTTCCAACTTGGTTTTCTGGCCTATAGACAAAACTGGCTTGCACATCTGAAAGCCAAAGATTATTATTTGTGCAGTTAATAAATATTTGTTCACAACAACTTACCAGATACGTGCATGTCTGTTCACTTTGTAGTGCAAGTCTGGCAAATTTACCAAAACAATACACAGGTTTTGTACTGTAGTCAGCAATAATTAGAAACGTTTTGAAACAACTGAAATGCCAGAATAATCACAGTGATCCAACTCTTATATATTTTATAATGTAGTGGACATATGCAATGTCATCCTAATTGACCACACACAAAATTGGGGTATTAATTAAAAATGTATTTCTACATTGGTTAGCTGGTATATCAATGCACATCATTCAGTAATTACAAAAATATTATTGGGGTTACCTGGTGATGCCTAGTTGCATCACTGTAATACAATGATTTGGGACTAAGCATGTTACTGGTGTTTTTACTGCCTTAGATCATGTTGAAACGTTATTCAACTTTGTTTGTACAGCTGTATCTCACCAGGTCTTTCAAATGGTAGCTCACAACTTGTTTGGAAACTGCAGAGATTTTTATCCATCTTCCTATATCTGTTTCTCAAATTTGTTGTGGAAATTAACTTTTCACATAATTGATACAATACGACCCCTAGAAGTAATTCCGAAAGAACTAACAGCTATTTTAAACGTGGTAAATGGAGAGGATGCACCATAATTTGTAACCTATTTTATGACAGATGCACATAATTTTATTATATCAGTTTTATCCTTAAATAAGTGATTATGCCGAGTTTCATATAGCAAGGGCATATTGATTATTACGCTCCAACTGCATCATGTTTCAAAACATTGCCTTGATGTGCAAGATCTTGATACAGCAGTCTTACAATTTATGCAAATGGTGTGAGACGAAATAAGGTCAGTTCAAATAAGTCAGGGTAGATTGCGTCATAAAGACCGACAATTTTAGTCTTGTTTTTTATTCAATAAACAGCTGCTGTAGACTGAGCAACCACAGTTTTTAACTAAAATTAATGACATAGAATGTTCTCCAGTATGTAATATGTAAAACTATGTATATATATATATATAATATATATATATATATTATATATACATATATATATATATATGCAGGTATACATACCTGTATATATATATATATATATATATGTATATATATATATATAACTTTATTTGGCTGCATGTAGTCCTGTAATGCATTATTTCAACGTGGACCCTGACTGTGAAACATCCCATATACAGTTACATGACACAGGCCAACCCTTTTGAAATTGCAAAAACAACCTTTGATAATCATGCACCGTCTACTGAAAATAGCTCTCCTACTTCTCCTGTTCCTATCATATAAATGTGGACATTTTGTGACTGAAATAATACATTTACCTAGGTAGTCTACAGTAGGTGGTGGTTTTAGCAGAATGAACATGTTTTGGTCAAAGTAACTACTTAAGGGGTCCAAGCTATTTCAATCAAGATAAAGCTGCAACTAATTTTTTTTTAGAAAGATATTTTCATCTTAGAGGGGTAAATGACCACTTGCCTTACATAGACTGCATTTTAATAAGTTTTTTTTATATAGTTTTCTTCATAGTCTGTATTGATACATTAATAGCTGCCTACAAGGGTTTTGCAAAAAGACAAAGTCAAGCCTAGGCTAGGGGACCTTGGAAAGAATTAAAGGGAATTTTACTCTTCTATAATATTTTTTTGAAAAAAATGATATTATAATTACGGAATGAATACTTGGGTATCTTGAGGAAGATTATATTTATTTTTTGTTAAAGGTAAAACAGCATAACACATTAAAACACACGTTACGAATTGTGCTCCCACCAGTAGACCTACCCGTATTATATGAGGCTTATTTTTATAACTATATATACTATTTTGTTTCCAAATTTGTTTAGCTTTTGGCTTAGCCTAGTCTCCTAGACCTAGTCCTAGAGAAATGAGCGTAGCCGTAGGCATTTCGCCTAGCCCTAGGGCTAGGCCCTGGCCTAGGCCTAGCCCTAGGGCTAGGTAGGGCTATAGGCTACGTGACATGGCATTAAACATATCATAAATGGGAGGAGGTACGGTCTAGAGAATAAATCTTGAGTTAATGGCTTGTTAAGAAAAAATGTAATAAGGCTTTTAACTAAAATATAAACACGTGTGGTCTATCACCGACGATGGCCGAGTCAAATGACGCCACAGCATACAGCCTCAGGCAGCTAGGACCACACTATGTCTATCACTCTATGACTATGTCTATGGCTACGATTACGTGCATTACTCTACCTTCAAACTTCACTCCCTGTTGTCAGTATGTTTGTGGCATGATAAATATAAATTAACAATACTAGTCTATAAATATAATAGTGTTTAACCCGGTTTGTACTTACTGTGTGCATAGGTAGCAAAATAAAAAACACAGACAGCAACATGCCAGTTCGTATTAACTGTACGTTTCCGTTTCATCGCGTTTGGTGCATAGGCCTACACCGGTGCCACTTGAACATCACTTTAGCAATTCCTAGTTTGTCTTCAAAACATAAGTTTCAACTTCTTGTTTTGCTGGCGTTTTCCGAAGAACCGCAGTTTGTGTCGCTTCCGCGTCGTGAGCTCGCGTGGCCTAATATTTATTTAATATTATTCTTCAGTGCGTACGAATAATGAAAAATTTAAACAGAATAACACGTATTTCCTATCACAAAACATGTACCGTGACAACCTCATATACATATTACATAAATTGACTGACTATTATGATGCACTATTTAGGGTAGCGTATGAATCGTTTTTTAAGACGCGCAGCGAAGTCCTACATATATATACACACAGAGTGGTCGCCTGCATACAAGTTGGAACCAATCAAAATAGGTTTTAGAAATAATTTAGCGCGCAGCGGCACTACGCCGGTCCGCACGCCAAGGGATCGAGCGTCTGATCATAATTATGTAAAAATGCACAGTAGAGTCAAGTAGCAAGTGTAATATAATAACATATAAGACGTGTGATTACCAAGTATACACAACATCGTTAGTCTTGTTAATTTAATCTGATGACAACTGTAATTCTTTATTCATGGCGAGATCTAGATAAACATTATTAACCCTTTACTTTAGCGGTGCGTATCCATGCGCTTCTGCTCTGAGCTTGCAGTGGTTTCTAAGGATTTGTAGGCGCAATTGAAGTTTACTATTATTATATATTAATTGTTCATTACTGACACAATGACACTCTACATCGTAGGCCAGGCTTCCACATTACTGACATGACAGTCCACACCGTAGTAGACTAGGCTTCCACATCGGTTATGAGGATGGGTCTCAGTGACTCAGACTCAGTCTCAGCATAATTTAAATAGTTTTGACTTTAGTATGATAATAAAAAGCGTAAAAAGCCTGATGTAGGCGCCCTGTAGCTGGATCTGATGTAAACATGACTAGACATAGTCAAAGTACCGGTCATAGATAAAATGTGTATAATATTTGTATTTATTGAGGTACTTAAAATTGGGTTCTACTACTATGTCTATGTTGTGTAAATTATTTGTGTGTCATGTGAAGCACTGTAAGACCACGTGGTGTGTTAAAATACACCAAGTCCAAGAGCGTACATTTGTAGTTTGGACTGTCCCAAGGAGATATCCTTGGATTTGACTTAAAACAGCACAGATGAAGAACTCTACACACATTCCACTGCTGAAAGGTAACATAAACCAGACCAACAGTCCACACAAATGTAATTTTACTGATTTTTTATTAATAAAAATGGCTAATTTCTATACAAAACCATGTATACAAAAAATACCATCATAGCATGTTTTTGTATAGTTCCGTGTAACTAATGACAACATTTCCATAATGGACTTTCTTGTAGCAAGGTGGGCTGTATTCAAGAGAATTATAAGATTGGGCGGTTTGAATAATAATTTTGTATTTATCGCAGTCAATTTACTGAACAGAAGTTACTGAACAGAAGAACTACCATGTTACCAACAAGAGATAATTAACTGCACATGTTTGCTGATATGATGAAGAAAAAACTGTAGACTGACAGCCAAATGTATTAACAATACATACATTATAATAACAGGTTTGAATAATGATACTACATAAGAATAGTATATTTGTACTCCCTTCACCATACATTTAACCCATTTTATTCAAATCTATAGTTTGTGAATATTGCAAGTAGTCTGCATTGTTTGCATATGTACTTTTAGTCAAATCATCAACATAGTTATCTTTGGTCATTAAGTTGGGTAATTTGCGAGAATGTGAACAGCTTTATTTTACGGAATACAGAGTTTGACTGTCAACCTCCGCTGCCTTTTCCCAACATTTTGACCATACCTTTGCCAAAAATAATATACAAATTTGTCCTGTGATATCTGTCATCAAAACCAAATCACAACTTCATAGAAACGAGTAAGCATGTGGTAGACACACAAGACATGAGCCTCAATTGAGATGGGCAATACATTAAAATTGAGGGGAAATCTTTACATTCATGAACTATCCAATTGAATGTTTTCATTAATGTAAGCTGCACGAATGGGCCGGTCTCGCAGTCCTTGATCTGTGACTATGCTCTAACAGACACAAACTGACATAGGTGGAAATAAAGTAAGTCTTCTGACACCGTTGCAACATCATTTCAACTACATATGCTCCCTGGACATCATGGCCTACTTTGTATTGTGTGATCCAATGTAACAATGCACACGTCCTGAGGCATAAGTTATAAATGGCTATAACATGTTGACCGTTCATGAGGACGTATCCAATTTCCATGGACTCTGATGTTGGCGTCTAAAGCAGTCACACGACACAAGGCTCATGGTGAGGGATCAGTCTGTCATGACAAAGGATCAGCGTGCCACACTCCTATGCATCGCTTTCGCTGCCCGAGTTGCTCGAACTGCCAAAGATCTCCTCGGCGTCTTTGCGTGCGTCGTGTTCTTCCTCACTGCCACTCTCCCCTCCACTCTCGCTGCCACTCCCACTGCCACTGCCACTCTCACTCCCGCTACTGCTGCCACTGCTGCTGCCACTCCCTCCGCTCTTGCTGCCCCTGTCGCTGCCACTCCCTTCATGCTCACTCCCACTGGCTGCCTTCTTCCCCTCTCCCCCCTCCTCCGCTCCACTTCCTTCCTCCTCACCAACACCTGACAACAACAATCACATTATAATCCTGGTCAAAGGTTCAAAGTTCACATGTGATGATTTTATTAATTATTTGGCTTCAGTAATTCACCAACTAGGTATTTCTCTTATTAAATGGTATTTCTAAACCAACCATTAGGGTCTAATCCCTCACTGGATAACGTTCAACATCTACACGATACCCTATCAAGCAAATTCATATAAATTTAACTCTCTATAGTCAAGTTTTACGGCAGCTTTGAACTTACCTAAATAAATCTAATCAACTATGGTGCCATCCCCTAAGAACAGGTGCAAAGATTGGAAAATATTTCAAAAGATAAAGGGATATGGAGAGTGTTAACAAGCAAAGCAGGAGAAACCCTAGTGACCCAACGACGAAGACTGCCAAGGATAATAAGAAGACTGCCAAGGAATATCTTGGGGCTGTCCCATGCAGCCTTACAAGTGAAGAGTGTTAAATTAAAGTGAGTATGGTGATGATGATTGCGAGGTACAGTTTTACCTATTACAGAGGAAACAGACTCACCAAATTTGACTTCACTGTCATTGATCTCTCCTCCGAAGGGAGTTTCCACCTCTTCCTCTTCCTCAATTGGAGGCTCCAGGGCACTCTTGCGTGCATCCTAAAGAAAACATCAATGTTTATTCAGATAAACCACACAACTAAGTTATTTGCTCTGCAGATCGGCAGACAAGTATACTAACTACAGCTCTGAATGGGTCAATTTGGAGATGAAAATGGCAACTTTTGACACTAAAACGTACTTAAAGAAACATCCTGTTTTGAGAAGCCTATTCCACATTTGTGTATTTTAGCAGTAATGTATGGATAACTTTGCAGCACTTTTGTATAGCTTAAAGGGATACAGGGCAACTAGATAGGAGACTTATTAATATATACTAAATATATTTCTGTGCACCCAATCTCTGTAGATACATAATAGACACCAGCCCATTGTAACATAATAACTTTACAAGCCGCTCTAGTGATGTGATGCACATATATTATCTTTCTCAAGATTCGGCAACACACAGTCATGGAGATCAAGCAGATAATGTTGATTGTAAAGTTAGCAAATAGCAAAATACTTGATCAATAGCTTGAAATTATATATGTTGCCCATTTTATTTCCATACATCCATACTTCTAATCTCTACAGACAAGATATTAAAAACATGGACTACCCGGTACTGTTTCTGAAAGCAAATTCAAATAAAATTGTACCATGCTTCATCAGGACCAATATTTTATAAACAAGAATATTACTGACAGTTGCCAGTTTGTGGCAGACAACATTTTACAGGTGAAGCAGAAAACAACACGGAACAAGTTCATAAAAAATGGTTCAGAAAGTTGCATAATTAAAAGAATTTTACACACCTGAGCTGCTATCTCCTGATCGACAAACTCGCGATGTTTCACAACCAGACGTGTCTTGCTAACAGGTGCAGTGGTTCCCCCTATCTTCCTTCTTTTACTCAGTCGCACCCTGTAATGGAGAAAGTATAACAATTAGTCATGATAACAATATAATTTGAAAGATATGGAAAACATCTACGTTTTATAATTTTTAGTACATTCTAATACTAAAGTTAAATCAAACAACAAATTTCCATTATGTCATATGCGATTTGTTTTATAGAAATAACATACTTGAAATTTTATTTGATTAAAAATATGCTATGTATTTAGGATATGGATTGTTTTTTATTAGAAGACAGAAGAAAATTAGAAGTAAGTAAAACAGAACAAGGAAGCACATGTACATTATGTAACAGAAAGAAGAATTATAAAGGATAACTACCTGGTCTCAAGTTCATTATAATAAACACCGTCTTCTCGGAACACAAAGAAATACGTCTCCTCATATCCCTTTGACGCTTTGTTCTTCACATTCCAGTTGTATTCTCGGGCAAGTGCGTAATCATACCTGAAATGTATAAGTCATTTGACAAATCAGGTTTCAACGAATTACATTTCAGAGTTGTAAGACTTTTAGTTGCAATGATCTTTGTTTTGTCTATTAACAATAAGCAAAACAAGACATAATATAATATAAAATTCTATACACCATTCACACGAAAAAATGCAAATTTTTAATTAACTAAACATTTATATATTTAGCTAAACATATATAATGTATAATTTAACAGAACATTGTTTAACCATAAAATGAAAGCTAAACAACTGTTGGGAGGTTTGCATAAAATAAAGAAACAGCACCTAACACATACTATTAATGTAATAAAATTTACATTACAGGCGTGTATAACAAATTGAAAGATACACTTTTAATTATAACAAGACAAAATAATTAAGAACCACCTACTCTACTCTTGCTGCCCCGCAGTGATTCAATCAGTGTATTGATAATACTTATTATCTATCTTAAAACACCACTTGACTGCTCAGTAATTGATTAATTAAATACAGTAATTCACCAAATTAGTTAACTAGTCGACTGTAATCCTGGCCTGGGTGACGCAGGCTAGATGTGATAAAACACGTTTTCGACATGCATCTTTCTATCTGTAATGTTTCTGGTGGTGAAACTTGTCAAACATACATGAATTACAATCTATATTGGCATTTTATTGAATAGTTACCAGATGGTACATTGATTAATCATTGACAATGCCATGTGACTGCGCCGATACTGAGTGATAATATGGAACCTGTCAGGTACAGCGTTGTACTTGTCCCAAACTTTTAATTAGTGCCATCAGGCAGGTCCCCATTGTCTAGTAAACACAATTCTTGATTGATTTAAGCCCCCCTATTGTCTGTGAGCATGGCTAAGTGGAGGGATTAGCGACCTATTGTTTACCCAGCGGGTCACGTTACTCTGGCTGGTTATTTTGGGTAGTTGTTGGTGCGATCGTTTAGGCAACTTCCACAGGGTGTTGAATAATGCAGTCATGTATTGCTGATAACACGAATAATAATGACAGAAATAACGTTTCGCCAATTTGGCGAAGAGTTTTAATTTATTTTCGCCAAATAGCAAACCGTTTCGCCTATGGCGCAAATGGCGATCGACAGCGCTAGCCTAGTAAAATCAAACAAAATTACTCACTCTTCTTCATCGACATAGTCAACATTTTCCTCCACGTCACGCTTCCGCTTTGTAAGTGTCTCATCAGATGGCAAGAAGTATGCGACAAACTGGTCACCACTCTCATCCACCATACCCCTGTAGGTACAGATCCAACACAGTCATAATGCCATGAACATATATGCTCTCCTAGAAAGGTACCCTGGTACTAATAGCTAGTGATCTGTGATCAGCGAAAGGTTCTTCATTAGTGTTGACCATACATAACTCAGGTATACTGCTTTTCAAATCTGATATTTATAAAGAGTGCAATTTTTTCTGAAATCAATGATATAATCTGAACTGACTGTTAGATTTGGAAATATGTGAGTCACAGCTACTAACTTCATTTAATTTTACTCAAATTTTCAACTGGGTCCAGTGACTCCAGTCATATGTAATTTAATAGTTTGCATGGTGATTTCTTAAAATGAAATAATCTCAGCAGTAACAAGCCAGCAATCAGCATGTTATAATGTATATAGGAAATTACCCAGAGAAGTTAAACAAATTATTACAAAAGATAACATGGTGACTGGAGCGTGTTTGTGGTGACTTCATGGTGATCAGTTGTGGTAACACTGAATATTTCTGATCTGATCATTATTTATGAGAGGTTGTAATGGTCTTGTGAACACAGCTGATCTGATAACATAGTCACTAATCAATTCCAGTTGTCAACAAATATATATGCCAGGGAGCTATGGTGGATAGGCATTAGGCAAGGTTGTAAAAAGTGATGGCAAAATTTAGCAATACTGTATTTTCAATTCCAATGACACTAGAAGGAAGAGTAGGTGTAGCTACAGAAAAAGTCCTAGTCCCAGTATTGGTATTGACTTTAGGGACAAAAAGTAAATTTGAACTCGATGATTGATGCTGGACAGGTTTTCCTGCAGGAGTAAACAATAAATGTGAACATGACAATTGATTACAGGAAAGAAACAGTACAGATCTTAAAGATGAAGCAACATTGCACAGGAAGCCAATGCAGAGACTTTAGAAGCGGCAAAGAATGAGTAAAACGTGGAGATCTGATCTGACCTGATCATTGCCTGTGACATCTGTTCGAGTTGTGTGGAGGCTGCCCCAGCATTGGGTGCTGGATCTGTGTCAAAGATCACTTGGGCAAACGGATGTTTCCAAAGCTACACCAGGAAAAAGAATCACATCTTAGTTTTGTTGCTGTGAATATGCTGCAAAATCCAAGATATTTCAAATACATTAAAATCATTAATAAATACCTGGATTTTTCCAATATTCAAGGACTCCATGATTATTAAGAGTGCAAACAAATGTTATCAGTGTACAATTAAGAGTCTATGCTTCAGCTTCAAAAAATTACAGGAATATTAAATGTTATCTGTCTTAAATAACAAAATGCAAAAACCATCAGTATTTTTAATTGATTGCTTGAACTAATTTATCAGAGAAAATTAAATGTTATCTGTCTTAAATAACAAAATGCAAAAACCATCAGTATTTTTAATTGATTGCTTGAACTAATTTATCAGAGAAAATGCATTGTAGTACTCACCTCAAAGTCAGGAAATATTGGAATGACTTCTAGTGGCACAACCCCAGGCTTGGCATAGTGCTTGGTTATCTAATGGAACAAATTGCATGATAATAATGTATGTAGATAAATAAGTACTGTGTATGGCAAACGGAAAGATATAATACTCTTCACCTTGTGAGGAAAAGAAAATAATGGAAAATGAGACATTAGATGTAAAATAAAAGGCACTATGACTGGGGGCACATAAACTTTAGAAAAACACAAATGATTAGTTGCACCATCCAGTGGCACAGGTGTAGTTTACTGTTTCTACCAATGTCATCCACCAGGCGGAGACACCAAATGTGCTGTTTCTGTTGCAACTTGCAAAATAACATGGTGCCATTGACATTGCATGAAATTCAAGCTGAATGATACATGGCAATAATTATAAATTGTCTACAAATGATTTACTTATTCAAATGTGTCTGATTATATGGTGAAACAGACATAGGGCAGGTGGAACTTTGTGATATCATCACTGGTTCAGCAGTACGCTTTTGTCATAGTAGACACAGATCTATGTTAATAGAACGAACGTGAGGCGGTCAGCTGGAAGAGAATAAAGGGACAGGGAATGGTTCTAGAAATGAGGTGAGACAGAATGGCTGTTTTTGATGGAATAACCTTAGGAATCTCTGGTGTAGGCACCAGGCTTACAACACTAGACATACCGGGTCCTTGGCAGCTATAAATGTGTCCTCTATGGCCTTAATCTGACTATCGCGGTCACGATACAGGTCCTCCTCCTTCAGATGTCTCTTGATGTTTATTCTGTTCAACAGAACGATTCATTGGTTACAGGAACTAATATGACATAAGCTGTTGAACAAACAATTCAATATTATGCAAGAATACACACAATAATAAAGATATTCCATTTTGCTTAAATCGCCGGAAATCTGAGTCACAGTTGCAATGAAATGAAACAGGGCCCTAGCAGGCAATCTCGAAATCGGCACATTATGTTGTCAACATGAATATATCAGGGAACTACCCGGTAGGAAAAATTTTGTTTGATAGTTAAACGTGTATAAGGACAAAGTGCATACTATTCGTCAAAACAAGTCCACTAAATTTTGATGGGAGACTATTCAGTGCTAAAGAAGGCTGTGCCACCCACCACATGTAACTGATTTAATTAGTCAAAAAAAGTACATATTTTGTTGCATATATCTTGATGGGTAAAAATCTTATCCTAGATAAGATGTTTGTAGGTGTTTGTGCATGACCTTAATGTTGGAACAGATAAATAAAATAAATATACTAGTACCCTGGTAATTGTTTAAAGATGACATGAATGTACAAATACAACTACCGGTACTTTCTGTTTATGATTCTACTTTAGATATAATTGAATATGTGTGTATTTTATTTTCTGTTTGATCATGCATCAATGATTTACCTCATACACTTACAAACTAAATTTTAATGAGGAGCCACCTACTTGGATTCAGCCTTGTCTGAGTGCTGTGTGAAACGATTGTACTCTGTCGAAATGTATTCTGTCTTTCGCAACCAGGACACATTCTTATTGTGGTGCCTGGATCTGAAAACAGAAACAATTGCAGAATATCTAGTCTCAAGAAACTATGAGTCACAGCAAGAAGATGATAAATGCAAAATGTATTGCATTTTAAGTTGTATAACAATCTGAGTCAACATCACACTTGTAGGATGGTAGAACCTAGATTTTATTGCCACATAAATCATCATGAACAAGCAATGAATATTTGGAATACTTAATTTAAAAATAAGGTTTTCTTTATATAAATTGTAAAAAAATATGTATATATATATATATATGTATGTATATATATATATATATATATATATATACAACATAGCTAATGACAAAAACATCACATTTGGCTAAAATTAACTACTTATGCTGTATATTGTCACATTTTTGCACAATTGAATGAAAAAGAGCTAGTAATGAAACAAAAGAAACTGAATGTTTACATGATGTTGATTTAACACCATGCATGCTGGGAAAAATATGATCTCGAAAATATGACACAATTATGAATAATCAGTCAAATTTTTACTGCACACATTTTTATGTAGTTTTAGTGAAACTGTCAGAGAAGTTATTAACTTGTGAAGATGTGACATGTGTGTTGATATTTATTATGTCCATAACTCTCTTAAAAACCATGATGATTACATAGACCGACTATGTATGGTACAAACCTCTTGGCATCAGATGGTGCATTCAAGTCATCTTCTAGCAATCTTTCATCTTCAGGGTCAAGGAGGTCTACAAGACCACATATACAGAGTGCAACAGGTCAGAAGTTGAACACTGTCTAGACAACAATCACGCTACATGTGATCTGATTCAGTTCATTAACAAAGCTCTCTAATGGCATATTAGCTAACATCGATTACAATTTCTTTTACGATCAGAATTGTTTGTAAAATAAAACATGAATATTTAAATATACAGGACACTCCAATTTTACTCAACTCTTATCTATGTCTCAGACAAACTGACCACAGTAATGTTTTACTTTACATGCTAACTGATAATCAGTCAATATTTACAAGGCACTATCTTAAGAAAACATACTAGTTAACAAAATTACCAGCAGAACATAAAATTCATACATTTACACACTGCAATTTTTTTACTGACATTACCATTGGGGTTAACTGCATATGCATCAGGGTTGATAAGATCTATCGTGACCCCAAGGTCATGTTCTGTCAACAGGTCATGTTTGTAGGACCGCTCCAGTGAAGTGGGATTATATTGCACAAATCTACACAAAGAAACAACACAAGAGATGACAGAAAACTAGTGCATTACATGATGCAGCAAATCATGTGTTTACACTGGCACCATCTAGTGAACTGGACACCACTGAAATGTTTCTGGTAAGAGATAGGTCCCCCTACACTGATTTTATCTACAACAGATCCTCAGTGTTACCAAATCAAAGTTGTATTACATTTCATGTATGAATATTTATACATAATATCACAAATTGTAAGTACACATTCACATCTTACAAAATACAATAGTAATCTGCATCAAACTAGTATCTGACTTTGTCTAACAATTTATAAATGTGAAATTGTTAAACAAATACACTAGAGGCCAACTATCCAAGTCTTTGAAAGAATAATAATGTAGTTACAATTTCAGTCTTGCTATGAAAGCTACAGCGATAATCAAAACCAACCATCTCAGCACTTGTAAACAGTAGATTCAGTACTCACCTGTTTGATTCAAAAGGATAGGTGATAAACTTGGGATCAAATGGAATGTCGGGCAATGTATTGCTGTATTTCACTCGACACACCAATTCAGATCTAAAATATGAAACAATTTTATGCAATCAATGTATGCATTACAATTATACACATGTAAGTAAATATCCTCTACCCATAAAACATACCATGGGACATGCTGCAAAATTATGTAGAGGCATCACTAAAATAGTTTTATTATATAATGAAGTATATACATTTTTATTTTTTTAACAGCCTGTTTTTTATGTGTGTGTACTACTGTGTATGCCACAAAACAGCATTGGTTTGAAAAAATACACATATATTTGCAAATGGAATTAGGTTAAAGTGTTTTCATCAAGTTATGTTTATTGTGTACTTACTTAAAGTAGTAAACATTAACCGTAAATTTGGGTTACTAAATTTATGACAATAAAGAATTATATACATGTCATGATGTGTATAGTGCAATTATCATAAATAAAGAAACATTTACACGGAAGCATTTTGTCTACTATGTGGCACTTCAGCACTTGGCTATGTCAATGTTTGGATGCTGTTCATGAATTGTTGAGACTCAAAAAGGGCGACCTGGTTTGGTCAATGCAGTAATGATGCACAGCTGGCACAACCTTTCACTCTTTTGGCATCATAACTACCGACATGAGTGTGCTAAGAGCCTAAGCCTAAGTTTAAGAATAAACTGGCTTGAGCCTCAGGCTGAGTCAACTCAAGTCAAGATGCATTTTTTGTAACATAAACAAACTCAGAAAGGCCATAATTATCATGTGACATGTGGAATGATGAATTGAGTGAATCCAACGAAATGAGTCCAACGAAAAAATTAGGCAAACGTTTTGTTATAAGTAATCAAAGAAACAGAGGTGAGCCCAGATACTACAATTTCTGAATTTCACAGAAATATGTCCGAACCGTCCGACGATGGCAAAGCCAAAGCTTTTTCACTTTTTGTTTCCCCAACTTGCTACTCTTATTATCTTAGCGGCAAATCTTATTCAAACTTCAAAAGCTAACACATTAACATAATCGATGACAACTGTGTTAATTCCCATTAAACACCCAATGAAGCCGTACATAGGTCTATGCTTTAGATTAGAGTTTAATAAAGAATAATCGATGCGACAACACATTGGGCGATAATAGGCAATTGGGTTGGTATCACATCAGACCAGTGACATCAGATATCGCACCTTCGTTCGCCAGGTCCTCTTGATCGTCTTTCACGATCATCCCGATTCCCACTCTGCACAGTTGGTGCCATTGTGGTTTTTCCTCACATGCGTACATCCAACATATAGGCTGGTGAAATATGGCTTTTGTAACAAAAATGATTCTACGCCGAAGTCGTTCAATGAGATGGTCGCCAGATGGCAGATGCGTAGCCCACTGGCTATTCACAGCGCAGAGACGTTACTGATCTGCGAATAGTGGCAATCACCGCACCGCTAGCAAACTGATTTTTTTGGCCGTCCTTCGTTGATGCGATGTACGTTGTCGACGGTAGATGTTCATGATGGAACCGTTTCGTTTACAAGCAGGTGCCACCTTCGACACAAGGCCTGACATGGGCATCATTGTAAGAAACATATTACTATTAGATATACGTATGCAACAGAACGACACGTCCAGTTCTCTTGCGTGAATCCGAGAAGCATCACCACTGCTAACAAGTTGCTATAATACGTCACCAGCACTCCATATAAGACATAGCTTAAATACGCTTATAAATGTCAGGTTAGGTTTCAAGCATTTCAGCAACCACAGGAAAGCAGGCCGTGACATTCAGAGTAGCCCGAAGTAAGTAACAAAAATAACAACCGATCGATCGAGTGGGGCAATATACCTATATGCACGTGTTTTCATTTATGTGTAGATTGTCAATGTGAATTGTAGTAAGGACGCGCTGACAGTAACATTACTCAGTAATCTGTTTATGTAAGTGTCAATTATTGTTATACGATCCCAATTCTTCCTTGCATATATGTTCGATATATCTTTATCGTCAGTCTACAGCATGATAACAGTCCCAAACACATAAAGTTATCCTTGTTATATATCTGTAGAACTATAGTAACACACAGTTTATTCACAACCTCTCTTCTGCCATGTCAACGCGCACTGTCTGAACCACTGTTCTCTAATTTTTACATCTCCAGCCGGCGCCTCAGAAGTCACACTTTTCGGGTGTTACTGTCAGACAATCCCAGCGCAGGATGTCACTGCCAGGTATAATCCCTGCAGATACTTATGATATGTAAGTTAGGCTATGTCAGTTGGTATTCAGCCCTACACGTACAGTCAGTTCTCAGTATGTGTTGCCATAGGCACAATTAACGTATTAGATAACAGTTCATATGTATAATGACATACACATATTGAAACACTGTTGGTTGAACAATCTGCCTAATGGTGATGTGCTGAGTTGTGTGTTAGTTCAATGGAAATACATAACTTGAATTTTAAACTGTACCAAATAAATACGTTTAAATTCACTGTGATATCAAATGTTTTTTCGGGAGGGTTCCAGTTTGTTATTTCCTAATCTATAACACATCAATGGATAATTGAAAATTGAATTATTAACATTTGCCTATTTATACATAAAAAGTTTGATGTATTTACTGTTTTCTCGTGGCTTGTGTTTAAAATGATTTTATCACTTTTTTTCAGCAGCGACTTAATTACTCCTACCGAAAGAGAGATAACAGCCACCTTTCTTCATCTAAATGGCACACAAAATGAACCCACTGTATTACCTACCCACAGACACACGGATTCATTTCATAGTCAATGTGTTTGACGACACATATATGCCTACAAGCAACTCATGCACATGTGACTTTAAGTCACAGTTACTTTCCTCTCGCTATATTATAGCATTTACAGAGTGCAAGAAGCGAAGTCGATACTGTCAGTCCAACCGACTTCACCTCGTTGGATTCTGCTCACGACCTGTATAATCAGGTTCAGACCTTTTGTTCTATATTGGCGACATGCTGCCAGAGCAACACACTAACTTTGGGCGTTACCTGGCAATATATCCTCCAAGTGTCGAGGTCAACTCTTCTTTGAGAACATCATGAGAACCTTGTTATCTTCTGTGTGTGTGTGTGTGTGTGTGCGTGCGTGTGTGTGTGCGTGAGTGCGCGCACGCGTTTGTGATGTACGTGGTGTCTGTATGCGTATCCCAGCAAACAACGACCCGTGATTTCACGTGTTCAGTAAGTGAATTCACGAGTTCAACTGGCTCAATTCACGTGTTTTCGGTACGTGAATTCACGGGATTCTGTCGACAAATTTGGTGTGTCGACACGTGTTTACTGCTCGTGAAATCACGAGTTTTTCCATTCGTGAAAAACACGTGTTTTCTGCACGTGTATTCACCTGATTGCCGTACGTGAATTCACGGGATTCTGTCGACAAATTTGGTGTGTCGACACGTGTTTACTGCTCGTGAAATCACGAGTTTTTCCATTCGTGAAAAACACGTGTTTTCTGCACGTGTATTCACCTGATTGCCGTACGTGAATTCACGGGATTCTGTCGACAAATTTGGTGTGTCGACACGTGTTTACTGCTCGTGAAATCACGAGTTTTTCCATTCGTGAAAAACACGTGTTTTCTGCACGTGTATTCACCTGATTGCCGTACGTGAATTCACGCGATTCTGTCAACAAATTTGGTGTGTCGACACGTGTTTACTGCTCGTGAAATCACGAGTTTTTCCATTCGTGAGAATCACGTGTTTTCTGTACGTGTATTCACCTGATTGTCGTACGTGAATTCACGGGATTCTATGAACACATTTGGTGTATCGACACGTGATTACGTCACTAAAATCACGTGTTTCTGTACGTGTATTCACCCGATTGTCGTGCGTGAATTCACAGGATTCTATGAACACATTTGGTGTGTAGACACGGTCCGACGCAGAAGTCAACTGATACCTAGTATAGATTAAGACAGACCAACTCGTTGGACACAACAATTTTTATTTAAAGCAAAGAATAGCTTATAATAGTTAAACATCACGTCCTCAGTGTGTCTAGCCAACTAAAATAGTCTACAAATAACTTTAAAACATGCACCTAACAACCAGGCTGCCATCAACTCTCATCTACACTAACAGTAGGGGAAGTCCAGAAGGGGTGTAGCCATATTATTCGCCGCTCGCATCACTGTCGACAACTACGTCATGGCCTAGGTCGAGTTCGCCACCACCTTGCAAGTCCGCTGCCACCTGCAAGTAACATATACGTTCAAATAATGTATTTAGTCATTTGGGAAACTAAAATTTCTGTCTGATATGATGAATCACGCATTTTTTTGACATGGTCAAGACGAATAATTCTAGCCATAAATCGTACCATTTGGTCAACTTTCAATTAATTAATTTTTAATTAAAATCTGGCGTATGTTCAATTGGGAATTAACACAGCAAGGCTTATTTGTATTTACCCAGAATAAAAAAGATACACACACATATCCATATACACACACGCGCGCGCGCACACACACACCACTTTTGATATACTATTAACTATGGGTTATTAGCTAAATTTGAGATAGGTATGGCTGAAACATGTATTGAGGAATTCATATTATGTCTCTAAAATGTCTATTGTGTATCTACCTTAACGTCTTTCCTTTTTGAATAAGACTTCAGTACTTCTGCTATGTCTCTGAACCAATCCCCACTGGCTATGTCGAGCCGTCGGCCGGCTCCTATAACAGAAGAACAAAGTTGCATTACAGATTGGAAGAATCACTTTCAATGTTATGCTAAACACGTAGGCGTGGTTGAAATGCCCCCCCCCCCCCCCAAGCATGCCACTATGTTCAAGTCCCTCGACAGATTTCTTACGCTTTGTATGAAGTTAGCTGAAGTAAGCTCTATAAACTGATTTCGCCGTACCACCGATATGTACAGTGCATACACCTCCTCCACTCGCGACAGAACCCACGAGCTTCAAGAATCACATATAACCACTCTTCCAACCATTCTGTAGAGCCGCTGATCTTGATGAGCATGGCGTGGACATTGAAATAGTTTACACATTTATTTAAGATTTTTTATTTCAGGTTGTGTGAGAGTTCAGTTCCCTGAGCAACACGTTGAATCCCTGGGGAGAGATTTAGTATGGGGTAAATACGTCACGTGAAGAATGTATCAATACAGAAAAATGTACCTACAATTTCCATATTAAATGTGCACATACATGGAGATTGTTGCTATCGGTTTTTATTAGTTTTTACAAAACTTATATTTATGTGAATGTTATAACTATTCGATAAAACTCACAATTGTACATATGATATTTGTAGTGTATTTATACCCTATTTTTAATAATTAATTTAATAACATATTCAGAAAATATCACGACTTATTTATTCATTTATTTTATTTATTTATTTATTTGTATTACCCACTTATTTATTCTTTTATTTGTACCCCATAATTGCTGTAATGGTATTTTATGTATTGCACTCAAGCCCATGTATTTCTATTCGCATAATGTTTACTTATGACCTGATCCAGCATCCGTTTATATAAACACACTATGCATACTCACTCGTTATACATGTGTACAGCGTCAGCGACACGAAGCATCGTTTTGTTTTATTCGTTGTGACGCCATTCAGGATGACCCGGCGTGACTGGCCACGAGCACTAAATAAATTTAGGACCTGCAGCACAGCCAGTTTTTCAAACATCGTTCTCACGATATTCCTGCTTTTCGTACTGGTGCCTGGCTGCACAGTCAGAAAATTTACCTAAACGAAGAGAAGGCAAAACATCATCCATCATAATGATCAGGTCCACATATAGCATGTGCGCATTAAAAACAGATTTTACATAAATTATAATTAAATAGCATGCACGTACTACCTAATATTATCATCCTCGCGCGCCTGGCACATCCCTATATAACTTCAGGTGATTTCAGCCACACGCGACTCCATAAAAATGACTACATACTTAAGAAAATAACAAAAATATACTTATTATTACTGATGTATAAGGCTATTCCTTCGGGGGTTGCATTAGGTCGTGCAGCTTGCCTCCATCGCTAAGGTGTCCGCTCATCTATGTCCTGGAGCTGTGAGCCTGTTCTTAATAGAAACACAATAAATAAATCCTATAACATGATTTAAGATTACTTGCCTATACCCTCATATATTCTAATTTCCCATTAACCTTTGTGTAATTGGCAACGGTTTGTCTTTACTTTATATGGTAAAGTTATTGTGCAAATAATATACACACACACACACACACACACACACACACACACACACACACACACACACACACACATTATATATATATATATATATATATATATATATATATATAATAAATTCATGCCACAAATATATCTTTGTTAAGCTAGAAATGTACAAAGGTTTACCACAAAATAAATGATTAAATAAACGTACCTTCTCCACTTGAGTAGCTGTGCTACTCTCTAAGTCCTTGTAACTGTCAATGTTGTCGAGAGGCAGGGAAACAGGTCACCTTCAGTGTTCCTGGCCTGCTCTTAAATGACTAGCAGATGGTGTCACTAGGGATGTAATCACTGAAGCCTCTCCATGGGTATCATTAGGCTAGGCTAAATTTAAGGACCCTGGAGTTCATTGACAGTTCAATCCAAATTTAACTATGCGAGAAAAAGGCTTTGGTGTAGTTTTCTTACAAAATATATACTAATATTGTATTTAATATATTTTCACAAACTGGAATTTCTTTGGGGTTTTCGAACTGTTTCTTCTAAAGATTAGTTTTTTTCATATTTGTTTTTAAAAACACTTATTTTCAGAGAATATTATGTAGGTACACCCTTCGCTGTGTTTTAGTAGGCCCTATGGCGGACCGCGGGAACAATCGGATTACAGTGGCGCACAGAATATATTGGAAACATTTAATAAATATAAACACATCTAAACTCGCCCAAATTATCTATAAATTATATTCATCACAATTAATGCGATAGGTATTAAATTAGTTTTGCATATATTCATATTTTTGAAGGATATACAAAATTATATTTACTGCCAAACCTTTGCTGCATAACGACAAGGCCTATCTTGGACGATATGTCTTGACTAATGCAGCTAGGGCCTCTTGTCATACTATCTTCTTCTTTTTTATTTATTGACCGTTCTTTAGGTAGGTTAATTTCCTCCTAAAAACCCTTCCCAATGTCAATAATAGTTCGCTATGATACTTATACAAATACACGGGCCGAGTTGTCTCTAGGAGGGGGCCGAGTTGTCTCACACTGGGCCTGTTTATTGCACCAGCCGCCGTGGCTAGCTGGCATTGTCGACTTATCAAACAGCATATATGCCTCTGCGTGGACTGTGACTAATGAGAACCCCTGCTGCTCTGGCACAATCAGGACATGAACGTGTCAGATGTCTGTCTACAAGTCAGATGCAGAAGATCAGGTAAACATTGTTTTTAATGTTGATGTTTTGTAATTTAAAACTACACCTAACTAGCGGACCCCCGGTTAATGCAGCCACCGGCCAGAATTGCACCGAGTTGTTGGACTGCACCGTCGCCACAAATTACCCTTCTCCGATGGCGCTGTTGACTCAGAGAGTTGATACAGCAGGTCGGCAGCAAGGCTATTGACAGATAACGCCAGACCACTCTTGATGTCTTTGTTCTTCGTAAATAAAATGATGTTTACTGTTCGTATGTTTTCTTGTTTCATGCTACATTCATCGACGGTTACCCTACCCAGAGGCCACCCGCCTTACACGGGCACTTTAGATGTGGTATAGCGCTGTGTGTAGCCTAGCTTCAGGTGTCTTTTGATCGTTGTATGTATGTATGTATGTATGTATGTATGTATGTATGTATGTATGTATGTATGTATGTATATATATTGTACATATGGTGTATTTAATGTGTTGCTGTGATAATATGGCTTATTACTACTGAAAGGCATTCGATTTATATGTGTAGTAAACATGAAATAATTTAATCCAAGCGTAATGTAATGTCATAGAAGTAGAACTTTCTAGCTGGTCGCCCAACTTTAAATAACATAAAACTGTACTTCAAAAAGGTGAAAGTGAATTGAATTTGTGTTCTCTAAAACACTTAAATTACTGAAGGTTGATTTGTAACCTGCAAGTTGTTTTATAATCAAAGTCAAACTAAACTACTGAACAGCACACGCCTGAAACAATCTATACACTGCCCATTTGTGAGGGTAATTATCCTCCACTGCAGCTGTGAAAAGCACCCTCCTGGGAGAACGCAAATTAAACACACGCATTGATGTCAGCAGGAGTCGCAAAAGCAATAAACTTACCACTGCAATCATGACAAGAGCATGTCATTCGATCCACTAAGTTGGATAATGCATATTATAGGGAGAGATTGTTGTGATTATGATAGTTTTCCTCACTGAGCAACATCGCAGGACTTGGGTTGTGTTCTCCTTTCTTTGCTGCTTTGTACCAGTAATAATTCGATAAGTTTTATCAGTATTAATGTGTGTGTGTTCGTGCGTGCGTGCTTGTGCGCGTGCGTGCGTGCAACATATTTCTTTGTTTAAATTATTTGCCTGCGTTACATTTGTACATTAGTTTCTTCTGTGTATTTAATATGTAGGAAACATAATATATTAGAATACACAACTGCTGAACGGAAATACACGTGATTCCCTTCCCCTACCCTACTCCCAAAAACAGAACCACCAATCAAAAAACACGAAATTCGTTGTGTGTACATTTAATAACTGTTTTAACAAAAATTTAATATATGAAGTACATTGCTTTGATACAGCACTCGTATATGAGTAACTTGTATAAATGTATTTCCAGATTAACAATCCACAATGACAATACTTTCATCATTAGGCCTATGTTAAATAGCTAGTGCGTAAACAATCATTATCTCGCTCGTAACCATAACAAGGAACAATGATTTCCCCATGAATCTATTTATCGTTGAGAAGTTCAAGCAAACCAGACACAAACAGCACGACAGTTATGTTTGTTCATCTGTTTGAAGGTACGAAACATTGTTAAAATAATTACTTACTGGAAGGTTGACAGTTGAACTATATCTAACGTCCCAACCATCTAGATGTTGGTGAGATCTATATCTGGCAGAAATGTAACACACCGGAATGGCTGTGTTAGAAATGACAGTGTTTTCCTTCTTCATGATGTTACGATTGGAATACTCACATCCTTAAATCGTCTGGCATCCTCACAAGACGTCACATTGCCGATATTATCGACAATAATTGCAGTTGTTGCATTGAAGGTACCGCCTTCTAATGTCTTCCTTTTCCTATCCAGTTTGTCCATTGCAAAGATACGTTGATTGTGAGACATATTTTTTGTTCTCCGGAATGTCTTGCTCTATCTGTTGCATGATGGTGGCACATTGTGACGTTAGCTGACGTTTAAGAGTGTTATAATTGATTCCTGTACCAAGTCTTTTATTCAATGTGATCAATGCTTTAATTGCTCCGTGTCTGGTTTTACACATGATATGCAGTGGCAATGCCCAGAGGGGTGACTATTCCTGAAACATGTTGTATGAGTTGCTGGAACACTATGAGTTTTTATTTTGTGTTGGTTCATCAACTGATATCCGTCCTGAGCTGTGAGCCTCTTCGCCCCCCTGTGGTAATCGTGTTTTCGTGCAGAGAAGCATGGCAGTGAAGTTGAAGAGAGATATTGGAATCATCTTTTAAGCAGCAGCGAACGATACCTCGGTTGTCTGTTCACGTCTTCTCTCTCTCCTGCACATATCAATACATGATTGTCTGGCTCCAAAATCCTGAACCTATCAAGAGCATCATCTAGGGGTACATATGATGCGCAAATGAACCCAAAACCGCAACTTTCGTTTAAAAAAATGCGCTTGCCGAACCTTTGTTACTCGTACCGCTAGAACCGTACCAGTTTCCCCAGTTAGACACGTGAATGAACTCGTGAATTAACGTGAAAACTCGTACCGCTAGAACCGTACCAATGTCCCCAGTTAGACACGTGTATGAACACGTGAATTCGCGTGAATACTCGTACCGCTAGAAGCGTACCAGTTCCCCCAGTTAGACACGTGAATGAACTCGTGAATTAACGTGAATACTCGTACCGCTAGAACCGTACCAGTTTCCCAAGTCACACACGTGAATGAACCCGTGAATTAACGTGAATACTCGTACCACTAGAACCGTACAAGTTTCCTAAGTCACACACGTGAATAAACCCGTGAATACTCGTATCGCTAGAAGCGTACCACTTTCCCCAGTTAGACACGTGAATGAACACGTGAATTCGCGTGAATACTCGTACCGCTAGAACCGTACTAATTTCCCGAGTTAGACACGTGAATGAACTCGTGAATTAACGTGAATACTCGTACCGCTAGAACCGTACCAGTTTCCCCAGTTAGACACGTGAATGAACTCGTGAAATAACATGAATACTCGTACCGCTAGAACCGTACCAGTTTCCTCAGTCACACACGTGAATGAACACGTGAATTAACGTGAATACTCGTACCGCTAGAACCGTACCAGTTCCCCCAGTTAGACACGTGAATGAACACGTGAATTAACGTGAATACTCGTACCGCTAGAAGCGTACCAGTTCCCCCAGTCAGATACGTGAATGAACTCGTGAATTAACGTGAATACTCGTACCGCTAGAAGCGTACCAGATCCCCCAGTCAGACACGTGAATGAACTCGTGAATTAACGTGAATACTCGTACCGCTAGAACCGTACCAGTTTCCCCAGTTAGACACGTGAATGAACACGTGAATTCGCGTGAATACTCGTACCGCTAGAACCGTGCCAGTTTCCCTAGTTAGACACGTGAATGAACACGTGAATTAACGTGAATACTCGTTCCGCTAGAACCGTACCAGTTTCCCCAGTTAGACACGTGAATGAACTCGTGAATTGACGTGAATACTCGTACCACTAGAACCGTACCAGTTTCCCCAGTTAGACACGTGTATGAACACGTGAATTCGCGTGAATACTCGTACCGCTAGAACCGTACCAGTTTCCCCAGTTAGACACGTATATGAACACGTGAACTCGCGTGAATACTCGTACCACTAGAACCGTACCAGTTTCCCCAGTTAGACACGTGTATGAACACGTGAATTCGCGTGAATACTCGTACCACTAAAACCGTACCAGTTTCCCCAGTTAGACACGTGTATGAACACGTGAATTCGCGTGAATACTCGTACCGCTAGAACCGTACCAGTTTCCCCAGTTAGACACGTGTATGAACACGTGAATTCGCGTGAATACTCGTACCACTAAAACCGTACCAGTTTCCCCAGTTAGACACGTGTATGAACACGTGAATTCGCGTGAATACTCGTACCGCTAGAACCGTACCAGTTTCCCCAGTTAGACACGTGTATGAACACGTGAATTCGCGTGAATACTCGTACCGCTAGAACCGTACCAGTTTCCCCAGTTAGACACGTGTATGAACACGTGAATTCGCGTGAATACTCGTACCGCTAGAACCGTACCAGTTTCCCCAGTTAGACACGTGTATGAACACGTGACTTCGCGTGAATACTCGTACGGATAGAACCGTACCAGTTTCCCCAGTTAAACACGTGACAGATCACGTGAATTCACGTGAAGACACGTACCAGTGAAACCGTACCAGTTCTGACCCAGTACGACACGTGTCAAACTCGTGACAACAGACAGAACACGTGTATTCACGTGAATACACATGAAAACACGTACTGGTGGAGCGGTACCAATTATGAACCAGTATGACACGTGTCAACTGGTTCAGAAATGGTTCCTTGTTTGCTGGGATGTGTGGTATGTGCGTTCGTGCGTGCGGTGTGCGTACATAAGAAGTATCGATCTTGCTGCAGTGTTAACTTAATTTTTAAGTAAATCGTCGACAAAATTAGTTAAAGGTCGACTCTGCGACGTCTGCCTGTTTACTAGCGTAGTATAATACAGCGAGAATACGAATAAACGATTCAATTCCAGCCAATCTGTCCGATTCGATTAAAACAGGTTATGCTATCCGTGATGCTGTTAGGTACAGACAACCGTACCACAACTGATACAACATTTGTTACGCATTTCCCCCCAAAAGCTGCATGCTTGTAAGCTGGCGATCTACACATCTACTCTGGCATGGAACTGAATGACAGAGTAGTCGCTGGACAGGTTCCAGTTGGGGTTGACTCGTTGCAGTTCTTCAGCTTGACCCTCTCTCAGACCAACCTGCACTTCACACTTGACCGTCCTCAGAGCGCAAAAAGGACATGGGTGAAAGGCACCGACTGCTATCTCAAACGGAGTCGTACAGTGCCAATTTAGTTCCCCTACCAACTTGCGATAGTTCAAGTCGCCCTTGATCACTACCAAATCACATTTTTGTAAGTCCTCATACAGCCCGGGTGCGACCGTTGGCATGTTGGTGAATGTATGCGGAAGCGTCCAGAACATGTCGGTAACAAACGTAAGCGCACCACTCTCCAAATGCTGCCTTATACGCCTAACGAAGGCCAATAGTAGTTCGTTTTTGCGAGACTTCGCTTCGGTGTCCAGCCGCTCTAGTATCCATTTAAAATCACGCGGCGTCATATCCGAGATAAACCACGGCTTTGCCTTCCCTCGTAATGTGATCTTTTGAGCTAGCTTCCTGCCCAAGAGAAACTCGACCAAACAGAGGTCCGTGAAGAATTCGTACCCGGCGTTGTCTAAGATGACATCAATGCGAACGTTGTTTGGCCTTTTAGCATTTGCCTCGGCGATCTCCTTCCAAACTGCGCCGGTGTGGTTGACGAGGATGTTTGGCCGCAGCGTCTCCGCCTGCCCGATAGGATCCGCTGTCTGCTTTCCTTGGCGGGAAGGCGACAGGGACAGGTCGCACTTGTTCCCCCACGTCCCGACCTACAACGACGACCGCGCATGTATAATCGACATCATTATGATCATCATCACCATATCATCATCATCACCATATCATCATCATCACCATATCATCATCATCACCATATCATCATCATCATCATCATCACCATATCATCATCATCATCATCATCATCATCATCAAATGCATTGGTAATGATCAACGTAAGATTATGGTTTGGTCATATGAATAGACTGACGGACCAGACAACAGCGAACAGCACTGTGGATGGAAGACATGATCGAGGAAGACACAAGAAGAACTGAAGTTATGACACCGGGGAGTGGATGGGGCGCATTATGACTGATGCGGTGACCACTGTGAGTTGCGACAAAATGGCACCCACTGTCAAGACATGACCTTGTGAGTGGTGAATGTGACGCACGTCAGCGAGTTTGCACGCAAGTAAATGGCAGTGTGGTGCTGTTGGCAATTTGTGATTGTAACGCTTACTGTTTGTTGTCGTTGGAAATAAACGAAAAAGATCATCGCCCTAACCTCTAGCAGTTGGACGAACATTCGCTCGAAGGCATCCATGTCGTTGACGTCTCCAATCGTAGCCAGCTCGTCCGCTAGGTGCGACAGCAGTGCTACGATGGCATCGAAAGAGTCGGTGAGAGCTTTCTGCTTCTGCTTCTCGAACGGATCAAAGTCCTTGAAGTGTTCACTGCAATACGCACGGCGCAAAGTAAAAGATGCAATGTTTCGATGGTTCGATGGTCCTAGGCACTTACAATAGATAGACCCATCTACTTGTGTACACATATGCTACCACCAAAATATGTTACAATACGCAAATTTCGCGTGTTCAATGTTACAGCTGCTGCAAGAATGGTAAAATCCAGGGTCTAGTTGATGGGTGCAAACAGATGTGTTGTACACGGTAGCGCAGTGGCTAGAACGTCGGACTATTGACTAAGAGAACCATATTTTTAATCTTATGCTGCTGTAAAAAAAACTTGGGCCAAATTGTCCACTCTATATTTATCCAGTTCAAGCAGCTGTAGGGCATTTTAATAAGTACCTGACTGTAGACTGTTGTGGATATTTGTGTATGAATTCTCTTCGCGTAATAATACAGCTTTATTCGCCATTTTCAACAAGCACAATCGTAGACCTAATCGATATCACTGTAATGTTCAAGTAATTGTTTCCCCCCAACTGTTTCGGAATTGTGATTAACTTACCTCTGCGCGAACGCATCATGTATCAGTCTGTAGAAATAGCACTCGGCGTAGAGCCACTGTGTTTTGAACCACGAAGGTGGCGTCCCTGTGGCGTCCACGTCACGTTGGTAGCGCTCATTCCAGAACTTCGTGTTGTCTTCGTTGTCCGTCAGTAGTTTGAATGTCATGTCGGTCTCCAGTGAATGCTTCAGTGCCAAGATGTGTCGTGTGACCCCCTTCAGGTCGTTGATGAGGTCCTTACAGGAAACAAACAAATGACAGTTGTAAGCGTAGGAGTAGGTGCATTGCAATACCAACACCACACACGCACGCATACACTACTTTAGATTAAGAGAAAACACTTATCCGGTTCATTAAATTTGATTTGTGAATTAAAGTCGCCGATGAGACAAAAAAATTATAGGAACTTCGGTAAAAAGCACTTGACCTGACCCAACCGAAAAATTTAGCGGGCGATTTATTTGGCTGAGCTGCGTTCTGCAAAGCGATGAGCCAGCGGTAGAAGTCTACTGCTGGTTGACACTGGTGTAATCAGCAGCAGGGTTAAATATGGCGTGCGAGGAAATGTGAAACTGACATAAAATGTTTCCACTTCTCGACTACTTCCACAAACACCTAGCATCTGACGGGTGAACCCAGTTAACACAAAGCATCCACATGCACGCACGCACGCACGCACGCACGCACGCACGCACACACACACGCACGAGGGGGTACAAACCTTACAACGTGAAGGCTTCTACATCTTCAAGATAGCTCAAGAGGGTCACGTGTTACTCCCGTAGTTTATGAATCATCGGAAAAACGAACAATTACCTCTTCTCCGGTTTGCAATAGTTCGTGTAATTTTTCATCGACTGTATTGAGTAATTTGGCGAGAACTGTAGGAAGGTCATCTTTAATGGCTATATAGGCATGGTCTCTGAAAAACGACACAGTAATGAACATTTATAGGACTCACATTGTAGGCCAACGCGGTGACAGCGGAAGAAATAAACTAACAGGTAATTAATACTGATCATATTGGTATGTCCTTTATACGAAAATATAGGTTTGTCTCTGGGAAGAAAACGATCGGCCTCTCAATGTCCCAATACAGAATAACCAAACTGAACATTACCTAAATGCAACCCAACTGTTTTTTAATCCGTCATATATACTAGCTATCTAGGCCTACATGCTACCTTTGTAGATGCGGGCCCTATTGCACCAGTGATTTACTCCTATATGTTAGTCTGACTCTGTTATAAACGTACATGCTATTGCTTATTGTGACTGGTCTTAGCGTAAGTGTCAATTATGTTTTGTTATAAATACATACTCGCGGTATTTTGCTGACAGTTCCCTGGGAAGGGCAGCCATATTCACCACGTGCCCACAGCCCCCCTCTCAGCCACGTGGCGCCCAGCTGCAGCTCGATTTCGCCACTGTTGTGACGTCATAATGTCATGCGCATTACACAAGTAACATGGTTTCCGGACACGCCAAGAGAGCAACAGATTTTTTTTTAACTGTAAATCTGAAAACACAGTCTCGTTTATAGATTTAAATTATTAATCTCAACAATTCATGATACGGATGTAAGAAAAATAAATGTCTTACAATGGTCGTAGCTTCGTGAACCTTCCAAAATGTAAATGAGTGACTGTCAAAACGTTTCCTAACAAGACAATGATCACGCATGGAGAGGATGTCCTGTGTTCATGAACAACTCACGTGAAGAGGCTTTCGGCGTCTACATATGAAGAAACTGTTGCATGTTATGTATGAATGGTGTTAAGCATAACTGGCACCGGAACGAAATTAGCATTTGTGAACTTACCTGACCTTTAGCATCGTTATCGGATCACGTTATCGGAAGGGGAGTTAGGTGGGTGCTGCACGTGTAACACCTTTGTCGAGGCTCGCCAATCTTCAGGTTCAGATTTACGGGATGAACCACCAGCAACAGCACCCTGTTTCCGTCTTCTGATAGTGCAGTCGCCATTTTTAGCGAGCCACAAAGTAATTAGACGATGTCCTCTGGACCCATTACTGCGATTATGTTCTTAAGAAATTTGAACGTCATTATGCTGGCTATTTGATTTTGCGCATATTTTTTGGGTACGGATCAGCAGTGAAACCATTGATACATTGACCCAACCGATTGCACCTGTTTTGTGTCGATCGTGCCTGCAGGTTTTTACTGTTTATGACACCCAATACACACACTGGAGATGGCGTACATGGATACTATTAGTTTGCAAATGCAGGGTCTAATATAAAAACTTGAATACAATACAACCATACACGGTATGCGCATATATTGTGTTTGCTTATATGTAATATTTTGATAACAGTTCACATTGTGAATAAATCTGAAAGCATTGGCGGTAAGGTGGAATGAAACATACTGCAATTTCGAAACTAAACATCTATTTCAATGAGCTGGAAGTTGTTTTGTTGTAGTTTATTCGTATCCAATTTTAGTTGCAAAAAGAAATAACAACTGAGATTATAATGAGTATAATGTAAGACATTTACGATCATACTAAGTCATCACACTGACAGGTACTGGACGACAGCAAATGCGCTTGATTTCATCCAGTTCGGGTCCATCGTTTGCACTTCTTCCATCTGCCCGTCACGCAGGCCGACCTGTATGTCGCACTTGATGGTGCGCAAAGCACAGAACGGTGCCGGGCGGAAGTCACGTACGGCCGTCTCAAAGCGAGTGGTCGGGTCCCATTTTCGGTCCCCGATCAGTTTGCGGTAGTTGAGATCACCCTTGAAGTACACCAGGTCCGATTTCTGAAGGCTGGCGTACAAGTCCGGTGCGACTGTCTGCATTTCATTAAAGTCTTGCGGCAATGTCCAGAACGTATGCACCTCAAACGTGATCGCTCCATTTTGTAGGTTCTGCTTCAGCCGCTGTAGAAAACCATACAGATCTGTGTGCGTGTCGGATTGCACACCAAGTTGGTCAATTGTCCAACTGAAGTCTTCAGCCGTCACATCGGACACGAACCACGGGATGCATTTACCATGTAACCGCACAATACTTGCTAGCTTCATGTCCACCAAGAACACTGCCAAACATAGATCGGTGAAAAATTCGAAACCACTGTTGTCCAGGATGATGTCAACTCGCACTTGATTTGGCTTCGTCCTGTTTGCATCCACGAGCTGCTGCCAGGTGGCAGCACTATCGTCCACCAGAATACCAGGTTGGAGTGTTGGTAACTGCAAGATGGGATCCGCCGTTTGGTGATTGTCATTTGCGCCTGATATCGACAGGTCGCACTTATTTCCCCACAGATCCACCTAAAACAAGTAGCAGAAAAGTAAAACCACACGTGATCACTGAAAGTTGACACAACTAGCACACGCAAGAAGATTGTCATTATGGCATATAGTCAAGGAAGCCATTGGCTTATCGAAAGTCCAACCGTTTGGCAATTTCGTTCCCTATACATTACTATTATTTATGTTTTTCTGATTATGAAAAGACAATAATAGTTGCTGGATTCTTCTAACTAGTGTTCACGTCAGGAAAATGGCAATTTCCTGGTAGGACAACTTCTGGCTGAAATGTGAACACATTGAATAGGCTGCCTCAATGAAGCTAAAAGCTGATTAGCAACGTATAAGAAAATAAACATTTGGACTAAAACGCTCTTCAAAACTGACATGAAGAAACACATTTCTACATTTCAGTTTCATCAGATAATTTTGCATCAAATGCACATGTCAAATCAATCGGGTATTTGTCGATATGCTGGACAATTTGCCTTTAGATATAAACAGCTTAGCCATGACAACATTGTTGCTGTCCTATTAAGGAGTCATACTGGAGGCCCATTAGGGGAATAGCCGTTGTTTGGGGATTAGAACAAGATTAAATGACCAGAGGGAAACTTGCGATACACAGGGGTTGGTAATAGGTTGATTTATACTCATTTGGGAGGTGTTTACACTGGACAACGTAGTTTTGCTTAATCTGCTTATTATTAAGAGTTTGTGTGTATTTTATTGATTATTCAGATGCTTTACCTTTGTATTAAAGTCAAGTTAACATAATAGATATATTTCTGACAGGAAAATTTACCTGCACGATTTGTAGATATACTTTCCGAGTAGCCTCTGTGTCATTACTTTCAGAAAGGACATTCAGTTCCTTCTCCAGATGGTAAGCAAGACTTGCGACAGACGTCATTGACTCAGTCAGGGACCGTCTTTTCTGTTCCGCAAATGGATCCAAGCCCTTGAAATGTTCACTGTAAATTAGAAGAACAGTTAGGATTTCGATCGCTTTTTAATTCTTTTTGTCTACTGTCTAATATCTTATACAAAATACTCTCTATCAAGGTTAATCTTCCTGCATTGTTTGCTTTCAAATTATTGGTGTCACATGAAAAAGAAAAATGGTTTCCAGTTGTATCAACTGTGTTAGTGCATGTCTTCAAATGTTTTATTTTCAACTTGGTACTTTAAGAAAAACCAACGTTTCGAAAAAAAATTAAATGGACTATTCATATATTTACTTCATCTGAAAAGCATAGTTTAAACACATTGTATTTACAGATAGTTAACAGTAAAATGTATTTTAAATGACTGAAAATGTTATGTTACCTCATCTTTGACCAAATTGGATTGGAATGTTGTTTGTTGCAATTCTCAACCAAACAATTCTCACCTCAAAGCCATTGCTTCATGAATCTTTCGGTAGAAAAAGCACTCAATATACAGCCAAGTGCTTGAAAACCAAGATGGCGGCTTGTCCGAACACTTGATTTGTTCCTCCAAGTATTTGTTCCAAGCCTCTGTGCTATCTGTATTGTCTGTCAGTGGTTTCAGAGGCTTATTGGTCTGCAGCGCATGTTTCGTCTCAGCTAGCCGACTTACAATTCCTTTTAGGTCATTAATGAGGAGGCCCTTCAAACAAAGACGTCAGAGTTCTAGAAACAGTCGTTTACCTAAATCTCACACATACTTATGTACAATAAAAGAAAACAAAACAATGAGTTCAATCACAGTATAAGTACGCTTTAATTTTCATGATATACAAATAATAGGAACAACTGTAAGGGTTCTTATAAGTAACATAAATCTGCTGTGACTGGTTAAAAAAATTGGCAGGAGATTTGCAGTGCTCAGCCTGCTGGAACCAGACATTGACAGTCTTGTCATTTGACAATACATTTATTGCTAAAATGCAGGAATCTGCAGCAACATTTAAAGAAAAGAAACAGATGCCTAACAGCCATGTGTACCTAATGATATAGTGAATTTTGTTATACAAGATGAGAAATTTAAATAGAACTCAAGCAAAAGAGCAGTACCATGTATATATATATATATATGTATATATATATATATATATATATATACTACACATGACACAGCGATAAGGTCTGCACAGTCATATTACATTGGTAATTAACCAACTTGAAAAAAAACCCATTATTTTTCATTCCATACGCATTCATATTCAAGTTTAGCACACTCGATGCACTGTTTCGTTTAAAATTATATAGCATCCAGTTACCAAAAACCTAGTATTAATAATTAAATGTATCAAACCTGGCCATTATTTGCTACCAAAGACTTTCTGTCTCGGGTGATTGCATCAATCACTTTGGTGAGAATGACAGGAAGCCGATCCTTGATGGTTTCATATGCAAAATCCCTGCAACAAAATATAGAAATTGCTTTGTTTTACAATGAAGGCAGATGCTCTGGGATTTGGAAAGCACAATTTATATAAAACAGTAGTAATTTTTAGAGCAAAGATTGTTTCATCCACACAAATTCTGACATTAATATGGCAAAATTACATATGAAGGTAAGTTCTTATATAGCGCAGTATCCAGCCCCCATCAATCACTGTCTGAATTTTTTTGGGAAGCATCCAGCTGTATGCTACAAATAATGCATGAACTTTGAAGGCTACTCGTACACATATCCACCACTGTCTATAGCTAGGTGCTCATTTATATAACTGAGTGAACTGGAGCAATAGAGTGAAAACTTGCCCAAAGTTTTAGCACCGCAGCACAGGATTCGAACCTGGGTTATCTTAGTCGAGAGTCCAAAGTTCTACCACTGAGCCATTGTGCTCTACATTTTCCATCACAACAATTTTACAGAACAAAACAAAATTACCTAGTAATAACTACTCATTACACCACTTACGGTGGTGGACAGAACATATTTTTGTTTTATATATCAGCAACATAAAGGCCTTGATGCAGGAAAAAATTTTGCCATTCCAATTTTTGTGTGGTAGACATGTGCATGTTAATTCTAATACATATGACCCCAACTAGCCAGTTGAAATGTGTATTATTACCTGACATAAACTTACGGGTGACACCCATTTTAAATGCATAATTGACAGTATGATGTTTTAAGACCTTTTTTGCTCTTAATTTTTTTACCCATCTTGTGATGTCTATCCATGCAAAACTGGTTTCTACATAAAGCTATGGTACCATATTGGAATGAAAGACAAAAACAACACCACTGAAATTTAACTTTGTCAATTATAATCAGTCTAATTAATCCATGTTGCTTCACTGCTGCTTTGTGGGCAGTTAGAACCTGGCTCAAGAGCAAGCACAAAAAGGATGTTTTGCACATCAGACTGACCAGTGGTGTCCAACAGAACAGAGGAAATCACATTGTCTATGTAAAAAAACTGTGACAAAAATTACAGGGTGAAACTCACTTAAGGCCATGATTTACAGGAAAGCAGGGCAATCACATGAACAGCGAAATATGTAGAATATTATTTTTGTTGTAAAAAATAACCAGATTGCATATATAACTTTATTCAAAATGAACTTTTAAATGTCTAACATTAATATAAGTGTAATAGGTCAACTACAATTACATTGTTACCTATTATTACAAAATGTTTACATTATGTTTTTGTTCAACCAATTGCTATTAATTCAATATATGTAACTGTTAATTCTTATTTATTAGTTGCTGCTGTCTGGAAAGCTTTAATGCTGAAAGTGATGTGTTTATACTATTGGATAGCATCATGAATAATTTGGGAGTACTCATGAGAAGGAAGACCATGGGACACTGTTGTGTTTTAATTGTATGTTGTCATTTATTTGGGTGCATGGGGTGTGGTTTTAGTAATCATACCAGTCTCATCCAATGGCATGGTGGCATTTGTGTGCAAAGTCATGTGGTACTTACCTGCACACAAACACGTACCACACGACTTTGCATGGAAATCTGGGGTAGTGGTGATAATGGGGCAAGGATTTGGATGAAGGTCCCCTATTTGGACTAGGCTGGCTAGGGCATATTCTAAACAGAGGCTGCATTCCATGGCTTTGGTTGGCACTATCGTGTTTTTCTCTGAATGTGTATCAGGATGTTATAACTTTGTGCCAGCATACCAGCCTGATTGCCAGGTAGCTGAACATTTTGGAATATCATCAGCTGCTTGTGTTTTTGCTGTATTTGTTTGCAACAACTATGCATGTGTGTTTTGCCCCTTGGTGATGTCAGAAGCTGTCAAATATTTGATTTGAAAAGCTCACTTTTAAGTATAAAAAAGGAAACAAATGGTGTACAACTACAAAACATAAGAAATAATAGTCATGCGTACAAACAGTTTCAACTACATACTTTAGTACACAAGTATCGAATATTTCCACCCGATTTTTTTTTAACCTAAGCCGTAGCGATAGACGAGTTCGAAGTGGAACGATTCTGTGAAATCCCGGCGTTATTGAACGGCAAAAAAAGTTCAGACGATGTAAGTTTTCCGCTACCATACTGTTGTTTTAGCCGTTAATAATTTCGTCAACCAAGTATAGCAGAGGGTTGAAAACGAAAAGGAGCATTCAACTATGCGAGATAATTGTAAAGCATGCATACTCTTTGAATTTTCCCGAACACGGCCGGGCAAGTAGTGCCATGTCACACTCGCTGCAGAGCACTCACTGTAACCAAACTCCACCGCACATCGGCTAGCTTGTGCCCTCTGGCGGATTATTAATTTCCATTATGATGTATGAATGCATGAGTAGGAATGTCGGTAAACGTTGTTTAACATTTTATTAATGTCATCTTGATAATTTACTATAATTCAAGGGATTAAAACCTGAACTAAATTAAGACAGTTATTTGAAGGCCGTGTGTGCTGTTTGATTTGTACACGTTTAAAAAAAATTGTTTTACTATCCCTTTAATATTAGGCCTCCGTTAATATTAACGAGAAATTCATGCTAATCCATTATGTCAACTGGCAAATATCTCGCGAAAACTTAAAAGCTGTTTTTTTATTCATGAAACTGGGTACCCCGGCCTCTCCGCATGTAGGCGTTTCTCCTCGTGGCGTCACTTCCTTTCAAAATATTATGACAGTTGCAGACCACGCTGGCCGAGCCTAGATGCGAGTTCGAGGACTTGCGCTTCATGGTCACCCGGAGTACAAGGAAGCGTGCTCTGGTGTTCTAAACGAAGAATGGCCAAGGAACACAACAGCAAGGTAACCTTCTATTCTGAATGTTGGTTAGATGGTTGGCTCCAGCTAACGTTTGTCGAATGTCGCTGTGTTAGGATATGGACGGAATATCCCTCTGCCTGAATGCCCCAGTCGCAATGCCCTCAACCGCAAAGTCGCAACGCTCCAACCGCGAAGTCGCAATGCACTCACATTTTGGAACAACGTGGTCGCAAAGCTTCACTTTTGGACGGAATGCCCCTCTTTCGTGATAGTCGGTTTTTAGGGAAAAATTATGCGTTCCAGACTTCCAGTTGTATTTGTTTCGTGCGGCAGTCAGTATTATAATATATGTTAGGATAACAACGGTTTTATTATCACCCTGTGTTCCAGTTGTACTTCTTTCCAGCGGCAAACAATCAATATATATATATATATATATATATATATATATATATATATATATATATATATATATATATATATATATATATATATATATATATATATATATATATACATACACATACACATACACATATATAATTAAATTAAGATATTAAGAATTATGTTGATTAATAATACTAACATTTTTTTTTTACATTATTGGATGCTTGTATTAATTCGCTTGTTCTATATGTAAAATCTAACAACTTTGCTGGATATTTTAGTACAGTTGAACACAAAAGTGAGTTAAAATCTGTAATGCGAAATTAGGATGACAATTTTATTAAATCAACACATATACAATTAAAGTGATATATTGAGAGAAATGGTGCTAGTGGCTGAGAGGTGAAAAGAAAGCAGCCCGTAATGTTCACACTGCTCCGGTTATTATTAATTTTTTCAGAATACATTTGAAAACCACATGATGTATAAGGTCAATACAAAATGTGCATATATATAGAACAATGATAACATGTTAAAAGAAACACTCTCATCTTCTTAATTATTATATGGCACAGCTGGAGAGCAAACAGGACGGAATTTATATCTTACAATAGCACAAGAATCACATATATGTGACATACCTTCCTATACACCACCTTGGCAAAAGTAAATCAGAAATTATTACTGTATATTTATATAACTATTTATTAATATAATAATAATAATAAAACTGCTTTTCTATAGTGCTAATTCCCGCATGGCGGATCGGTGCGCTGTACAAGACATATAGTAAATGTATTAATAAATATAAATGTAAATGATATAAATTAATATAAATCAAATCAAATTTTTGTTTAAGATGTACACTAGTAAACCTCTGTAAAATAAATTAAACACTGTTTTAAAGATGTATAGTACTAAATCTCTGTAAATTATATAAATTAATATCAAATTAAAACATTTACTAAATCTGTGTACGTAAATTATCTATACATTAATCTGAAACATAGACACTGATTAAAACCTGTATAACACTAAAAAGAAATTATAAAGCAGTGTCCGTCATTTCACAACAACTTGAATTAATTAAAATGTCTCATAAAAGGTATGTCTTTAAGCACTTTCTAAACACAGATAATGTTCCAAATGCCCGAATGTTCGCAGGTAAGTTAATCCACACTTAAGGTGCTGCTGCGCCAAATTCCGAATCGCCAGTACACTTCTTCGTTATGCCTTGGTGCAATGTTGGCGCATAGTTCTGGTGTAGGATCCATCACACATTCGTGGGTGAACAAGTTCAACAAGATAAGACGGCGCCAAACAATTCATGCATTTAAAAGTCATTACCAACATTTTGAAGGTGATTCGGTTCTCAACTGGCAGCCAATGCAGCTCCTTCAACACTGGTGTGATGTGGTCGTGGTTACTGGTGCATGTTATTAGCCTGGCTGCATTGTTCTGGACATGCTGTAACAGTATGTTATGTAACAGTGAGTTGCAATAGTCCAGGCGAGAGGTGACAAGAGCGTTAACTGCACTTTTCGCAGCTTCAGGTTGTTAGGTAGTGCTGTATTGATGACAGTCTGTATAGATGGTAGTTACATGCGGCATACACAGCAGTCACATGATCTGTCATTGACAGATGTTGGTCCATGTGAACTCCTAGATTCCTTATGCAGTCTGATGGTGAAACCATGTCATCTCCTATCATCAAGGAGCAACCCCCGTACATCTTCAGATGATGTTTTGATGAAAAGATCATTATCTTAGTTTTTTCATTGTTTCATTTCAACATGTGCAACGCCATCCATCATCTGACTTCCCCAATACAGTCTGTGAGTCGCCTCGGAGTTTCCACTTGGTCACCTGGTATAGCGAGATTGTACGACGCATATAATTGAATGTCGTCAGCATATTTATGGTATTTTATGCCATGTCTTTTGAATATCCGCTGCATTGGGGTGGTGTATAAGGTGAACATAACTGGCCCAAGGACCGAGCCCTGTGGCACACCACTCTGTAGTGGAATAGTCGCGGATGTTTTTGAATCTATCTGGACACAGTGGGTGCGGTCTTCCAAGTACGTCCGTAACCATGATTAACATTTGAAAACAACATGGTGTGTAAGATCAATACAACATGTGCATAGAACTATAATAATATGTTACAAGAAATACTCTCATCTTCTTCCTAGAAATTATATGGCACAGCTAGAAAACAGACAACCACATAATTATTATAGTGACATATGTACACGGCCTGTGCCTAGTAGATCCAACATCCATGTATTGGTACTGCTGGCAGGCATTTCTTCAATCCACCCAGACAGCTCTTTCAAAGTCTACAACTGGAGTTATTACAATACAAATGTAATCAAGTACGAGTACGAATACTATGAAGATGCATGACAAGTGGGGGCTGTGGCATGGCTTCTCAAATTGCAAAGATGTTAGGTGATGCTCATGCTTCTACTGCAGTGTATCCCAGAGACTGTCACAATATAACTTAACTGATATTAACTGAAATGCTCAAAAGTAATAGAAAATTAATAGCTCACTCAATTTGTATTACATTTATTGATTACTACTAGTACAGAGTACAATTACTCCATCTCTGGTGTTTGTGTGGGGGGTAAATTGCCCACATAAAAACATACACCAAGTTGTTTTTTACTAGGAACACGTACCTCAAAGTTTGCATCTGCTGGGTTCATTGGTCTAAGCAGCTGTTTGGCACGATTGGATCTTCCCCTGTTGTCCGAATGCTTTGTAAAAGCATCGTAGACCATCATTCCTAATGTTCGGAAAATATCTTTCCGGGCTCATCTTTCACCTATAAAAATTATAACGGTTGTAAGTAAGTAATTAATGCAGTGTATTACAAAGTAAGAGCAAAAATGCACAAATACAAATAGTTAAGATCAAATTGAGTATAAATAATGCTACTAACCACTGCTCGTGCCTTTGAACGAATGGCAACACCAGGGTCACAAGAATGGTTGTGTTGTGTCACATTCCGGATGAAAGTGTCGCCATGCTGCAAGTGGTACATTTCCGTGCACTGCAGGTCCATGTCGTTACTGCAGCCTGGTTGGTTCCCTTCCATGCATACGTGAAGCCGACATGACACTATCCACAACCAAACCATTGCCCTTATGAGATCCACCTTCGATAAATTCATACTTGGTCGTCGTTGACGTCGGGCACTGACTCGACGACAAGGGATGATTCAACAGGTTGGATGTCATTGTCCCCATCAAACATCAACATAAAACGAGGTCAATTGGACTGCAGTGGTTCCAACTGCAATGTCCTCTTCCTCCTCCTCCTCTTCCTCCTCCTCTTTCTCCTCCTACTCCTCTTTGTTGTCGGTGTCTGTCTGACAGTGTCTGTTATATTTAAAATAAAGATTATCAGCCACTCAATGCCTTTAACAATGAGTTACTCTAAAAAAACAAGCAGTGAATGCAAATAGCTATTAGAAGTCAACTACAGGTTATTATGTTATCCTCATTCCTTTATAAAAAGCAAGTTAAAAAAAAATTGGTTTCATTAAATACAGTTTTTTTTATTATAAAAAATGCATATCTAGTTTTTGCTTTGTTTTTATGGAATTTCTAAGCCCATTGGTAATCCATGCTTTGTGTTTCTCTTGCTTAACCCTTTTTTACGTTTAAAGGGAATGACTTGTTATACACCTGTGAAATTTTCTTTAAAAATATTCAGTATATAAGTTATTTTGGGATCTTTACATGCATGTACACTGTACATCATTCCAACATGTTGCCTCTGTGGTGCTTTTGAATAAGGATATAGAGGATGAGTATATTTTCTAGTCTGTCTACTGTTTAGATTGTAACATAATCTTGTTTATCATTATTTAATGTGGTAAAATAAATATTGGTAAATTATCAGAAACATTGTATCAACATAATCGTGAGTTTCCATATTATGGTGATCATAGTTTAAGATTTTTTTTTTAAATCGCCCATTATATAACATTGTTTGTTTTTAAGTCTTAATGCACGTACAATATTTGTGAATTGTTTTGTAAATGCACTAATGCTTGTATTTCCCAAAAAAACACTGTACACTATGCTGACCAATATTTTTCTTTTGTGTTTTCTGGTTTGAGACATTACCTCAACAAAAAACATTCTATAAGCTCAGTTATAATATTCATATTTGGCTTTTCTACGTAATCTTAATTTTTGTGAATGTATAACGATACTCATCCTTTTTTAGAGGGTCTAGTAAGATGAATACTTTTGTATTCTGGAAGTACATATAACTCTGAAGTTTCCTCCATAAGCCCCATTTCTGTTAGACCAATTATCGAAATATTACTGGGCGACAGTAAATAATTTATTCAGCTTATCTATACCTGTATTCTTCGGTATACTTCTAACATTCAAATGCATTAGAGAAAGCCCCTTAGCATAGCTACCATTACTTTTTATGATATTATTGAAGTCGTGTTCAAGCCTCAAGGTAGTATTTGGTTGTAAGTATATTATTGCTTGTACAATTATAATTAGGATCCAAGTCTCTCATATTAAGGTTAGTGTTTTCATAATCAGACTCATCATCTGGAGATAATGCAATTCTAGTTAAGTGACTCATTTAGTTTATCAACAAATATTATACATACACTTATTTATACAGTCCAAGTGGTAAACGTGATAGCATTCATTCATATAAAGATAATGCGTTGTTGCGTGGTAACTTGCATGTTACAACAACAAAAGTGTTAACTGCTTAACAAAAAAATAAAATGATAATAACAATAAAGAACAACATAATTAGGTAGGCTAAAGTCCAACGATTGCCCATGGGTTTGGATGGAGCAGAATATTCTGAATTGAATGTTCTTTCTCAATTAGACTTTGTTGAAATAATGTCGCATGACTCTGCACATAGCAAGTTTCCAATTGACCCGATTGTCATCTGTAGTAGTGCTATAGACAGCAGTGTCTAGAATCTGTTCAGGTCATCTTCACTGTTAATGCTGCCACTTTTCCCCTGCAGGTTTGATCATAATCCTCCCATCATATGACCGGCAGCTTTCTTCAACGTTCTTGCTAAATATAGTACTATTTTAGTAGCCTGGATCTTGGCTTAGTGAGCGATATACACATTCGGGTGCTTGCCTCGGAGAGATTTCCTCACTTTGATGAAGATTGTTTTTGATTGATAATCTTTTAACTGGATAATAATTTGTCGCGCATGATTTTTATTTGTCAATGCCGACAACGAATTCCGGGGTCCTATGTGGTGCATACGATTGATATTGTTGATATTCATATTTTGGACTTTCATGTCATTTACCAGGTTGGTTACAATCCGATCGAAATCTTCGGCTTTGTGTTCCTTTATGTAGAACTGAGGACCTTCTACTGTACTGTTCCATATGATCTAATTGGGCGTCAACTCGTTTCACATGCTCCTCCAGCTGCTTGATTTTTTCATCCTTGTCACGCAGCGACTTACCCATAGCGTTCAGTCGTGTAGTGATAGTCTCTGCCATGACTGAAGCAATCCGTTTTGCCAAGCCAGCTATGACATTATCATCCTGAAGCGCTTCCTTTATCGCATCCAACATATCATTGTCACTGCTACAGGGAGCAGACTGAAGTTGTTTTCCTTGTTACCTGCTGTGCTGGAACCACACCTGCTGTGCTGATGTTGCATAATACACTGCTGCAGGTGTCACTTGATACCCTGCTGCCATGTGTTAGTCAGTGTTTTGGTTTGTGTAGACCTTTAAATTTGTGCTGCTATAAGAGGCCTTTGGATCAGTTTCAAACTATAGAGACAATGTACTTACTCTTCGCGCGCCACTGCACCTATCATTACAGTCTTTTACAAAAAGTTTCTTAAAATTCGACACTTAAAAACATAATTGCTCCTCCGTGCCCCAAATGTCGTCTACCCAACAGCGGCCATCTTGAACTTCACCGAATTATGTTTACTACGTTTACTAGGGGAGACCGGGGCTAACACGGGTAAGTCGTAACAGAGCGCTTGCAGACGGTCTCCCCTACTACTAAGTCAGCTAATCATATGAACGAGATTATAATAGGATAGCACCTTTGCAATGCAGTACCAATATTGTAGTTGCCGTTTGTAAATGAACAGGAATGGCAGATGAATTCGCTATATGTACTCCTCTACCTTTTGAACAACGCATCATCCATGGGAGTGTATGACGCATGTGACCAGCAACCACACTCTAAACACTCGATGACTTTGGTCAGACATTCTTTTTGGCATTTGTCACTGGGATATCAAACTTTTCTTACGTGATGTGTTGTTGTCATTAATGCTGATTTAACGGCTTTATATATAGCCCCCCTGGCTGAATTTCCCTTGGCCGGTGAATACACAGGTTTGACACCTTCTTGACCAATGAGTGGCTTCTGACCCACCATTGGAACCAGTAAACAGGTGTTCCTGGACAATTAATCCTATCACAACCCTTCACTTAGGTTACTGGTGGCTTCTAACAAAAGACATACAGGCAATGTCCAGCGCGAGTACAATTGTAATGTACCAACCGAAAATCTGTGTTGCTACACATATTCATATTATATGCTTGTTCCCTGTTTTAGTCTGTCAATCTTTTATGCATTTAATATGTAATGTTGTAATATCTATAATTGTATTATATATTATATACATAGGTTTGACAATAATAAAATGTAATGTTTTAACAATAGTAAAATCACTGGGGCATTCTGACCAAAAGTGGTACATTGCAACTATTCTGTTGGAGCATTGCGACTTCACGGTTGGAGCATTGCAGCTTTGCGATTGGTGCATTGCAACTAGGCTTGGGGCATTCCGGTCATGGGACATTTATGCAGAGGGGCATTCCGACTATAATCCCTATCTGTATGTGTCAAGGTGTGGCATGTCACGCCACGAGAGTCGGTTCTGGTGGGCGTGTATGTATTTGATAACATTTTAGTTAGAATGCCCCAATGTAAAGAACCACCACTACAATGTTCGAAAGTGTTATACACGTATAATTACAGAATTCTAGTTACTAGCCATGTAGAGACAAACAGGTTTACTGAACAATATAAGATTCAAGGTTCATACAGGGAGACGGAAAATGTAACATAAAGAAAATGACCGCCAGAAGGATAAATCATTAAAAGGGAACTTCGGAGGGAGTTGATCATCATTCGGACCAGCCACAAACATGACTAGACTGTCTGTGCATCCCTACATATGTGTAAGCCCTGCTTACTTGTACAAGTCAGGCCTCAGCAAAAATTATTACTGAATAGTTATACTATAAACAAAGTTTTAGCGCAAGCACCAGGACAAAAAGATTTAGGAACAGCAATGTTTAATGGCAAGCACAAATTCACAATACCCTGGTAGTCACAAACAATGACTCTACTCCTGTATTTTACCAAACACTCACTAATCCCAAATTAACCGATACCAAACAAATAACTAAAAACCCTAATACAACAACCAGTACTAAGTAAGATGGCCTTGATCTGTCAGGTAAGTCATAACCTGTCTCTAGATAGAGGATGAGTGTTAATCGGAGAACGGCCCGGAGAAAACAGTAGAACACACTTAACAACAACAAAAACACTTCACAAAAAACACTTTGGGGCTGACGATCCACGTCCCAGGGGTTCTCCCGCGTCACGATTACAATCTCGCGCCTCACACATTTTCTACTATTTGGTATTAACCACATAAAACGCATGTCATCACCTTAGGATGAAATATATCAAAATAAATGGTAATCATCTGTTATATTAATGACAGGAAAAAAGTAAACGTTACACTTACACCACGAATGTGGCACCACCTAGCGCCACCTAGTCAGAATGATCAGGTCACATATATGCATGTGTAGACTAGAAAGCCACATATATAGGAATGCACAAGTAGCTGGGACAGAAAACTGGACTTTAAAAAGGAGAGGTTTGCAAGTAACGAGGAGATCGGGGGCGGACGAAGATAATTTCAGTCTCACATTTCGGCTTCTAACCTTAATTAATTCTTTATACTTACTATAGCAGTTTCTAACATGGATGTAACGCTCATTCTATGGTTCGACTTCAGATTTATTCATATAGAATAAAGTTCACGTTGACACACGGGAACAAACTGACAAAACAGTTCATTGGTAATATAGTTTATAGGATAACATAAAAGAGTACACTACTAATATTCAGGACTTTTATAAAAGCCCTACAATTTATATGTTTAAAGTCTGCCGGAAAATGTAGTCATTGTAATATATGAGCAACCGCCTCATATTAGAATTGTAATTTAGAACACAAAATGGGAGGCCAAAATCATCTCCATCTGCCCCGATCTGCTTTTTCCTAAAAATCCCTCCCTCTTTAAAGTCCAGTTTCCCATCCCAGCTATCTGTGCATCCCTACATATGTAGCTTACTGCACATGAATGCCATATGCATGCATACTCGTAAATTACCTTTCTGATGTCCAAGGATATACAGATGTTTTGCCTGTCAAAGTGGCTGGACTGCTGCCCCCCTCTCAATAAGTTATGTATGATCCTTAGTCCATAGCTGGACTACACACAAACAAAAATGACTGACTAGCAGTCAATATCCCTGTCTTTTGTGTAAACATTTCTGTCTCCCTGTGTGAACCTCAGATCTTATATTGTTTGAGTAAACATGCTTGTCTTCTACATGTCTAGTAACTAGTACTTTGTAATTATATAACCCTTAAAACTTAAACGGTGGTTCTTTACAATGGCACTCAGGTTCAGCTTCAAATTAATTCTTGAAGTAATTTATGGCTGTGTCCAAGGTGTTTGGTGTAAATGAGTTGTGTCTCAAGCTACCATGAAGTTTGAACCTGCTTTATTGTAGTTTCATGGCATGATGATAGATAATTTCAGCGATAATGCATAGATAAACAGCTTGTCTAACAAAATATGTTATTAACAGTAAGTTTAATAGTAAAACGTGGCTATATCCTGATCCTGCATGGCTACTTGAGACATGTCTATTGATCATTGATGGAGGGAGCTCATTACTGGTTTCTTTGTGAGAGGTCCCTGGATGCCCATTTAATGGTGTTTGCTGGACATTTGTCAACTGTGGTTAATTTATGTGACATGTTGGCTTGATGCAGCCTTTAAAGCTTTGATTGTGTTTCTCATTTCCTTCCCTTCCAATGCTGAATGCTAATGTATGTTAGATGGCGCTGCTGGTGAAATGCGCCATCTAATGTACATTAGCATTCAGCATTGCCCCTTGACACTGGGCCCTTCCTTACAAATGGTGGACCAATCTGTTTGAGTCATTGGCCACTGCCCACTGGCCAGAGACATCACTTATCTGGTGGTTGTGGCCAAGTATGGACGTGTCTTGTGTTAGTGTGGCTGGTTGTGATGGGGCATACGCATGTATTTCTGAGTCTCTCCAAGAACCTTTGAAGGTAAATGCTTTCAGTGCGTGTTTGTTACATTCTTTAGGTTGAAACATTTGTGCAACTGTACAACTGTTTATATGTCATGAGCCATTTCCAAAAGGTCGAGCCAAAAAGGGACATCATGATCAAACTGGAAATGCTATCTTTGGTTTCCATGTGACAAAAGCAGAATTTTTTTGAGGACTTTCATCATCTATTAGGTGAACAATTTTGTGTAGCAGTGTTTTCACTATTTCAATGTTCATGAAATACTGATCACATCACATTCATGTCTCCAGAATTCTTGCCATATCCAAAAGGTCAAGCCAAAAAGGGACACCATGATCAAACTGGAAATGCTATGTTTGGTTTCCATGTGATGAAAGCAGATTGTTTTTGAGGACTTTCATCTATTAGGTGAACAATTACATGTAGTAGTGTTTTCACTATTCCAATGTTCATGAAATGCGGATCACATCACATTCATGTCTCCAGAATTCTTGTTTTCACATCGTTCACACCATTCAATGTCCCTGCAGCAGTTTTCAGCCAGTTTCCCGTGTGATGACTGAGATGGCCACCAGTCACTTGGATGGGCTGTGTTCTTTTTGGATGTGTAGAGATTTGAGGTGTGAAAACCTTTAGTTTGGTTTGCTGAAAAGTCAGTAACAAAGGTTTCAACTCTATTCTTTAGATTTTTCAGGTAACAGGATTTATCTGGGTGATTTATCATCATTTTATGTATCAATACCTATGCCAAGTGAACAGTGCATACCCTGGGGTAGTTCATATTGGGCAATTTACACTTTGCAGGCCGCAAAGTTAACCATTCTGAACTAGGAGAGCTGCACTCCACTCCACAAATTTAAAAGCAAAATATATTTTTATGTGTACAATAAATGTACTAATTACAATAAAAAATTTAATTTAGTGTAGACACATTAAACGTTAAACATTCCTAACATGATTCATTTAGGATCTCATTAAATTTGTAGTAAACTAACAGATTTCATAACATGAATTAAATGAACTTAACAACAAAACTATTAAATTTATGTCTCATACACCCACATTCAAAAATATCTTTATTAATATTTGTTTTGTATTCCATTTTATTTTGATTGAAATAAATGTTTTTCTCATGCACATGATGCATGTGGTCAGATGTTCTACACATCTCAGCTACAGAAACAAATTAATACATTTCAATTTTTCATAAATTTTCCATGGTGTAAAAAAATACTTAAATTTAGGTTGATCAAGTTTTTGTTGTCAGGTTCTGCAGCAACTGCACTTGTGGTTAATTTTGTTGATGGTTGTTGTCCACCAAAACTCATATGAACAGCCACTGGTTTGGTATAATTATTATTTCCGATGCATTGATGTAATGCTCAACATGAACTGTGTCGTCTTGTAATAGGTCTGCCTTATCTATTAGACCACACTTATAATGCCATCGAACCTACGCATATACAGCTATCCAGCCTAGTGCATCCAAATAGACATACGAGGTAATTCAGAAGATCCAGGCCCCACAGCATGGGAGAGAAGTTTATTTGGCAACAGCGCACCCGCAACGATCCAGAATACATGTCGGCATTCAATGATGATGATCTGACTGAGTGACAGACTGACCATCCAAGATTGAATTAAAAGTTTGCAATGCATTGGCAATCAATGAGAATGCATTGGCAATCACCACTGTTTCTAGCCATATCAATCCAATATCTATCAATCCAATGATAACAACATTTAACAGCATTTAATTACCCACGGTGGCTGTACGTTACAGTCTGGTGCTCCTCCAACCAAAGTTGTGTCTTATCTGTATATGTGACTGGCAAAATGGCCTATGGACAGTCACATATCACACCATTGCACATGGTGGTTCATTTGATTTAATTACAAAAGGGTTGCATCACAGGTGCCAAGGATATTGGTCTGTAGTTGAATGTTTCTGCTCTGTTTCCCAAATCCTTTCTAAAAGAATTGCTGTTATATTTGCTTAGATGTTTCCACACTTTAGGGGCTTGTCCAGAGCCAACTGGTTGTAACCGATCTGCCTTATCAATTAAACCACACTACGCCTTCAAACCTATGCATGTTCAGCTTTCCAGCTTAGTGCAGTCAAAATAAAGACAACTCTGAAGATTCAGGCCCCACAGTGTGGGAGAGAAGTTTAATTTACAACAGCACACATACAGGCATTCAGTAAAAGGCCAACAAGTCTAAAATTCCCTTCACTGTATATGCGTTGACAATCAGTGAGAATGCACTGCTGTCAAAACGTTTCCGTTCATCGTTCGTCCGACTCTCGAAACGCTTCTGGTCATCCTTCCTTAATTATACACACAGTCTTCTGCCTGATTTTATGTCCTTTATTTCCACCACACATGCAACCACAATTCGTGACTTCTGTCGATCGTCGTTCCTTAATCACATTACTGCAACATCTACGTACTACACCACATCCTTCTGCCTGATTTTATGTCCTTTATTTCCACCATACATGCAATCACAATCCGGCTCATGGCAATCCGGCAACTGGCTCATGTAGGACAGTCAAGCAGAATGAAAGTATTGATGTATGTTTCTCCTCTTGCCAGACTTCTGCATTTCTTGTTCTTTTTGCTTTCTTATATATTCATTGCATTCATTTGCAAATTTTCTGTAGATATTTGCTGAGCCAGGGAAGATTGTATCTTGAAGTAGTGAGAGGTGGTAATCTGGTACACAACAGTCTACAGTCTCCTTCAGGATATCATAATCTGTGTTCTGGCCATGCTGCATCTTCCATCATGGCAAGGATCATACAGAGTTTTATCACTGGTGCATAAATTCGTACAATCGCAGCAGATGATGACATCACTGGAACAAGAGTTTTTGCTGCTGAAACAAAATTGAGGGTGTATTTGTTTTTTAATGACATTGAACAAACAAGCTTTCCAGATTTGTCATGAACAACATAATGATATTGTATCAGTCTCTGCCAAGTTGCAAGGGTTACCTCCAGGGAACCCTACCCGCTTCAGGGTCTTATATGTCCAAGGGTTCATCCTCACAGCAGTAAATGTGTGTGTAAGTTGGGTTTCCTGCCAACTTTACTATCCCTACAAGCTAACATGGCTGGCAATTTAGAAATCATCACATAAAATGAGCTACTGTTTCAGAATAGTAATTTAGAATCATCTAAAAGCCGTCTTCACCCATCTTCAATCTCGCTGAGTGACTCTAACCTAGCCCTTTTAAAGTTGGTGTTTATACAGCAACCTTTATATGCCTCCACACCTCCACATGTGCTTCAGTTATTCTGGTGACTTATGGCCCTCAAGGATGGGCATTAGACAGTCAGCCTGGCCAAATCCGACCCTGGCCACATCTAAGCTGTCAACTCGGCCCCACCTGCATCCACACTGCAAACATGATTTGTAGTGCACATGGTATTTAATCTATTTATCTCAACTTGGAGATCCTACAAAGCCACACATGAGAGAAAAGACCATCAGCTACACAAAGGAGTGAAATAAATGACCATTGGTCACTGGGAAGATTAATGTTATCATGTGTCCTGGACGCGTAGTGTCGTGTCTTGGCATAAACACATTTCTATACAATTCAGCCAAGTAAATGGGTGCTGTCCGATTCTGAATATATTGGCATCTTGTTTTGGAGTGCACCTGGCACGTGTTTCCACAGCGTGGGAGAGAAGTTTAATTTACAACAGCACACGTACAGGCATTCAGTAAAAGACCAACATGTCTAAAATTCCCTTCACTATATATGTGTTGACAATCAAAGAGAATGCACTGCTGTAAAAACGTCATCGTTCGTCCGACTCTTGAAACGCTTCTGGTCATCCTTCCTTAATTATACAAATTATCTTCTGCCTGCTTTTATGTCCTTTATTTCCACCATTCATGCAATCACAATCTGTGACTTCATGTACCACAGCACATGTACAAGCATTCAGTACAAAGAACATCAAGTCTACATTTCCCTTCAGTATATATGCGTTGACAATATAATAATGACACACTTGAACACTTCTCTTCGGTTAATGACTCGTTTGCCAATGTATTCGATCTGCCTTATCCTAATTAAACCACACTATGCCTTCTAACCTATGCATGTTCAGCTCTCCAGCATAGTGCAGTCGACATAAAACAACTCTGAAGATTCAGGCCCCACAGCATGGGAGAGAAGTTTAATGAATTTCCCTTTGCGGAAATTCTTACCAAAGCTAATAAAATACAATATGAGTCATGAATCTATGTAACAAATACAGACAGTTGTCGTCCACATGAATTTTGCTTTGTGGAAATTCTTACCAACGCTAATAAAATACAATGCAAAAACATGCAGGCATAACTAATGCATACAATTACTGGAATTTCCCTTTGAGGAAATTCTTAGCAAAGCTAGTCAGGAAAACGGTTACAGTGGCCATTTGCAATGGCACGATATAAGATGGACTCTTCTCCGGGCATTTCAGTGTCCGAATCAGAAGGCGGGACACGGCATATTAACGCCAGCTATAATGGTTCACCCATGTATTCGCAGCATCCAAGGTAGCAGGGTTGGCATCTTCAATCATCTTTATTGCGATTGATCGCAAGCTTTGTGCATATTTGCGCATCATTAGGTGGTGTTGGTTGTCGTATGCCACAAACAATCAGAATAAAGTTCACATTCATGCACAAGAATAAAATGACAAACATTGCGTTGGCAATATAATTTATGTAATAACATTGAAGTATCTGAGTTGGTAGAACAGAACCAAAAACACCCATCCCAAAAGAACGGCTACGCAATAGCGGCCATGTTTTTCCTTGAATTGTTAGCAACCCTGTTTTAAATTGATAACACTATCAGCCAATACATCACATCCAAGGATTAAGTCCTCCTGCAAGTTAAGAACAATTCTAACAATAATTGGTTTGGCTAGGCCATCGATCTTAATGTCTGTGGCACCTACCTCGAGCAGTTTGTCACCGGTGACATTCTGAAGATCAGGCGACGAGTGCTGGAAGGATGATCAATGGCGAGTTCGAGTGAGGCGATTGACTACATCTAGCTGCAAGACGGACACACAGGCACCCAAGTCAACCAAGGCTATGATGTTATTCCCACCCAGTGTAACCTTGATTGTCGGGTTGCCCGGAGCACCGCTTGCAGCGTCTACCTGTTTCCCGCACGCTGCTGTGTTGCTGGGTAGAGGCGTGGCGGGGACGTACGCACGGTCGCACAGAAGCGACACATGTGGCCAACGACACCACATGCGAAACATCCGGGCTGACCATCGGGGGTCCAGGCAGGTAGACGGTCGCGTGGTCCCAGCGGCGGTCAAGGGGTGTGACGGGTCGTCTAACCACTTTGAGTTTGACCAACTTTGTCATGAGCCATTCTTGACCTCTCAGAACCTTCGTAATTACTTCGTTAAGTGGCGGTGACATCGGCGGAAGGGCAGGTGGGTTAACCGAGCCATGTCCATTGGATCAACTCCAGGGTGGTCAAGCCCAAGGCGAGATACAGCGTCCTGCCGCCCGCTGAAATTGTTCACCCAAATGATCACCGCGTCCAACGTACCCGGATTGGCGTCCTGAATCATCTTTACTGCAACCGACGACGATCGCAAACCTCGCGCATACGTCCGTACCATGAGGCAATGCTGGTCGTCGTTTCGAGCAGGGGCAGGGAAGGTGGCGTTAGCCAGATCATGGAAACAACGATTAAACGATGCGTCGGTCTCGTACTGGCGCATTTGTTCAAGGTAATCACGGAGAGCAGCAGCCTCATCAACATTTAAGAAATTTGTTATCACATGGGCCCATGGGACAGTGTCTCGAGCCACCTGATCGGTGTCAATTATTTCATTTAGAAAACATTCAATTTCCTTCCTCAGTGGTCCCGTGATCGTCGACGAGACTACTTTTATTATCGACGCATTGTAACGACTACCTCCTAGTCAACATGGCTTTTGTTGAGTGCCATGCTGACTAGTGGTAGCCAAGGACATAACAAACCAGGTTCATCTACAGCGTAGAGTTGATCGTTTTATTTATCGTGGCCGTCGTTTCGATACATCATTCGGTAAGTATCGAGGAAGGAATAATTAGTCGACCATCGACTCCACACCTTACCTTGACTGTTAACTCATTAATTACCTTATCATTTATATAAGTATATGTATACGCTGTAGGTATATAATATATAATAGTACTCTAATCATGTCTAGTAATAACTAACACAGTGGCTGTACGTTACAAGCCTATGCCACGTTCACTACAAAGAATGAAAAAAAGCATTACTTTTAAGCTGTTGTCTTGCTAGACAGGTCGGTCCCTGGGCAATCACCTCAGTCCACAACCAGGACACTGAGACACTCATGTGTCTGCTTGGTCAAAACATGGCATCCTTGTGTTTGTGTTTAAATTGTCAGACTGACTACCTCGAATTCGATAACCCATGTCTGGTGTTCATTGAATCTCCTACAAGGTTCTCCATTAACCAGGTGTGCATATTATCCCATACCTTCCTGGGAGACTTCATTGTAATTAAAAAATATAAAATAAATTCCAGTGGCAATTTGGAATACATGCCTGACAGGGTGTATCATGATTTGTCACATTTAAGCGTAGCTACGAAGTCTAAACTAAGTCTAGAACCTCACTGTCAGCTATTACGTGCTGGGTGAGTCATATAGTCTGCTACAGCAAACATCATGAATACAATAACATTGTGTGAATTCAGAAGGCATCAGCCTATTTAGATCTATCAATAATAATCAATCACACCTACATCCTTTACATTGACAGGGTCACGCCTCATTCATTACAAAGAATGAAAAAAACATTACTTTTAAGCTGTGGTCTTGCAAGACAGGTTGGTCCTTGTGCAATCACCTCAACCCACAACCAGGACACTGAGACACTCATCAACTTAAGTGTGGACTGAATGACATAACATTGTGCCATTTGCTTATAGCAAGAGAATGTAATCATATAGCAATGACATCTTACTTGCCAACCGGCGGTCGAGAAAACAAAAGTACGAAAAAGCAATTGTCCAATAAAAAAAATGTCATAATCATGCAGGGCATGGCATCATGTACGTTGTGACGTTACGTGTAACAGCCAGGTTTTTCACACCACTCGTTTGGTTCAAACTACACCTAGTCGTGGACATGGGCAGCTTGTAAGCTCGGACCCCCTTGGGATTGCGTGTGCGCGGAGAGGATATCTCACTGGGTGGTGGGAGTGTGTGTCATGTCATGAGCTTAACGTGAATTCCCGGGGGGAAATACGTAGCAAAAACACATAGCTATTCATCCGAGGAATTTCTCTGATTCAGAAATTCTTTGCAAAGCTATAAAGTAATACGCAATCTCTGCAATCGCATTATGTAAGTAAAGTTTTACAAACAGTCATCCAATTCAGAATTTCTCTCTACGTAAATTCTCTTCAAGGCTACATAAGATTATACAATTGCATCATGTATGTAAAGTTTTACAAACAATCGTCAGAGTGAGAATTTCTCTCAGTGGAAATTCTCTTCAAGGCTATGTAGTATGAGACAATCGTATCAAGCTAGTTAAGGAATACAAACAATTTTCAAAGTGAAAATTTCTCGACAACTCATTTAATCCTCGAATTATCTTTCAGTGTAAGGAAGTAGTCGTGTGACATGCCTGCGTAAAGAGAACTACGCATGAGATCCTCTCGGAATGGCCATCGCACCATTTCACCGAGTGCTTTGTAGAGTTGTCTTAGTAAGCATTACGCTTATCAGTGTCCTGTCTGGATAAATATTCGGAAAACCATAACTCTGAATTCCCCTGAATTGTATTTTGTAGCAAAACACACAACTGTCAATCCTAGGAATATCCTTATGCAGAAATTCTTGTCAAAGCGAAATAATAATGTACAATCGTGTCAGGAATTTCCCTTTGCAGAAATTCTTATTAAAGCTAAAAAGTAATCTACAATCATGTGTTGCATGTAAAATTATTACAAACAATCGTCAAACCTAGGACCCATTTTACCAATACAGGGGTCACGTCGCAAACAATCATGTGGCAAAAACATGTCCCCCCTGAGTGAATCATATGCCAAGTCTGTCGGCACCTGGAGTTGGAGCCTGTAGCCGGACACATTAGGTGCAACCGGCCACGTCCACAAGTGGTACCGAAAGATGTTTGACATGATCAGTCAATGTCGGCAGTAAAAACAAAATGGTCCTCAACCTCCCTCATAGCCTGAATATGGACAAATTCATAATACCACTCCAGTCGCTGGGCAATCAGTCCTCCCTGGCGACTAGTCGTCAAATGTTTACATAGGTCTGTCGGCTGTAGAATGTCCTCAGTCAACAGTCCAGTTTCTAGCTCTTTATGCTGTCTTTGATATCGACCCAGCTGGTGGATCCAAAATAGGTGCACACTTTCCAGAGCCGATAAACATCGGTCAATTTGGAGCCTAGTACGGATGCGTTCAAAGGCAGTGTCAGAAACTTTCGTCCATTTCAGAACATGGTCATGCAATGTTGAAATGTATGCTTCAATGTCCCGGATATGTTTGTGATTGAGCTGAAGCTCGGCGAACGTTTGATTAACCACAGTCATGAATTCGTTGATTTGATGAACAATGCGTAGGTTGTCTGAACGTACCTGGTGAATCCTGTGTTTTGTCTTGCTACCTGCTCCTCCGTCGCAACGCCGAATACTTATTTAGAATAGATCCGCCGAGGTCAAGCAACGCACGTTGAAACCGATGGATCCAGGTCGGAGATGAATGTGGGATCTGTCTCTCGATTGCTCACAAACATTGTAGCCATGACCACTTCGTGACCAGCCAAATGTGATTTGTAGTGTCTAAACTGGCAATTTCTCAAAGCAAAATAAATGTGTCTACCAAATACACAAAAATCTGGACGGGTGGTTTCTTACATACCCTGACCACCACAATGTTGAAAAATACATTTAAAAAATATATTAATAAAAGAAACCACCAAGTCATATCATCTGTTCATTTCGTGATGTTGACATATTATGATGTAATTTCATGATGAAATGTGTGATTCTCATTGATTTTAAGTTATACTTCTTCTCTTTACTAAGCTTGGTAAGCAAAGATGGTTGCACAAGATATTCGCAATCTCCAACAGCTGCTCCTCATGCATAGACTGCGAAAGAAAGATAGAATTCTAGTCAGAATTTTTTTAGACATCATTTGCCTCATTCCAGAGTTATCCTTTGAATGAAGGGTGATATGAATTAGAGTAGTGTCGACATGCATCGCGTAAAGAGAACTACCTCATGGCAAGGGCGTTGATGTCTGTTTCATGGAGACGCTAGTTCATTGGAGGTACTGGATGATCATTGATTTATGTTGATGTTTTACATTTATGTGTTATTCCTATGGACTCTTCCTCCATCCTCATGGAATGGCCGTCGCACCATTTCATAGAGTGCCACCTCTATGGAGTAGCGGCTAGTGGGATGAAGAGTTTCCTTAGCGAAATTACAAAGGATTATACATTCTTTAGTATGCATGGATAAATAAGCAGATAAATGTCAATTAAGGAATTTCCCTTCTTAGAAATTCTTACCAAAACTAAAAGACAATGCGAGTCATGCATTTATAAATTAAGACGTGATGTATACAGACACTTGTCATCCCTATGAATTTCCTTTTTGGAAATTCTTGCAAAATCTAATAAATGAAACACAATACGAATCATTCATCTATATATTATAACAAATATAGACACTTGTTGTTCCTATGAATGCGGAAATTCTTACCAAAGTAAAGAATATAAGATACAATGCCAAAACAAGCAAGTATAACTAACACATAGAATTACGGATTTTCCCTTTGAGGAACTTCTTAAGAAAGCTACTCAAGAAAATGGTTGCAGTAGCCATTTGCGAGGGTGAAGGCAAGGAAACTGTGTTTGCAGGGGCATGATATAAGATGGACTCTTCTCCGGGCATTTCAGGGTCCAACTCAGAAGGCCCTGGTGTCTCTACCGCACTTTTGCAATGCCATTTCACAAAGAATTTATATGTTTCTAATTTTGTACAACAGCACTGACTCTGTTATATAACAGTATAGCAATCGTCAAACCTAAGAATTTCTTTCTGCAAAAATGTGTCACATTTAAGCATAGCTATGAAGTCAAAACTAAGTCTATATCCTCGCTGTTAACTATTCCGTGCTGGATGAGTCATACAATCTGCTACAGCAAACATCATGAATACAGTAACACTGTATCAAGGTCGCCGGGTTAATAAATGGCAAGTGAACTGTTGCTGTGTGAGTTGGAACGAGGGATGTAATTGAAAGTTAACGGGGCCAGATGTAATTCAGAAGGCATCAGCCTATTTAAATCTGTCTAAAATAATACCAAATAATAATCAATCACACCTACGTCCTTTACATTAACAAGGTCTCATGCCTCGTTCACTACAAAGAATGAAAAAAACATTCCATGGTTCGACCTCGAATTTATTCTTACAGAATAAAGTTCACGTTCATGCAAAAGAATAAAATGACAAACATTGCATTGGCAATATAGTTTATGTAATAACATGACATCGTGACATCAATCAAATTAAGTGAATCGGACGAGGCTTGCAAGGCTACTATGTCATAGCTCTATGTTAACATCTTTAATCTCAGGAAGTGACTTCCAGTCCAGAGAGTTCAATTTAGATTGAATCAAATGGTGGGAAACTAGATCAGATCAGTTGAGCGATGCAATGGAAATCATTTGAGAGCCAATATCAAGGTGGACAGAATATTTAATCATACCGCGTAAAGTCCATACGTGACCAGCGACTCGGCACCCTTCCTGGACATGAATCACATTCAGACCATTGGACAAAATAACCTGCCTTACACCCTGGGATAAAATAAGAAATACGTTATGGCCAATAAGGTGGAATAAGTTACTCGGTCGAGGGGAACAATCAGTCGTTACCAGGCAAGTCTTACGTAGCTCCTGGTTGTTAGTAATTATGCCCCAGGGACATGTTAATCATTCCTTTGTAAAAACAGCACCTGGTTTACAAATACATGTCCCATGTTCCAAGCAATCCTGCGGAATAAACATATTACCACTGAGCATGTCATATGCAAGATCTGTCGGTACCTGTAGTTGGAGACTGTAGCCAGATGCATTTGGTGCTATAATTGGCAAGTTCCAGAGGTGATATCGCAAATACTTAACATTGTCAATGAGTGGCAAGTCAGCGGTAAAGACTAACTGAGTCCCGTCCTGCCACATAGGTTTTATGTGCACAAATTCGTAATACCATACCGGTCATGGTGTGATCAGTCTGTCGTGACGGCTATTCATCAGTATGACACATAATTTAGTCAGGGGCAGTATGTCCTCTGTCCGCTTTCAAGCTCCGCACGTTGTCTGTGGTATCGATGCAACTGGTGAATCCAGAAAAGGGGCACACTCTCACGGGCGGCGACCTCAACGAGTAAGCGCTTGACCCAGTTATTGTAGACGTCGTGACATTGATGATGTAATTGGGGCCCACGCTGTAAGATATGACCCTCTTGGGATCGCGTGGGCACAGGGTGTGAATCTCACAGGGTGATTTGTGTGTGGGTGTAGATGTCGCATGCGCTCGCCAGAATCGAATTAACCCTTGAATCAGGGTAAAGATACAACGCTCTTCCAGGGTTCGATCTCGGATTTATTGACATATATTGAAGCTCGTACATAATAAGAACATTATGAACATTACGTAGGCAATACGTTACAAATTACATTAAAGTAACTGAGTGTCTGGTGAGAGAACATCTCAATACTTCTACAAATTGACACGTTTAAAAATTCTATTTCATGGAGACGCGAGTTCCAGGGAGTTCAAGACAGTCCACCACTGCACACGCTTCCTTTTCAATAGTCGCCCATTTACGTTGAGTTGCTGACAGGGTATGTGACACATATTGAATTACCTTCTCGACGCCCTCCGCAGATTGTATTAAAATACCACCTACTGCATAGTCGCGTGCATCTGTGAACATCTTATATCCACGATTTACATCTGGGGGGCCATGACATGTCATGATATTAAAAGACGTTTAAGCTCATCAAATGCACTCTGGCGTTCGTCATTCCATGCAAATCTTACATTCTTTCGAGTCAGCTGAATTAGTGGTTCAGCTGTCTTAGCATAGTTTGGTAGCGATGTTCGAAGGTAATTGGTCATACCCAGCAAAGAACGAACGCCTTTGATTGAAGTGGGGGTGGGAAGGTTTGAAATGGCTGTCACCTTATCAGGGTCTGTCTGAATGCCGTCCTTGTTAAGAACATAGCCGAGCAATTTCACCTCTGGAAGACCAAAAGCACACTTAGTAGGCTTAAGTCGTAAGCCTACCTGGCGAAGTCTATCGAAAACCTGTTGCAGATGTCGTAAGTGTTCCGCTTCATTCTGGCTAAACACGAGAATGTCATAAATGTGAACGAAAACACATGCACCAATCAAACCTGCCATAATCTTATTCATATCTCGTTGAAAGAAGTTGGGTGCCATTCTAAGACCGAAAGGAACCTTTGTAAATTCAAAGTGACCTGCATGACAGCGAAAAACTGTTTTGTGAATGTCCTGTTCAGCTACACGCATTTGATGATAACCTGCTTTGAGATCGAGAGTAGAATAGACAGTGCTGCTGCCTGAAACCAAGTCAAATATCTCGGGGATATTAGGAAGAGGGAAAAGAGATGATTCTGTTACAGCATTCAGTTTGCGATAATCAATGCAGAAACGGGTTTCGCCATCTTTCTTGGGAACTAATAAGATGGGACTCGCATACGCTGAGTTGCTCGGACGTATTATGTCATTTCCGCGATTAGTGTATCGACTTTAGCACGTTTAGTCAAAGGCATTCTGTAAGCTTTTTGACAAGGCATTCGTTTTGACAAATGGGATGGCCTGTTGTTTTGATGTGTAATTTACCTGTGCTGTAACAAGCATTCTTTCCCCTTTCGCTGCAAATACATTGGCTTTATCATATACTAATGCATCGATGGCACAACTACCATTCTCAGGAGATATGGGCCCGACACTGTCACAACCCGGCGATGAATGTTGCCGTAAGGGCCGCTGCTTACGATTCCATGACAGAACGTTTGCTTTCAAATCAATTACGCCATTACCAACACGCAAGGAGTCATTTCCTAGAATCATTTCATGAGGAATGTTACGACATATAACAACATCCAGTGGTACCTTAACGTTAGCTACCCGAATTTGCGTTCGATCATCAACCTGTAGGCTAACGATACTCCACAGAGTCCTTTAACAGGGACTGTTTTGTGTAGAACATTGCTACGATGGGTCCTATTTACGACCGGATTAAACACATCACGTCTTAACAAGCTACAGGTTGCCCCGGTATCGACTAGTGCTGTAACCAAGAACCCATAAATAATTAGGTTAACAGTGGGGCAATTATTACCTGTGAGGTCGTTTTTACTGCCAAGACATGCGGTCGTTTCCCTTGTGTGGAGTGTAGAAGCCTTGTCTACTCAGGCAGTCGACAGTGAAGTGGCCTGTCTTTCCACAAGCATAGCATCGGGGTTCTCGTATCATACATGGTCCTGCTGGATACGACGGCTGGAAGTCTGCGTGACGTGGAGGCAGATGTTGTTGTCCGGCGGGGCGTCCCTCGGTGTGCCGGCGGCGATCGTTACCTGGACATGCGGGACGGTTGGAAGAGCGGCGATCCGGAGGCGGTCCTGGGCCGTGCATCGGTGGCGATCGAGCGATACCTCGGGCGGGTCGATCAGTCGTCGCGCGGTTGTCACGAGCTTCTAATTTGGCAATTTTCATGGCCAAATGCTGCATGGTGGATGTTAGCGATGCCACCATATGGCCGAGAAGCTTGCCCCTGTCGGAAGCACTTATGTCCATTGGTTGTTCTTCACGAATTTGGCGGCCTAATCTGGAGTATACGTCCTGACGCGAGCAAGCTTGTGCTACTAAAACAACGGCATGTTCTAAAGTATTCGGTTCGTCTTCAACCAATTTGGCTGCGATTGCGTCAGATGCCAGTCCGCATGCAAATGTTTTGATAAGCAACCTCTCTTGATCTACGTTTCTGTTATTGATAGGGTAGGCCATATTGGTGACCTCCCGAAACCGTCGCACATACTGCTGTGTCGCCTCGAAAGCAGATTGGGTGACACGGTCGAGTTCGTCTTTTAAGGCTGCTGATTCATCGATATTTAAAGATTGTGTGGCTATACATATAGATGATCACGCAATTGGGCCCAAGTAACCGCACAACAAACAATGTTTTGAGTCGCTATCTCCAACTCAATAAATCGTTCCAGTTTAAATCGAAATGGCCCTGACACTGTTTTAGAAGCCATTTCGATAATAGCATTATTTCCAACTTGATTGTACGCAAGGGTAATTTCCCTGATCCAAGTTCTGACAGCGAGAGTGGATGACCCATCACAAGGTTGTGTTTGGCGGATTAAATCACGAATAGATTCTCTAGTTCTTGTCGCATTAATTCTGACTGTTTCTTGCTGGCGAATTCTGAGAACTAGGTCAGCATACTCGGCCATAATTATTAAAATATTATTATGTCATAACCGACATAAAGTGGAAACAATTGTTCAAATTATTGAGCAAATTATTTTGTTCAAGTGTTCAAATGGCAATCTCCATCGTGAAGATCAGTGAGAGCTCATAACGTGATTCTCAACAGTGTGAGTAGTTCGCAATGGTAATATTGTTCGTACTCACAGTAGTAGCTGAAGAATGTCATCGATTTCCTTTCCGTGTCGACGAGAACTCTTGTGTGTGAAGATCCGAGTTGGCGCATTCGTCAATGTAAGATATGACCCCCTTTGGATCGCGTGAGCACAGGGTGTGAATCTCCACAGGGTGATGTGTGTGTGTAAATGTTGTATGCGCTCGCCAGATTCGAATTAACCCTCGATTCAGGGTAAAGATACAACGCTCTTCCAGGGTTCGATCTCAGATTTATTCACATACAATGAATCTCACGTCATACATAAGAAGAACATTATAAACATTGCATAGGCAATACATTACAAAGTAAATCAAAGTAACCGAGTGTCTGGTGAGAGAACATCTCAGTACTTCTACAAATTCAAAATCTGGTAGACCGAGAGCATCTTCACCAGCCCCGGTCTCCTGCAATTAAAACCACGCTTTCACCCTTTATAGTCATCAAATAATTAACCAGTATGCATGTGTAGTTGACCAAATCCGGTCGTAGGTTGGCCCAAGGATGCTAGTTAAAGCCGAACACGTACTCGAGAAAACTCCTGCTAAATCTATAGAAATTCAACTGTCGAATCTAGGATTTAGACAATACACAATAAATCAGTGGTGTCGAAGCTAGGATTTTGGTCAAAGCCAAATAAATGATTAGCGTCTGGTGAGCGTCTGGTTTGTAAAATAAATGGCCATTAACAGCGACGCCATCGGTGTGGTCTTCTGTTGAATCTGCGGGTGTGTCCTCGGCTTTGGTAAACAACGCTGTCCACCTTTTGAATTCCTCGGCTTCTTTGTATGCCCTGGCCTTGCTCCGGTTTTCTAGACGATAACTGTATATTGTAAGTATCATAAAATATTAAAGGGTTGTTTTTTACAATATATGACCAGCGACTTGGCACACTTCCTGGACATGAATTACATTTAGACCATAGGACAAAATAATCTGCCTTACTAGTCGATCCACCCTGGGATGAAATAAGAAATACGTTATGGCCAATAAGGCGGAATAAGTTACTCGGTCGAGGGGAACAAGCAATCATTACCAGACAAGTCTTACGTAGCTCCTGGTTGTTAATCTGGGGACATGTTAATCCTTCCTTTGTAAAAATGGCACCTGTTTTACAAATACATGGCCCATATCCCAAGCAATCCTGCGGAATAAACATATTACCACTGAGCGTGTCATATGCAAGATCTGTCGATACCTGTAGTTGGAGACTGTAGCCAGATGCATCGCAAATACTTTACATTGTCAATGAGTGGCAAGTCAGCAGTAAAGACTAACTGAGTCTCGTCCTTACACATCAGTTTTATCGTAAAACCATTCTAGTCGCAGGGTGATCAGTCTGTTGTGACGGCTATTCGTCAGTATGACACATAATTCAGTCGGGGGCAGTATGTCCTCTGTCAACAGTCCGCTTTCAAGCTCTGCACGTTGTCTGTGATATCGACGCAACTGGTGAATCCAGAAGAGGTGCATCCTCTCACGGGCGGCGACCTCAACGAGAAAGTGCTCGACCCAGTTATTGTAAAGGTCGTGACATTATTTTAAAGGCTACATTCAAACGGTACAAGTCCCAACAAACTCATCCCAGTTTTCCCTCTTCCCTCTGAATATGGCATATGAAGGAATCACGTCACATGCCAGAGTTAATTTTGTATCATCCTTTTCAGTGATCAGACTCCTTGTTCTCCACTTCTAAATATAATATATAAATATAACAGTTTATATTTTATGAAACATTAAACTTATCAACAAATTACACGTATAAGTAAATTATGTATGTATATAGTGTTCTTTTAGTTCTACCAAACAGCTTTGGCCTCACAACTTGCATCTGGCCCAGCAAATGCATGCAGTAGTGGATTGAGTGACGGTGAGCATGCTTCTTCATCTCTGGTGTCTGGGAACATCTGGGCTGCATGGCCACACTTTAAAAGTGGAAGTGACAAAATTATAGATTTTCTATGTTGCCAATTAGTCTCTCTGGCAGGTGTGAGTAGTGAAGGGTCTACACAGTCAACAGGCCATACATCTCATACATCTCACCCAACAAATGGATGTATCAGTCGGTGGAGTGGACGTGGTCTTGCCTGTCTTTCATACATGGTTTCAAAGCAATGCTAACAAAACAGATTGTTTCACATAGTTGCGCAGACATTCCAAGTGTCCAAGTTTGGCTTTCGTGATGTCTTGTTTATCAATGAACACAGCGTTTTCACTTTTAGTGTCATTAAACACCTATTTTATATCATTTTAATTGAATAAATAAATACATTAAGCTGTATGTCTCACAACAAAATAATAGTTGGATGAAGTACCATTTTGTTTAGAAACATTTTTTTTAAACCACTAAAAGACAGTTCTGGTATGACAGTTGTTTTCAACAAGATGGCAAAACCTTCAAAATGAAACCATCAAGAACAACAACCATGTATATACTCTGTGTTCCCAGTTCACCCTGGTTACACGTCCCACTCATGGTAGATATTCACAGTCGACAGGACGCGTGTCTGGTCCACAGAATGAACTGGTGGATGGAGTGGAGATAGTCTTGGTCAGTGGTTGGTCAAAGAAATGATTACAAAACGATCTGTTGCATATACTGTACCAACATGGAGATGTACCAACATGGAGATTCCAAATCTTCATGTAGGTTGCTTATAAATGCATTAGCATCAGTGTGTTGTGTTTATATTTGTTACACAACTATTTAAATAGTATTCATCCTCTAGATTTCATAAAGCTATATAACGCCCAAGAACAAATATTTGAATAAGCATTTTAATAGCTTAACTCAAGGTTGTTACTTGAATCGGAGGCCGATTCTGATCTACTTTGGGTACTCAGCAGACAGTGAATACACTGACTCTGACTGTCTGAATCATCTAATAATGCAAGACATTGACAACAAGAAAATAATTTCCTTTTTTGTCACCATGCTACAAAAATGTATCACCAGGGACTTGTGTGCACAGGGTTTTTAAAGGTTCAGCACACGGGGCAAGCAACATTTCACTCAAGTAAGCATATTTTAACTATTATCACATGCATAAATTATTGTTGGCTTTTCCTATTTTGAGGCTTATGCTGAACACTGGTTGCAACATAGATAGTCCTATTCCCGTGTCGCATTTTGACCAGCTTTCAGCCTTCTATATTATTCTGCGCTATTTTGAAGAGCATTGTTTTGTTGTTATCATTGCTTTGGGGTTCACAGATCCTTGACTAATTTAACTGGAGCTGTTTTTATTTAATTCACTGTTGATTAAGAGTTGGTGTACAAAAATATGGAAATCAGACATTATCTATAGACTTTTAAAATGTATTGTAACTATCTGTGGTGTTGTAAAACAGCTTTGAGTAATTTTTTTTCATTCTGCATTCTGCTTCCTCTTGCTTCCAAAATGATCAGTCTGGTTATGAATTGTTAGGCTTTGATTAGTGCATTTATTGAGGCATAATTTGTGCACTTTACAGACGATTCTATTTATTTGTAACTTCTGATTTATGAAACATTTAAACAGGGTCTTCATGTGGCTCAAAGAGTCCCAAGTATGAGGTGCCTGTATTCAGCTGATGGGGACCTTGAGATAAAGACAGTTCAGACACATCTACATGTTAACTGAACAACATACCACATTTCTTCAGAGAAATGTTTTTATTCCTTACAAAGGACATGTACAGATGTATATTGGGTAATTCACAACAAAGACCACTTCTTGGACCATCTTTTATTACACCACTTCTTGGACCATCTTTTATTACACCACTTCTTGGACCATCTTTTATTACACCACTTCTTGGACCATCTTTTATTACACCACTTCTTGGACCATCTTTTATTACACCACTTCTTGGACCATCTTTTATTACACCACTTCTTGGACCATTTTTATTTTCATCACGTTATCTCCAGTCAAATAATCCCTCGTGGGACGACAAGAAAGACCCAAACAGTTGTTTTGGCAACACTGCATGTGGCATACATTCACACTTATTTTGTTAAAATCTGGATGTACAAGTACTGTAGTGCTCAGTATATCTGACAGAGTTGTAGTGATCCCCATAATATTGCTCATATTGTTTTGGTATTTCACATGTCTACATTTTAAAAGAAAATTGACAAATAAACTGTCCATATTATATGACGTTTTCCAATATAATCTTATCTCAAGTATGTCCTGAAGTCCGGAAATTGGTACAGAATCCACCTTCATGTTGGAACAGTGAGCAGCCATTGTTTCAACTTTCTGTGCCTCCCCGTGAGTGCGCTGCAAATTTATTTTCCCGCAATTCTGAGTTGGCAATCCCTAACATAGATGTAATAAAATCACAGTAAGCCATATAAATCACTGCAATGTAGACATGGTGCATTCTAGGTTGTTCTTTCATTACATCACTTGTTGGACCGCATTCCTCCACCTTTCACTGTCGAGTCTGAGTTGTAGATCATGGTATCTCATTGTCTCTGTTAGGACATCTAAGATCAGTGTCTAAGATTGCATCTTCAATTGCCCCTAGGCATACAGGTTCAACTCATTCAATTATACAATCTATTCTTAAATTGGAACTACTGGAATATTGTTCGATGTTATTATTTGCTGATACTAATAGGACAATCCTAGTTGTCAGTTCTTGATATTTGCATCCTTCTCTTTTACAATTTATTTTAGTTGTTCAGTCTAAGTCACTAAGCTCACTATAATTATTGTCAACAATCTCTTGCGAAAACAGTGCACGTTTTAATTGCTTTAAGACATTAATTTCAACATTTGGTTTTGTAAGTCAACTGTTATGTTGTCTTTGTGCGCTAGACATCTAATGGCTGTGACAGCGGTGGTGTGTCTGCTGTATATATCCAACATGTAGGGTCATCGTGGCAGCAATCTGATCTGATAGACCCACCATTCATGCACAAACCACCATCATCCTAGAGTACCAAGTACACTCATCTCACCAAATCCATTTCATGGATCATCAAAAGTTTGATGCTACTGCCAAAATCAGCTTATATCTTACCACATTTAGATAATGGTGCCCCATTTGCACAACACTGTTGTTGGCATTCACAGCAAAAATGCAGCATTACAAAGATGCATTCCAGTGTCTTCTCGATCATCTGATAAATTGTGGGAAGCTGCACTGTTTTTAGCATACCATTGTTTCCATATTGGTGTGGACCTACAAATTCGCATGCAGACAGAGACCAACATAGTTCGTACTGAAGATGGCTGTCAATGTCGGACATGTTACACAAGCGCTAGTTTCATGCATGCGATTAGCCTTACTTCCAGATTTGAGTATCTTATCCTTGGGGCACTGGAACATGCAGCAAGCCAGCATCACTGTGGAAGGTACATGGTACTACATACATTCCTAAACCATGTATGATACGTAAAGCATGAATAAAAAGAGTCTAACACTATTCATGCAGCAACTTTTAAGCAAGACTCTTGCCAAAATATTTCTTCAAAGATCCGAAAAGTGTTAAAAAAAATTGCAACTTTTATTAATAGTAAATAGTAAAATGGAGGCAGCAGCCAAAAAGGAAATGGCCAGGGATAAAAACTATTTTCTTTTTTTACTTAGCCTTAATCAACAATAAATTCCATATAACTGTACTAACAGTTACTCACTTCTCTATACAGTGTATTTACTTAAGAGGTGTGGTTCTCTTTCACCATGAATCACTGGTGAATAATGTCACAAAATGGCTTTGGGTGCTTGGTGTGCTCGTGCTTCCACCTGGTGTGAAAGTTCGCATAACCTATGGCTAGAAACCTGGGACCCAACAGTTCAATGTGCCCCCTTCTCCCCTACTACAGTAATAAGCCTATTAGGTCTAATCAGTTGCAACAGTGCAACAGTGAGTATCAGTCTTTTGAGAATAATGATTTCCAACATTTCCTACTTAGTATGTTGTTCAGCATTATTTCTATTTTTTTTACTTAATTAAGCATGGTGCATTTGTCTGCACACCAATCCACCCAGCATTCTCTTACCCCCGCCTGCCGTATACAGGATAACTCGATGCACACTGTGTAATGATTTTGGTGGTATTTGTTTCAGGTTGCATATGCTTGGCAAGTCATCGGACAAACTTCCGTACAACATCGTCTATGTGCTGGATGCTGATAACGGCTCTTCGTGTGAGGTTATAGGTCACAGTCGACTATGCAAAGTTCACGGTCATAACAAGTCATGCTTCATTGAATCAGGTGTGCATGTTGTCTTGTTATTCATGTACAGTGTACCTTTAGACAACTATTCAGTGTATTCTGAACTTGCCAATATTAAGCTGTGCTGTAAGAAACATCAATGTACCATAGTCAGTTCATGCCACTGAGCTTGATTAACCATGATGTTGTTGCATATGAAGTCACTGTTAATATTTACTGTTATAGTGTTCCATGGGTGAAATGAGTGGGTGTATGTAGCCTATTTTATTTTGTAACTAGATGTAATTAACTAGTTATATACCTTAGCCTATCTGATCTCCTTTTAAACTATTGATTGTAAAATGTTCTGGTACATGTTTTGTATTTATTTCATTGGGTGCTGTGATTTATTTCATGTAAATTGGAAGTTTATTCCAGATAGACATTGTAGTGCTTTGTTACTCGCAAATTGTACTATGACCATGTGATTGTTTTAGTTGTCATCAAGAAGACACACAGGGGAAAAGGGTATGGAGGAAAGTTGATGGAAGAAACTGAAGAGCATGCAAGAAGGCAAGTACGACAACACTAGTACGACAACACTACCACATCTCACAGAGCTCTTCCAGAAGACATTCTTAAGTTCTGAACACAGACTAGCATAGTGTGGCGCGGCCCGGTCCATACTTGCATCCCTTCCACTCTAATATTGATCAGGAGTAAATAGTGTGGGTGGGGTCAACTGGTCTGTAATTCCATAATATAGTCCATGTATTGGAATGCAATTAAATCCATTATAATCTTGTTTGTGCTGCGTGCAGCGGTGCTGTGTATATCGGGATTTGAATGTCACAGACTGACAGAGTGAGTGCAGTGTGGCACAGCCATGCCTATAACTCCTATGTACTGATGCCAGCAGGAGGCAGTATAGTATACACATGGACATGGTATGTTCCTACCATGTGTTGCATCCTTCCATGCCACATCTGTTCTAGGCTAGGGGTAAATTACTAGTACAGCATCAGTTAGCTAAAGCATGCAGTACGAAATATATATGTATATCTGACCAACTTTCAAGACAATTCAGGCATGGATGTAGCCATTCTGACACTAATGTGGAAGGGACATAGCTTGTGTTTATTACATCCTGCTGGCGTCTGTACACACCTGGTAATCACGAATTATAGGCGCGGATCAGGGCTTTATGCAGGACCAAAGTATTGCCAGTCACACATGTTTTGGTGGACACATGGATGTTAACTATTAAGGCAATTTACAAACTTTAAATGTGTCTGAAGACCTGAAATGGACTACAAATACACATGTGACACAATTTACTCACTTTTGAGGCATAACTGACAATATCTATGGTTTTGGGAAACTTTTTTGCTCCTTCATTTTACCCGTCCGCCCATATTTCTACCCATCCGCAACGGTTTTTACCCGTCCAAATGATGGGTGGATGGGTCTCTGCATAAAGCCATGGCGTGGATGCACCAAACTACAATCTCAAACAGTCCAGCACATACAGACCACTGCTGAACACATGCACACCGGAGTATATATGGGTATAATAGCATACCAGTACATAAACTATATTACAGAATTAAGGACTATTTGGTCTTACCCACACCCTTCCCTCCTTCTGTAGACTAGAGAGGAGAGGTCGGTGTTGGGAGGGATGTGACCTGCCACAATAGCCCTACTGAATTGGTTGTATATTGCACATAGACAAATTAGAAACTCTTTTAACCATGATTCATTTATGTTGCCCTACAGGTAACAAAGCCACATTTAACTACCATAACTGCGTATTATGTTTAGAAAAATATTTGATTGTTTAATTTTGCATGTGCTTCTATCCGAATACTTGACAGGATCAAATCACTCCTTTATCTTCAGCACATTGGTATGAAAGATTATCAGATATTGTTATCACCACACAAAGGCTATTGTTGCCTCATTTAACTGTTTCATTTTAAACTTGTATAACTTTAGTTAGTATAACATACACGATAGTCGATAATAACAACATAGATGAAGGCAAACAACTTTGGCTGTCAGATCATTAGTTGTGTGGCCACATATTGCATGATTGTTGATATATTTGATTTAAGAGGTCATTGTGGTATGAACATAACAACATTGGTTTCTGAGAACAGTTATAATTATGTTTAGAATCACTGCCGATTCAGAGTTTTCCTGGGAATTCTCAAAAAGGCTCATCTTTTATTGAAATTCAGACTTTTGAAGCTGCTTATATTTTTGTAAGCACAACTGTTTATGAACAGACTTCAGTGGGACCACAATCTTTATGAAGTCACACTGCAGTTTTCCAGGCAGGTGGTTATTAGCCATTTTCTGATATATTTTCAGGTTGGGTTTTGAGACTGCGTATTTGACAACCCACGACAAACAAGACTTCTACAGTCATGTTGGTTATGACTTCTGTCAGCCGGTTGTCAGTCTGGGATCAGCGTCAACATTGCTATCAGAAGAGATGGTAAGACAGTTTTGTCTCATTTTAACGCAGTCATTCTGTACTCAGATATATTGAAACTGTACAAATTTATAATGGTTGCCAAGTCAAAGAAATGATGAAGATGTGTATTATCGTTAAGTATGGAAACTGCTTAACTAATCGGCTGTCTCACATTACACTTTGGGGACGGAAATATTCTTTTACAGTTATACTCATTTTGCTTCTGCTTTTTGTCTTCCTGGTTTTTTTTAATCTATACAATGAAATGATCTGTTTCTCCATTGATGAAACACAATCAATGGTTTACCATAAATGCCAATAACACATAGGAAGGATAAATTGAAAATTAGACATAAAAATAACAGTAACTCTTGTAATAACGGGTATTAATCCCAGAACTTTCTGCCCAAGGTCTATATCATCTCCATGGAAAATTGGACATACAGAAATATGTAAGCTTGATTATAGTGGGATGTACAAATAAACTGAGGGTTGACAATGTTTTGTTGCAGATGGATAGACTATTTGGAAAGATGACAACATCTGCAGATGACCTGCGTCATTCAAGACTGAACTCAGTGGAGAACATTAAGCCAAGGAAGACATCAGAATGTTTGCCTTCTCTTACTGTCCCAGTGCCTCCCTCTCCCCCACCCCCTGCACCCATGCCTCCCCCTCCACCATCTACAGCCATGTCTCCCCCTCCTCCTGCCCCCGCTACCAAGCCGACAGGTGACGTCAAAGGATTGCAGTGCAGTGGAAATATTTATTGGATGAAGAAAAGTCTTGTTGCTACATAGGACCAGTCTTCAAGTAGGCAGCGGAATATGTGCATTTATATGTTATACAATGTTTTTGTACTTTACCGTAGGAAATATACTTTTACAGATTGTTATAATAACAAAGTGATGTTATACAAAACTCATACGAAGCAACAAGAACACTGTAGCTCTGTTGAAATAGCAACAGTGTTTTATTACAGTATTTATATAAGAATGTTTAGCACCTAATGTGTGTGATTGCTTGTGTTAAGTTAACATAACATTTTGCCATCATCATGCCAATCATGTAGAACTATTTACCCAGTTCTAGTCATGTGACAGAAATTATGGTGTGATCCTTTTGATACAGTCTTGTAAGCCATGTAATTATTTACCATGCTGGTTTGGAATCATGTTGCAGTTTCTACAATTTGTCTTTTATGAATTGTAACAATTTACCGTTGATTTGTATAAATTCAACTATTTATTCCTTACATTGTTTGTGTCATTCTGCATAATACAGGATTGTGACCTGTTTATCAATTTTTTCTCAGTCACTTCTAGCTTTCCAACTTATCAACAGCTTTCAAAATATTTCACCAGTCAGCCATGACATACAGCCAAATGAACTGGAACGACGTGACATGAAAACAAACTGCCAAACTGTGTTCAACACAGCAGCAAAGGTTTCAAGTCCAGGTTCTCTTGACTGAAAGTTCAAAACTTTCCTACATGCGTGTGATGTGTTGTCAGTGTGATGTGTTGTCATTTGGATAGAAAGTGGGTCAGGATGACATCGGGCAAACAGCTCTATAGACATATTTATTGGGATGAAATTGAATAGATAACAGGCTAAAAGCTTTAATCAATTTGTACATGGCAGAAACTTTAATGTTAAACAGGTGGAAAGCTGAATGTTAATAAAGTACTGTACATGTTACAAAAACAATCAGATTGAGTTGAAGTGTGAAGGTGATGAGACAGAGAAACAACAAGACCAGGGCAGCAGGGACAGGTGAAAGCGACAAGCCACATTTACCAAAGGTAAAAGAAACCAGACGGCAGAACACAACTGCAAAACGATAAAACTCAACAGTCTGCCTGTAGAGTTTCTGAAGCACTGAGCCAGTACTGTGGTATTTCTTCAGCAACCATGTCCTGTTGTCCCCACCTTGGTTGTAGTCTTCTAAAAGGTCTAAAAAATAATTATCAATCCTACCGTCCATGTAAATTGTAAAAATTCTTAATTATACAAAGCTACATTTAAATAGGTCTTTATATTGTAAATAATTCCATATGTGCATAAGTGGCATAAGGTGAGAACTAAAAAGTCTCGGGTAAAATATGTGGAAGTCGTTTGCAAATGGACAGGTTCCATTTGAAATTAAATTATGTTGATTGAAAAAAGCAGCAGAGTTCACAGGTTTTCACTATTTTTATGGGTATAGTTTTATCACAAAACCCACGCAATGACAGTTAAGATGGTAATGATGATAAATAACTGATAATAATATTCCAGGGTTACTTCAGGTACCACATACAGGCTAGGCTGCTAAACGACCTGGAACTGGGCACTTACATGATATTGTTTTTTATGTAGAGACCACATGTGTTTTATACAACACATTTACACGGATGCCCTTAGAGAAGCAGTATTTTGTTGGTAACTGTTAACGTGCCCATTTTTTTGTATCACCCTCAAAGTTCCCCTGGATGACAAAAACTATCAACTGTGTTAGAACAGGGTACATCGGCCTTCTCTCAGTCAAGATCTTAAATATAAGATGTTGTCAACGTCAAGCCATCAAGCCAGCTCCAATTATCGCAGTCATGTCACATGATCACCTATCTTCTCATCCTCGTTCACTACATATCCTCCGCACCTCACGTTCTAAATCAAACAGGTGCTTATCGTTATCTTCAGGCACAAGTTCCTTCATGGCCTTCGCCAGCTCAAAGAGGTACTCCGTGTTTTTGCCACTTGGGCCCTCGGCTGTTGCAATCTGTTTGGCGATCACTTCCAGGGCAGCCGGCCCCAGGAAGTAAGGGTTATTCGCATCACCAACATAGATCTGCAAGTCAAATGGCTTGATGCTGCCATCGCGTGGGTGGAATTTCACCTAGAAAAATAACAACAAGGTTATAAAATTATATTCTTTAGCGGTCGTTCATAATTGTAAACATTTGTGGAAGCATACAAAGTGCATGCTTCTTTATTGACACCCCTCAAAGAATATACTAAAACTGTTGATTGTTGTGACTAGCAAGTAGGTTACAACAGTTTTAAGTGTACAGAAGGCTTCGACCCCTTTCCCTAGAGATTCAAAGAGATTCAAAAAACGTTATTGTCCGTTTAAAAACATATTAAAAACGGACATTTTTCTTTAGTCACACATAAAATGACAGTAATACAGAACTGTGTGACTAGGGTCTGCAACAGAGTCGCGCCCCCTGGTGTATACGCATACGGTTTGTATACTTTGGAAACTGTTGACAATTATGAACGACCCCTTAATTTCACTTACCCGGAGGTATTTTTATTACCAAATGCATGCATACATTAAAAATCTCTGATTCAGTGAATTCATGGTGGTGAAATTGACTGTGATTAATTATATATTATATTAATTATATTAATTCTAATTTAATAACACATTGGCCGAGAACATCAGATTGGATACACTTTAAACAACCAACTTAGGGACAATTGTTAGATCAGCTGTTATTTGATCTAAAAGCACGCAACCCTGTTTGTAGCCAACAAACATCTCAATAATACCCCATGACACTTCCATATGCACTTCCCACTTGAGACATCCAACTGCTCTTCTTGAGACCTGTGACTGTGCTGTGTGTGGATTATAATGTCTTCAAAAAGACACTGACAACATGGGGAAAATGACATTGCCCAAGTTTCTATAAAGAGGTTAGTACATTCACCACCAGGATTTGAATCCTGGTTTCTTTGGTCAACAAGCTGGAACTCCAAATGCTTGACTGCCATAGTACCATGCCCCATAAGGAGAGACTACCTACTCTTATCAGTTTTTCTTTTATACATATTCACACTAATTACAATTATTCTGTGAAAATTAATACTTTTTCATATCTAACATGCCCTGTAGTTAAATGCACAATTAATGTTTTGGTGTTGTGGCATTAACATACATACAATGGTGCATGCATGGGTGCGTGTATGTGAAGTTGTGAACCCACATTTCTGTCAATATTGAGCGGAAATTTTGCAAGTGATCTAGTGGTGGGGACGATTTGTAGATGTGGACTGATTAAAAATGTATCCAGAGGGTTAGCCCAGACAACTTGGGGACTCTATATCTCAAAAGGGTCTATGCAGAGTATGACATTAAGTATATCACATATTAGCATTTTGTTGTGTGTGAGCATGTGGCCTGTTTCTAGGATATACTGAAACAATGTAACACAATTTCCAAGCGTTTAGCATAGATACTTGAGTTTAGTCCCTAAGCGTTATCGGGGAACTTGGCTAGTTGGAAATAAAAACTGTTGTATCTCACCATCAGACTTTCTAATAATTTCCATTAATTAAAAGCACTCATTATAACACATTCCTGCTTACTCGTATTCTTAATAGCAGTTTGTAGTTTTACATATTCCTCTTTGTTTGTCATAATATACTACATAATCACATTGTTAATGCTAAACTTCCTGTAACTACGTTACACCAAACTGCTTCTTCAAAATATGCTTTGATTTTCATTTTTCTTCATATGCCTGTGTCAATTAGGAGGCAGGAGATATAAGTGGTTAAAGGGAATGGTAGACAGCTGGGTGTGGCAATACAACACCTGTATGGACAGCAAAAAGAAGACAACTAGGAGAGCTCTCGGAGCTGTGGATAAAGCAAAGAGTGAGATGGAAGAGGAGCTATGTAGAAAGCTCGATGAGGATAGTGGAAAGAAGATTATCTATAAGATGGCTCATGAGAGAGATGAGGATAGCAAGGATGTAAAAGCTGGAACAGTAATCAAAGACAGGAACAGAAAGCTAGTGCAGACAGGTAAGAGGCACTACATATACAGAAGGAGTACATCAAGACATTGCTGGACTAAAGGGAAATGAGAGAATTGGATAGATCTACCTAGAGCAGTTGAGGGAGAACTAAGAGAGGAGGAGATTGGGGATGATGAGATAGAGAAAGCAATGAAGAAGATGAAGAAAGGTAGGGTGGCAGGTATTGATGAAGTGCAAGTAGAGATGCTGGTGGTGGCTGAGCAAGTTGGAATAATATGGTGTACAAACAGATTGCTGAACACCAGCATGAGAAAGGGGAAGAACCCAGAGGAGTGGAGATCGAATGGGCTGATATTCCCACTATAGACAAGAAACAGAGGTGTACATGACCCATGAAAATATAGAGGCATTAATTTGCTAAGCCATATGTTGAAGTTGCCGGAAAGAATCCAGGATGGCCAGAGCAGCAGTGGAAGGGAAATTGGTGAAGAACAGCAGGGGTGTAGGAAAGGAAGAGGAACAACTGATGGGATGTTAGCCCTGAGGCAGCTAGTGGTGAAGAAACTGGAAGGACAGGAAACTACAGCAACTGTATTCATTGACCTGGAGAAGGCCTATGATACCATACCGAGAGAAATGGCGATGGTGACACTGAGGTGGATGGGTGTCTCAGAGACGGAGGTCAGGATGGTAGAAAGGACATATGAAGAATCAAGGAGTGTCAGGACTCAGGAGTGTTCAAAGTAAACGTTGGCCTGAGACAGAGGAGCGCCCTGGCCCTTCAGGCCATTGTTGTTTATTGATGTGGTGGAACTGATAAGCAGAAAGATTGGTATGAAAGATATACTCTGGAAACAAATGGAAGAAGGATTACAGCAGGGGCACATGCATGGATTAAAGTCGAAGGGTTGATGGAAGACAGATGGATATCTTAAAAGAAAGTTGCTCACCTTGGGTCGAAATAGAAATGATGGCACTAACAGAGAAACAACAGGAGAAAGTGCAGGTTTGCGAAAACAACTGGATAAGAATAGTCACGGGAGTGAAGACACTGAAGAGGAGAACGGACAAACTGAGAGTGGAGGTTGGAGTAATGGAGAGTTTTAAGAAGAAATTGGGAGGATTAAGTTGAAATGGGCTGGTCATGTGGAATGAATGTGAGATGAAAAATTGGCTGAGATCAGATGCCCAGAAAGTGGAATGAAAAAGGATCCAAGGAAGACTGGGAATGCGATGGGAGGACTGTGTTAAATGTGACCAAGAAAGAGTGGGAGGAGAGTGGAAGCAACAGCAAAAGATAAAGGAGTTGAATACTGGTGATAAAGAATGTGGTGAGAGAAAAGTGAAGACAGAAAAGATGACAGTAACCATGGCCAATGTCACCCAGCCTCCCCGTCTCTTTCGCCTGTCTTTTCTAAACATTAAACAACCTGTCAGAGCTAATTCAGTAACTACTATATTTTCAAATGTCTACGATTCAGTGATTCCTTTTACACGAGGATCAATATCTGCTACCATAATTTCTAATTCACCTTTCTTATTAACTATGCTATGGGCTTTTAGCACACTCATCTAAGTTCAGTTTGTAATTATTTAAGGAACATTTGCTAGCAGATTTGTTTGTGCTATTTTCTTAGGAGGGTCATTCCCCCAGTCCCCCTTCTGATCTAGTTTAACTACTCAACAAGACATGTGCCATCATCAATGATCCCAGTGACAAGCTTGATCACTCCCTAGAACAGTTGCTCTTTTTTGGGCAGATGAAGCGTTTAATTTTAAATGATAAATAGGTCCTTCTTTTGCCCATGAATCTATAATATCAATCCAACTCTATGCCCATACATCTATATTATAAATACTAATCTATCCCTTTAAATCTATAATATAAATACTAATCTATCCCTTTAAATCTATAATATAAATCGAACTCTATCCCCATAAATCTATAATATAAATCCAACTCCCTCCTCTACACATTGTTTTTATATCAACATGTCTACTGCCATCCTCCTGCACATTTCTGCTAAGTTACCACTAACGTTTTCATAAATATGCTTTGAAGGAATTATACTGACACTCCTAAGTCGGGAAGAGGACTTAGAAGAAATGAGTGCTTACAGTGACTACTTCATAGCCGCCCTGTTCACGCAAATCCAGATGATGTCTAACCCATTCTTCAGACTGTGCAGGAATTTCATACGCTACTCCCCAAACGCACTCCTGCAAACAACAATATTCTGTGAGAATGCATGAAGATTTATAGCAATGTAAAAGATGAAATACGTACAACAGCTGTTGGCTGTCACGCATGGTCTTGGAAGCCATCTCAATTCCCACACCAGGTTGGTGCTTTGTCATATGGTTTAAAAAAAAATTATATGAAACATTACAATGTTTTTTATTTTGCAAATATACGATACCATCATTTACGCTGACAGAAATAAAATATGAAATAATGAAGAACAAGTTTGTAAAATGTGACTTACATCTTTGTTGTCAGATGGAACTAGAGTGACCACTCTGCCAGGCTGTGGATGTAAGCAGAATGAACATCAAAAAATAGCTGACTTGGTTAGAAGATTTTCAAGACACATTTCATTTGATTTAGACTAAAATAAAACTGAATGATTTATGCGTTGAATCCAGAAGAGTGTTTATTTATTATTATTATTTTAATTCAATTGGAATTACCATTGTAAAGCACCCCAGAACAAGTATTTGGGTGGAGCGCTATATAAGAAATAAGTTGTTATTGTTATTAGTAGTAGTAACTATACAAAATGTATTCCAGAGGTTCTGGTATCACGCGGTTTGGTAGTAGTAGCGGTATAGTGATATTTTATTCACATAACATATAGATCAAATCAAGAGCAAAATATCAAGTGTCCCGCTCAAGATGCTATCTAGAGTGTGAGTACTGTGAACGTTTTGCTAATGCATGCAATTACAAATATACAAAGTATAAACCAAGGGCAAGGCCTGTGCCTCGTGTGGTAGCTGTGAGTGTGACAGTGTAACTGAGAGTGAGACTGAGTGTGTGTAATTATTTTTACGGCCTTATTTTTATTAACTTTTGTGTGGGATGTATTTAAACCATAAACGAATTTACATAGGTACTGTTATCCTTATAATTATCCCAATTAAAATATATACACATCAATATCACTGAGGTACGTGTCAGCGTGACACGGTGTCATTCATTCCAAATGTCAAAGTGACATCTCACATTCTCAGTCTCACCTTTCCCGGAACGCCGCGATGATCTTCGCTTCCCTGCCAAAACCGGCGAGAGAATCCCTTAATAAATCCAACTAACTTTCTCTCATAGGGGAAATCGCATTTCCATATTAGGGAGCCGTACCCATACACCCACATTTTTGATAGTTTTCATCGAAACATGCGTGAGTTCGCATGTTCGGAGTTGTTGATTGTTGTTTTTCGTGCGGATGTGACGTTATTGGGATACATCATTATTTCACTGTTAGGTAATTACTGTATTCCAGAGGTTCTGGTATCACGCGGTTTGGTAGTAGTAGCGGTAGTGATATTTTATTCACATAACATAGATCAAATGTAATTAGTAACCATGCTTTAGTTTTTATGCAACTTAATTGCTGTGCAGTTTACAAGGGAGTGGTAATTAATTAAGGATTTTAGATAATGGTCACGTCGGCGGCGATACCGCTTCTGCGGGGATAGCCTGGACGCCGCGATTAAAACTATTGGTAGGTTCGGCGGAATCTTATTGGTCGCATTGGCAGCATTGCTTTTTCGGCTGCGATATTCTTCGACGATTCTGACAATTATTTGTTCCTTTTTGTGGCGGTGTTGATGTGTGGTATAGCGTAACGTAGGGAATGAAACTGTACATATGTAGGTCAGTGAATAAAACATATAGATTCCTAGTCAGGGGGGTAGCATAAACACATGTGGAAACACTCTGTATAATGATATCAATCTAAATTATATCATGAGGGTCTGGTGTTCCAGAATGTTGTGTAACATGAGTGACGTCCAATCAGTTGAAATGTAGTGCATTTTTAATCAGAATAATATCACAGCTAAATATAAAACGCTATAAGAAGCCGCATTGCGATGACAGCGCTCTGACCTCTGTCGTGGCGGTCGATACAGACGATTGCAATGTACATGTTGGGATATATAGGTCGGGATTGAATACTTTAATCGCGCTGTCGGGTGTATTTAGTCTCTCAGTGATATTCATAATTTCCCATATTGCCTTCCAGCGTTTTGTAGTTGACGCAGATCTCCAAACTTCGTGCAGCTAGACTATTTTTTTCTGGTGTCAGATGCACCAATTGTTTCGGTGTTATGTACTGAGCGAGCTTGAGCCACTAACATTCGTGTGTTCATTTCCTGCAGCAAGTGGTCCGTGAATGGTAGGCACCTCGCCCTAGCTCTTCCAGTGCTGACAAGGGGTGTCAGCTGGAAAATCTTTGCGGTGCCTTTGTTGTCCATCATGGCTTGCTCGGTTGAATGTCGACTTTCGCTGCCAATTCCATAGCGCCTTCATATAATCATGTATTCCTCACCTCTGGATCTGCCCTGTTTTGTTGTAGCTGGGCGATGACAGTGATTGCTTCCTTTGCTGCCTCCACGAGGTCACATTATTTTGGCTTGTAGAATTGTTGTCAGAGGAAGCAGACTTTGGAGTACATGCGTAATCGTTGATGAAATCAAACCTTTGGGTTAACAACAAGTAGCTCCGGGCTTTATTGCCATCCCCATCAGCTTCCAGATATTCTAGAGCAGACTTCACTGTGAAAGGAAACCTGAAGTTTGGTCATGTTGTTCATGCCAGCTTTAGTTCATGGACGTTAAGACATTGATACATTTGTTTTTAGTGACTTAATATTTGCCCGACTGCTGCATTGCCAGGATAGCCTATATGAAACGGCAGATACTTGTTCCGTGCATTGGAAACTTAATACAATGTTGTCAAAATGTTGACAAATGGTTACAACTGAATTATGACATTTTCGTTGCCAAAGGCTATGAACATAGCTGGGCATCCTCTGGCCACCGTTTGAAGTGGGCATTTTGTGGTTGCCATATTGATGCGGAACCCCGTCCGTACGTGCGTACGGCTAGCTACGCCCCTGCTAGTGGAAATCAATTAAGTGCGCGTTGTATAATATAATAAACAAGGTTTGTTTGAAGAATACGAAAAGATTATCATTAACACAATTAAACACAAACTGCGCCATGGTCATTCGAAAGTCCGGATGAGAAAGGAGGGTTGACCGTGTGTGGCTAGCATCCACACCTCTTACAAATATGCACACCAGTCAAGAACACCTACAGTATAGTCTTCAGAAGGAAGAGCCATATAGAGGATAGGGCATAGCTCACAGGATTACGCATATTATCATACCAGCTGGCCCTGTGCAATGCAATATACATACAAATATCTATGATATGTCGCTAACTGTATTGAGTACATATTTTTTGCAAATCTGACATGATTCGAATAAAATGTTGTGTTGTGTGATGGGTACATGCATCCAAATAATTAATTATTTTATTGCTCACTGCAGCCACCAAATGAAATATTCGTCAAAATAATGGTATGGGCGCTATGCCGCGCCATGAGCGCTTTGCCCCACTCCATCTGTGAGTGAGCATTGTTTTCGATGGAGTGACTGACTGTGGACAGGTTGAACCAAAATATATTTAGAATGTTCTGCATGCATACTCAGATCGATATATCCTTCGTGTTAGTCTTATGCACTATGTGTATTTCTGTTGCAGTGTTATTTAATTTGTTTTGATGTCTTCTTCTGTCTGCTGGTTTGGCATTAAGAATGAGAAGCAAAAAGGCGGGTTGAACTTTGTCGTTAATTATGATATGGTAGTTAATTAGTTAAATTACTTCTCCGGACAACAAGAAGATCCCTCTCGCAGGGAAGGTGTACCGCATACTCGTTTTCAGTTAAAACTAGAGTAAGACAAGGCTGCCTGCTATTTCCGTTCCTTCTTCTCATCGCCTTCGATTGGATAATGAAGCAGTGCACAACACAGAGGAGAAATGGAATCCATGCAATGGATGACCTGGACTTCACTGATGATCTGGCGTTGCTATCCCACACCCACCAACACACGCAGGATAACACAGCACGCCTGGGAGCCACGCACCTCCTCATATGTGGGCCTCAACATTCTGAAGTCATAAAATTAAATGTAGTCAGCAGTGACCCACTCACACTGGCAACCATTGCTCGGTCCAGCCTTTGAGCTTGTATAGCGCGGGTGTACCAGGTTGATTGATTTGTTAACCACCATTACAGGTACTGCACTCTTTGCTCATTCAGTAGCATTTCTTTATCACTGATGACAGGAACTCCTGGAACATTGCAATAACCGTTTAAATCGTTTATTTTGCATTTTGTTATGGTTCTTATTGTTTAGATAACATGTTGGCTGAGTGGCCATTTGTCACACTTTTAGTTTTTACAGAATCGAAGATTTCCTCTGTGTATGTCAAACATCTACTTTTCGTTGTAACTTCTGTTCTAATTACACTATAATTAGTTTTCACATATTAATTGGTTTAGACCAGTTCAGTAATTGCACAACGTGTACGCATCATAAAACCTTGCTTTGTATCGGGGCTATACGGGGTATATTTTGTATAGTGTGGGGTACCTCTGCCGCACAAACGGGCCTTAAATCGATCCTTTGTGCATTTTAACCTCGGTAATGTACGTATTTTTTTTTCCTATTGACATAATCATTTGATATAATTATTTGCTTAAATGTAATTACAGATGTGATATTTATCACTTATAACCTTGATTAGATATCGAACAAAATTACTGCGCGTAATTTGGACTCCGGTTATACAATCCGTTTATCCGTATAAGGCATGGTTCCGTTTGCCAGACGTCGGCTTTATCCGAGAAGTTCACTTAATGTCAATGGTCATTGCGTGGTATACCGCGCATGCATGACTATTCATTACAATCAAGCTGCATGATTAGTCACCTACGTGGCAAACAAACTGGATCAGTGATTTGCATAAGCACATTTATGTATCGGCTTTTTGCGCAGATAACACCAACGATGTGCATAGATTTGCAAGACAAAAGTAGCAGATCGCGGAAGACTTATGGGAAATGATCATGTATTAATTGATACAGTACAGCTTGAATGTATGTAAGCTAGCTTACAGAGAATCTCTAAGGATACTCTGTGTGGCGTTCTAAGTCTCTCCACTGATCACACATTAAAAGACAATATACAATTCCTCTTAAATCTTAACAACACAGAAGTACATATTGATGAACGACAACCATGTATGCTATTACTGGTCACAAATATTTCACAAATCAGCACGCTCTCTTGTTGGTCCTAACAAAAGATATAGACAACAAACTTCGATGAAAAAGATCCCGTTTCATTGGATAACCATCCATGATAAGTCGTCTCACAGCAAACTCCTCGCAATTACTGCGATTCAAAACCGAAACAATCTTACTCCTGCTCACGGTGGGGAAAAAAATGCTCAGTCGCGCTGTTCCTGTTACCAAATCTACCTTACGTTTTCTCTCCAGGCCTCTGAGGTGTCTATAATAGTGCGACTCCAAGTAACTCAGTTGATCAGACAGTGCCAAATACTTCGTCCCTAGAATAAACCAAATAGATACCATTAGGCTAGATTGATACGACATCTTACTTATTGTCGTTTCCCTGTAATGTATCACCACAAATATTCCGATAATTAATAAACAAACGGTCAATGCGATAAAATACCAATAACGTTGTAGGAATTTGGACAGTTCGCCAGATGACTCCTGAACAATTTGACCGAGTATATTTTCGTCGTCTTTTGGATAAGAAGCAAGACATTTGTGTTCTCCGTCACAGTATCCTGACTGTGCTCGACACATAGCGCGGATTTTTAAGAAGACTGGCGCTACTAAGTCATCAGTGTCATTGCGTTTATAAGCAGGCTTGCAGTCGGACTGCGAGTGACCTTTAGCTGTACAGCACAACTGACAGAGTTCTTCTTCGACGCCAGCACACTGGCAGTCTACCCATCCATAATGCTCGCATGTGCTGCCGACGCACAGTCCGCCAAAGCAGACCCGAACGCCGCCCGCACACGGAGTGCCGTCCGCCAGCGGCACAGGCTCAGGACACTCGACATTGACGGCATCACACATGGCTGCCTGGGCACACTCCGTCGCCGGCCGACACTCGCGAGCTTCCGACGTAACTTGGCACAAGTCCGTGCAGCACGGGGAAGCCACGGGACTGCAGACATATCCGAGCTCACGTTGTATCCGGCAGCCAGGATCCTGGATGGAAGGCGGAACACAGCAACTGTCGATCGAGTGGCATTGTTCCGGATTCCGTCCACAGTCGCATTCTTCCTCGGGTTCCCGTATGGAGTTTCCACAATACTTGCCAGCATCGTACACTCTCAAGCACCAACCCTTCTTATGCACGACTGGACCCATTTTCAGGAGGCTACACTTTGAAAATTTGTCTGAATGATCTTTGTCCGTTTCCATATTGGTTGGATGCATGAGATACATCCCATAGATCCCACCAGGCATACATTTCGTTTCCTTGTCGTGAGGGGATCCAAACGCATGTCCGAGTTCATGTGTTAACGTAAGGGCAATATTTTTTAAACGAAGTGGCCCTGTAGAGTCCAGTGCCGAAACGAACAGAACGTTCAAAGAAACTAATTTCTTATCAACGTATTTACGTATTTGACACATTCCACCTGGTGCTGCGTGATAGCTCGAATGGCCCTTAAAGGCAAGACCAACAATGCGGTTTTCAAACACGTGGTACGTAAACAGTACCGCCACACATGTTTTACGGAAATCGAATTCCGCAAAGGCATACAGTGTCGCTGCTGAGTCGGTGCCGTAATCCCCGATGCGATAGTCTTTCAAAGAATCGTTCGTATAAATTATTATTTCTTTTATTACAAAGCCAATGTTGTCAGCGACGTTGTCACAATTGAAGTCTACACGTCTGAAGTTTCTGTCAGCTTCTGTTACAGCTAAACGTACTATTTCGATGGTTTTGGTCACTGAACCATGGCACATTTTATTATAAAAACTAGGATGTATTACTGCTGTGAGTTCGCAAACTTTATATACCGGCGAAATTTGTCTGGCGATCCTTCCAAATTCGGTGTGTTGGCGTGCTTCGACATTATCACCATTGACAATATTTCGTGTGCTTTTGCGAACTTTCCGTTTCACAGCCGAATCATTCTTGTGAGAACTAGTTTGTACTTTTCTTGATGCCAACAATCTCACATACCTTACTCTGTGTACCACTTCCTGGAAGTTCGTCTGTGATGAAGGCTTATCACTAAGTCTAAGGTTAGTTAGGTTGCGCTGTGGGTGTGTTGGGGTCAAGTGATACGTTCCTTCGGCTGTGCGAATAACGCCTTCTAGCACTCCGCTGACATTGTTGTATTTTCCGTGAAAGATCGACGATGGTTCATTTCTCAAATAGCCGCTGACATAATGTTCTGCGGCTGGATTAAAATGTCTATGCGATTTGCGTTTGGTCAGAGATCCAGTCACAGTTATTTTAGCACCAGACGCATCACGAAATGAAAATGTGTCATTTGGCCTTGGGCGCTCGCGTAAAACAAGTATGAACTTTTTCTTGAACGCCACAAGGTAGGTTTCATATTCAACTTCACGTTGCTCGTATGCTGTACTGGCAGATTTTTTCACAGTAAACGTCACATTTTCGTAAATATCGTTGTCGTCAGTTTCACCTTCTTCGACTTCGTCTTCGGCATAGTTTGGGCTTGTCACGTCTGATTCTGAGACAAACTTCAGTTCCGTCGATAATGAGGCACAACTCACAACGTATATCGCAACGATCAAAAGTGCCGCATATCGGCTCATGCCAAAACATTCCGCTTGCTTAGTATTTATACAATTAATGCGCAGCTAATGTAATTTTTTCCGACAAAACGTAGACAGACGTACAAACCGCGTCATAAATAATGCAGAAGGGATACGTTAGTATAGCATTCAAATGGGGAGATGCGGTTATTTGAATACCATTTAACATGTTTTAGGTATTTGCAATAATCTGCAGAATTTTATTAAAATCCAGCCATCCTTAATCTTTTCTTAGTAGAAATGTTTTACCGCCAGGTTAAAATATGTATTAAAACTGTTAGTAGTTAATCAATTTTTACACAAAATATACCAAGACTGCCCCGAGAATGTGCTTAACCACTACACCATCCACGCCTTGCTAATATGGCTAGTAGCCCAGCCGTTAGCTCAGCCGATACGTGAAAAAATATGGCCGAATTGTGCGTTTTATGATACAAGCATGAAATTTGGCACACACTTTGATTTCATCATTAGAAAAAATATTTGGATATATGGCCATCTCAAATTTTGCCCTTGAAGGCGTTGGCGGCCATTTTCCAAGATGCCCGTAGTAAACATATGTTCTCACATATTAACAACTGTTTCAAGTAAATCAGTCGTTTTGGTATCTAATATAGGTTTTCGGGGACCACCATTTCAAATATATTAACGTTGATCTTCTCCGACATTCATATCCGCCATTTTTTTAGATGGCGGCCCCCAAGACTAATAATCCTATATCTCATGACCTACGCCAACTAGAGCAGTAATGTTGTTGTCAAAATATAGGTATGTGGACAGCCGATTTCAATGTTGTGAAATGTTTTGCATTTGACCTTCGGTGACCGTCGTATCCGCCATTTTTTCAAATGTCGGCCGTTAAAACGAATATTGTCCATACATTTAAAATGCTTCAGTCACAACCGTTATACATTTGTGTGTAAACGTAAATTTTTTAAAGTAGCAATTTCCACTGTGTTACGTATGACCTTCTCCAACGTCAACGTCCGCCATTTTTAAAGATGGCGCCTTCCAAATCAAATTTCCCTCAAATCTTAACAACTAAACTACCTAGAGATATAACGTTGGTGTCAATATTAAGGTTTTATGTGCTGTTATTATAAATATGTTATTTATTTATCGTGTCGGACATTCATATTAGCTTTTTTTCAAGATGGCAACTAAAACTGCAAACATTTTGCATTTAACCTTAAATTCGTCGACCTTCATATCCGCCATTTTATAAAATGACTGCCATTAAAACGAATACTGGCGTTAAATTTAGTCCGACTAATGTCAATAATTATGATAGGTGATAGCACATATTATAGTATTTCAGATCGTAAAAGGCTTAGCTGCTGATCGTGTGGCTGCGAGGATGTCACCTGAATAAATTAGAGGAAACCGCGCTTCGAGACAAAAGTAGCAGATCGAGAAAGACGTATGGGAAATTATCATGTGTTAATTGATACAGTACTGCTAGCTTACAGAGAATCTCGACAGATTTTCTGTGTGCCGTTCTAAGTCTCTCCACTGATCACACATTAAAAGACAACATACGATTCATTTTAAATCTGAATTCTTAACAACACAGAAATACACATTGATGTACAACCATGTGTGCTATTTCTGGTCACAAATACTTCACTGAAATAAGTACGCTCTGTTATTGGTCCTAACTAAAGATATAGACAACGAACTTTGACGAAAAAGATCCCGTTTCATTGGATAACCATCCATGATAAGTCGTCTCACAGCAAACTCCTCGCAGTTACTGCGATTCAAAACCGAAACGATCTTACTCCTGCTCACGGTGGGGAAAAAAATGCTCAGTCGCGCTGTTCCTGTTACCAAATCTACCTTACGTTTTCTCTCCAGGCCTCTGAGGTGTCTATAATAGTGCGACTCCAAGTAACTCAGCTGACCAAACAGTGCCAAATACTTCGTCCCTAGAATAAACCAAATAGATACTATTTGGCCAGATTGATAAGACATCATACTCATTGTCGTTTCCCTGTAATGTATCACCACAACTATTCCGATAATTAATAAACAAACGGTCAATGCGATAAAATACCAATAACGTTGTAGGAATTTGGACAGTTCGCTAGATGACTCCTGAACAATTTGACCGAGTATATTTTCGTCGTCTTTTGGATAAGAAGCAAGACATTTGTGTTCTCCGTCACAGTATCCTGACTGTGCTCGACACATAGCGCGGATTTTTAAGAAGACTGGCGCTAATAAGTTATCAGTGTCATTGCGTTTATAAGCAGGCTTGCAGTCGGACTGCGAGTGACCTCTAGCTGTACAGCACAACTGACAGAGTTCTTCTTCGACGCCAGCACACTGGCAGTCTACCCATCCATAATGTTCGCATGTGCTGCCGACGCACAGTCCGCCAAAGCAGACCCGAACGCCGCCCGCACACGGAGTGCCGTCCGCCAGCGGCACAGGCTCAGGACACTCGACATTGACGGCATCACACATGGCTGCCTGGGCACACTCCGTCGCCGGCCGACACTCGCGAACTTTCGACGTAACTTGGCACGATTCCGTGCAGCACGGGGAAGCCACGGTACTGCAGACATGTCCGAGCTCACGTTGTATCCGGCAGCCAGGCTCCTGGATGGAAGGCGGAACACAGCAACTGTCGATCGAGTGGCATTGTTCCGGATCACGTCCACAGTCGCATTCCTCCTCGGCTTCTCGTATGGAGTTAACACAATATTTGCCAGCCTGGTACACTGTCAAGCACCAACCCTTCTTATGCACGACTAGACCCATTTGCAGGAGGTTACACTTTGAAAACTAGTTTAAATGAACTTTGTCCGTTTCCATATTGTTTGGATGCATGAGATACATCCCATAGATCCCACCAGACATACATTTCGTTTCCTTGTCGTGAGGGGATCCAAACGCATGTCCGAGTTCATGTGTTAACGTAAGGGCAATATTTTTTAAAGGAAGTTTCCCTATAGAGTCCAGTGCCGAAACGAACAGAACTTCAAAGAAAGTAATTTTTTTGAACGTATTTACATATTTGACACATTCCACCTGGTGGTGCATGATGTCTCGAATCGCCCGTAAAGGCAAGACCAACGATGCGGTTGTCAAACACGTGGTACGTAACCAGTATACCCATACATGTTTTACGAAAATGGAATTCCGCAAAGGCATACAGTGTCGCTATTGATTCGGTGCCGTAATCCCCGATGCGATAGTCTTTCAAAGAATCATTCGTATAAATCATTATTTCTTTTATTACAAAGCCGATTTTGTCAGCGACGTTGTCATAATTGAAGTCAACACGTCTGAAGTTTCTGTCAGCTTCTGTTACAGCTAAACGTACTATTTCGATGGTTTTGGTCACTGAACCATGACACATTTTATTATAAAAACTAGGATGTATTACTGCTGTGAGTTCGCAAACTTTATATACCGGCGAAATTTGTCTGGCGATCCTTCCAAATTCGGTGTGTTGGCGTGTTTTCACGTTATCATCCTTGACATTATTTCGTGTGCTTTTGCGAACTTTCCGTTTCACAACCGAATAATTCTTGTGAGAACTATTTTGTACTTTTCTTGATGCCAACAATCTCACATATTTGACTCTGTGTACCACTTCCTGGAAGTTCGTCTGTGTTGAAAGCTTATTACGTTGCTCGTATGCTGTACTGACAGATTTTTTTCACAGTAAACGTCACATTTTCATAACTGTCGTTGTCGTCAGTTTCACCTTCTTCGTCTTCGACTTCGTCTTCGGCATAGTTTGGTCTTATCACGTTTGATTCTGAGACAAACTTCAATTCCGTCGATAATGAGGCGCAATTCACAACGTATATATCGCAACGATCAAAAGTGCCGCATATCGGCTCATGCCAAAACATTCCGCTTGCTTAGTATTTATACAATTAATACGCAGCTAATGTAATTTTTTTCAACAAAAAGTAGAAGACGTACAAACCGCGTCATAAATAATGCAGAAGGGATACGTTAGTATAGCATTCAAATGGGGAGATGCGGTTATTTGAATAAATGTTACGTGGTTTAGTTATTTGCAATAATCTGCAACATTTTATTAACAGCCAGCTTAATCTTTTCTTAGTAGAGATGTTTTACCGCCAGGTTAAAATATGTATTAAAACTGTTAGTAGTTAATAATTTTTTTACCAAACAAAATATACCAAGACTGCCCCGAGGATGTGCTTAACCACTACACCATCTACGTCTTGCTAATATGGCTAGATAGTCCGTCGGTAAATGTCAAATAATTCAATCTTGTCATGTTTTGGTATAATCTTGGCAACAGGTTTTAAAATCATCTAAATAGTATATAGAACTTAATCCTTGTTGCCATTTTTATTTGGTCCCATCATGATTTAGCGGCCATTTAAAAAATGGCCGCCAAATTTTATTTCGCCGTACGTTAATAACTGTTTCATTTAGATAAATAACTGTGGTATATGGATATATGTTCTAAGGGGCAAGGATTTCAAATAAACCATTTTTGGAATTACCCGTCTTTCGCGACAATGAAAAAAGCGGTCGTCAATACAAATGTCACAATATCTCAAAAAACTAAATCACATTGAACAATATTGTTGATGACATTGGATAGCTTGATGGATAGCGATATATACCAATGTACATTTGACCTTCATTAATATTCATATATACGCCATTTGTAAAGATGGCGTCAGGCTCAGCCATTTACCCATATCTTAAGAATTACTTAATCTAGAGCAAACAAACTGGTGGCAAGATGTAAGGTTTTAGATATGACTATTTTAATTGTATTACTTTTAACCGTTATTGACTTTCAAATATCCGCCATTTTGTAATATACGCAATTTTTTAAGATGGCGCCCGGCAAAATCTCTAAAATTATTATATCTATAGCTTAAGAACTACGTGGCTTAGAGACCAAAAGTTGATGTCAAAATAAAACACTTTTAGAAGTAATTATGTGTTGTATTACCTTTTACTTATCCGTCATTCTAAAAGATGGCCCCATCAAACAGTATTATTTCTGTATCTTAAGAGAGCCTTTTATCCCTATGTCTAATATATACTATATCTACGTATCGTCGAACCTTGAAGCTGATGTGGAAATATAAATGTTTGAAGGCAACGATTTAAAGATGGCTCTTAGATATTCTATAAAACCGACAGAGTTGGCCAATTCAAACATTGGTTTACTGATTTCAAAATTATACCATAGCATATTGAAAACTCCCAATATGTTCATCTACCCCCATCCCTCCCATCCAACATCCACAGCAACTGCATGGCACTGTGAAGCGCATGTTGGCTTTTATGCATGAAAACTGTCTTCTACAAACTTTCACCTGTCTTCTGGAAACCTTCATAAAACCTTTTCACATAACAATCATATGATAAACACTAAGATGACAGAGGACAAAGGAAATCTTACTGTCGTCGAGTGTAACTGCAAAGTAGATGGAATAGAAAGATGGCCCAGAAACTGACATTCTGAAGGCAACATCACTACTTTTTCCCAGGATGCTAGCTATAACATGATCTTCAAAGGAAGATTTGACTTGAAAGCAATAATTGGCACTCACGAGTCTGCATACAACAACTGGATGTTGATGGAACCAAATAAATCGAGCCATCTAAAAAATGACAAAGTAACAGTTGCTGGAGAATATTGTGTAGGCCAAAAGTGGCACAATCCATCCAATAGAGATGCTGTCTCATAGTCGATGGAATGACGGCCTTGCAGGGTGTTGTTGGCTGTCAAGAGTGAAGTGAAGGTTATCTTTGACAGTTATACGAAAGTATCCTCACTGAAGGAATCAACACCATGCAGAGGCAATTCCAAGGGAATACGATCAAACATAGTAGATGATTCAACGTGCATCAGACTTCTATACGTGCATGAGAACTGCTGAGTACCTAGTGACCGTGACACGCAATGATGTCAAGACAAACTCCGACTGCCCTATGTCTACAGGTGTGAGCATCCCCAAAGAAGCAAACAGTCGCATGATTCAACATATTTTGGAAGTTGCAGAAACATATTAATAGTCTACCTAAACTCCCAACACACTGATGTCGTGCTCTTGGCTGTTCGCTGGGACCCACAGTTGGATACCCGCTTCACAACATGTCTTCCATTTTCTGAACTATACTTGCTGCACTGGCTGGATTTGCAGAAGGAGCAGAATAGTCCACTGAAGTGGTCTAGGGCTGAGAAGAGTTCTTGTGCACACCATCATGTCCTGGATGGCTCTACATTACCCATGTGAAAATGTCTGGTGGTACTTTTTAAATTACTGAGACATGAATAATGATTAAACAAACTTCCACGTACCCATAGTGCATGGTTGGAATATACAAGGCGAGCACATGTGCAGGTGAATGTTTGATCACGGGACCTAAATGGCCTTAGAAATCTTAGTCTTACACCAAATCATCCCCAAATCTTTGGAGCCTGGATAGCACCAGCATGGTGGCCGATTGTTGGCAGTGCAAACCAAGGAAACACCAGCACAAGAATTCAGAACTGGTTCATTTTTTCAGCTGACGCAGTGCAGGTGTGCATTAAAAAATCTGTCTAATGTTGGTGCATGTCCATGTTCATCAAGTGTGGCTATGTGACAGGTTGCATAGGGCAGTGTTGGTGGACGTCGGGGGGTTTATGGCTCTAGAATACGTGCAATTGCAGTGGATGTTGGGGGTGTGGTGGGGGTGGATGAACATATTGGGAGTTTTCAATATGCTATGGCATAATTTTGAAATCAATAAACCCATGAATTGGCCAACTCTGTCCGTTTTATAGAATATCTAAGAGCCATCTTTAAATCGTTGCCTCCAAACATCTATATTTCCACATCAGCTTCAAGGTTCGACGATACGTGGATAATAAGGCATAGTGATAACAGGCTCTCTTAAGATACAGAAATAATACTGTTTGATGGGGGGGGGGGCATCTTTTAGAATGACGGATAAGTCAAAAGTAATACAACACATAATTACTTCTAAAAATGTTATATTTTGACATCAGCTTTTGGTATGTAAGCCACGTAGTTCTTAAGCTATGGATATGATAATTTTAGAGATTCTGTCGGGCGCCATCTTAAAAAATGGCGGATTTTACCAAATGGAGGATATTTGAAAGTCATTAAAGATTAAAAGTAATGCAACTTAAAAAATCAAATCTAAAAACCTTACATCTGCCATACATTTTTGGCTCTAGATTACGTAATTCTTAAGATATGGGTAAATGGCTGAGCCGGACGCCATCTTTACAAATGGCGTATATATGAATGTTAATGAAGGTCAAATGTACATTGGTGTATATTGTTATCCACCAATCAATACAATGTCGTCAACATTACTGCTCAATGTGATGCAGTTTTTGAGATGTTGTGACATTTGTATTGATGACCGCCATCTTTAAAAATGGCGGACGCGAAAGCCGGAAAATTCCAAAAAAGGTTTATTTGAAATCTTTGCACCATAGAACATATATCCACATACCGTAACTATTTTTCTAGATGAAATAGTTATTAACGTACGGTGAAATAAATTTTTTTAAATGGCCGCTAGTGACTACTGTGGGACCAAATAAAAAAAGGCAACGAGGGCTTTTAAGTTCTATATAGGGCCTACCATTTAGATGACTTAAATTATGATTTTAAAGCCTTAAATTATACCTAAACATATGCTTCTTTTACACTTGCCGATCACTATGAACCATGCAGAGCTAATACATCCGACCTGGGGCTCTCCGACACAGATCGCCCTCACATGGATGGGTTCAAGACTTAAAACGACGAGATGTCCGAGATTAAGCGAGAACTGTGCGCGTTTGGTCCCATCGGTGGGCGGGGGGGGGGGGGGGGGGGGGGTCCCAGCTCCTATCTAATAGCTCTGCTAGAACTGGGCTGGCTTAGGTTAGGTAGGACAGGCCTAATGTTATAGGAGAATTAAACGTGCCAACAAATGTAATTTGTAATATTGGCGCAGGAACGAAATATTAGGTGGGTGCTTCAGCATCACCCCTCTGTCAAAATAGAAGATTGGGGGGTTGCTGAATATTATTTGCGGCGACGTTCAACAGTTTTTGATGATCATAAAAACTCCAAGTATCCAAGACTCACTAGAACCGCCTATGTCTTATCTATACCATTTTCGCAAACAATAAACCAAATGCATATATAACACCTATATTTAGTCAATTTTGTACAACAAATAACATTTAAAGAAGTTGGTTTGGACGAAATATTTCTGAATAAAGTAAAAATATCGTAAATTTACCGTTCGAATATGTCCCCATAATGTCGTTTTGGACAGAACATGTCACGTGATCAGTAGCAATGTAGCCACATCGCCCCGAATATTCTGTTTATCAATAAATAAATCCCACCAGCATCGACCTATCCCAGAGTGACCAAATATGGCTTATAATGATCCAGATTCACGTTAGAAACACATACACCGTGTGAACAAGTTTGTGCATGAATTGTGTATATTATTTTGTAATTCAGTTTAAATTCGTATTATATTCTGTTTTTTTGTTAGTTTGAAAGAGGCAATGCAATATATATATATAAGCCTATGACTTCAGCCATGTCCTTTCTGCAGCAGCAGCGCACCACACTGTGCATTTGTGTTTGTGGTTAGTGATGAATAAAACGTTCATTCTAGAATGATCAAATATTTAAATGGTTTATCATCCTAGATTGAGTAAACATCTATGCCATCGATCTACAAAATTTATTAGACGGTAGACGCTGTCTATTCGTAAAAAAAACCAGATAAGTAAAACACAGAGTACGTGACATTACTGGAAAAACTATAACAGGAAAGAAAGTATAGAAGTTATACTGATCACGAAAATAGCCAATGAATATATCGAACACATTTTAATATACTGAATGAATAAAAAAATCGTACAGCATTTAAAGGCAAGGATGACTTCCAAAACACAAGCGATTTTTATAATCATAAATCAAATTAATGACACAATGAGTAAATGTGTAATGTCACTGCCTTTAGTCTATAATCCTTCTTCTAGATATACCATCTGGGCAAAGCAAACGCGTGAGACGTTTTTCGCCTGACAAACAATCCATGCGCATCATTGGCAGTTTAACCTTTTGTACGTATGATCGTTTTCTTTCACACCAATAGACAGTTACCGAAGTTTTGTCATAACGTCCTGTGGGTATGTGCCACGTGAATGACACAGAGGAGCAGGGATCACAAGACCATGTCTATAATTATATTGTCACGGGGTCGATATTTCATGGGAATGCCAGGGTACGACTACCCAAGAATCATCACGTTTCCCTGTGTGCATCGATCTCTACTCTGTTATCAATACCAGCAGAGGTGTACACAGCAGACTACGCTAGAGCCTAGACTAGTACACATATGTGTAAATTAAAAGCGCCAAGTCGTAAGAACTGGATATGGCGCCACATAAGAACATATCTTTATACGACCGTACGCACGCACGCACGCACGCACGCACGCACGCAAGCACACACACACACACACGTATGCACGTCGCATATACACGCACATACACAACACACGCCAACTCGGAATAGGTTCTATAACACGCTAAGTCGCAAAAACGTGATAGTGCGCCATTTAAGAAATCATAGTTTTACGCGCATGTACGCACGCAAACACCGCACATGTATAGTATATGAAGTATATATATATATATATATATATATATATATATATATATATATATATGAAAAAATATACAATTATTAATCACTAAGTTGTAAGGTTGGGACACCGGGCTATGTAATCACATTCCTTTACTCCTACGCACACAGAAACGCCCGCGCACACCACACACGTTCTTCTTACGGCTGGCGTCTCTCTCGGTAGATCTGACCATAATAGTATTATTTGACAACATCGTTGTTACCACAACTGCTATTAATGATGTTGAATTTTGTAGAGCGTTGTTACAGATGCTGGCGTCAGTTCTCGTGCGACCTGTCTATCGCCTTCATCATCTGCCAGCCATCGGTCACATGGAAAGACGTACTCGTCACAAAACGGGATACGATTATGTTCCCATTTAGGTGAAAGCTTCCCTTTCTTGTCATCGTCACTGTCATCCTCTGAGCTGGTCGTGTCTTCAGTGTCCGAGTCGTCACTGTAACCGCCATGTTGTTTTTCATAGCTGGCTCTCCTTGAGGCATCTGAACCTGAACGCTGCTTCCGCAGTCTGTCACTGATCTCTGATTTGGGGAAAAATCTTTGTACAATTATCTGAAAAAGGAAACACCCACTATTGAATAACTAATACCAGCTATCCAACCATGATATTTTTTATCACATTATTGTACATAATATTAGGATAACAAATGGCAACCATTAGCCATTGCAAACTACATTTCTTATCGTACTGTCGATGCCATTAATTGTCGCACGGGAACAAAGTTAACGCAAGCCCACATAAATGGATATACATGAAATTAATAAAAAAAGAACATTTGCGGCATGTACACATCTCGTTAAAATGGATTTTCATCATATTACAAATTATATCATGGCACCACGATTTCTTTCTTTAAAAACGAAACATCCAGAAACAATGCCTAATGCAAAATTGCAATTGGCATATCTGATTACATTCAATCAGTTATGCCAAATACTAACATCAGGGAGAAATGGTGAATATTATTTAGCAGATATCTACAGTCGCCAAATATGATACAGGTACATGTAAACAAATCTGTTACAAACAAAACATGTTCAATCACACTAGTATCATCTTGTTAATTTTAGCGGTGACTTACAGGTAGCTGGATCGCTGCATTGGTGCTTGAAGATAACTAAATAATTCAATACTATATAATTATGTAATATATATATGTTACCTGTTGCATGAATAAACAATGATGCAAGTTGTAAAAATGTGCTATGCTTTCACTGCATTTGCCTCACTTCCGAGACTGCATAACTGACAAGGAAAGCATTCAGCTTATGTTATCGTTAGTTCGTCCAGACATTGTCAGTCTCTAGTAAATAGCAATGTTAGAACCAAACATAATGAACAGGTGAATATAATCAACCTCAGTGCTGTTCTATGTCATGAATGTATCAAGATAATAGTTCTCAGAGACCAAATACGAAAAGTGTCATTCAAACTGAAGGTAGTAAACTAGAAAATAAAGCAGCAATTTAAATATAATGAATAAACATAAACTTGTGAATAATATACACCAAAATTCTAAAAGTCATAGCCGGTTTAACCAACCTGTAAGTTATTAATAAACTTATTGTAGTAAAACCTGTTGACTATATAGCAGGTTTAACTAAAATATGTTTTTTTAAAGAAAAGGTAGCACACAAATTATAATAAATACAAATACATGCAAAAGATGATGTCGGTGAACACTGACACACTCAAGTTACGACATGGTACATAGTTGCTGTTCACATCAATGACTGCATATATTGCATGCATGTTCAATAAATTGGAAACAAAACACACTTAATACAAACCTTCACGGAACTCTATAAATCAAGCATACACTTTATATGACTTACATTACTAGATACTTTCTTAAATACAATGGTACTGAAATGTTGCCGAATATGTATGACGATATTTTGAATGTCCCACAGTCTGGCTATTGCAAATCTATATCATGTACAGACCTAATCATGCAATTTTAAAGCTTAAATAAAATTCAAGCAAACATGATATGCTTTAAGGTAGATATATCTAACTTAAGTTTTGTATAATTTGTATTGTGTTTATCAATTGTTTGATTTACTTCGGTTTATAAACAATCTGTATTTCTGATAAACTAAAGTGTACATTATATATTCCTAATGATGTCATATATTAGCCATCACACAACTAAATAATACTATTTGACTAATTTTACATTACTACTGATAAAACGCCAACAGTAGTTCTCTAAAGAAACATTAAACAAAATTAAACTATATTTGAAAAATGAACCAATTAGAACGGCACGGCAAAATGTTGTCTTTCAAACAAGAACTAAAATAATTTTATATTACACACACCTGCCTGCCCGCCCGCCTGCCCGCCCGCCCGCCCGCCCGCCCGCCCGCCCGCCCGCCGGCCCGCCTGCACTAATACTGAATAAACTACTATTGCGCCCATACCATTAACAATTTAAGCTCGAAGGTCCATCACACAAAATTTGTAATCATAAACAGGGACAGGCAAGAGTCAACACTGGAGCATGAAGAAGTTATGGTGCAATGCAATTTCAAACAAATAGGTTTAGCATTTTTATGAAAAGTGGCTATAGTTTCAGAAGATTAAATGAAGTAACTTGTTGAGTAGAAAGAGCACGGTATGTAGCAGTAGCCAATTTGAATTTGATTCAACATACAACAGCAAGCCAGTGCAACTGCACTGCTGATGAGAAAGGGGGTCTTAAGTTCCATGTGAGTAATTCTGTATACATTTGAGTTTAGTGCAAAACAGGTCTGTGAAACTTAATATGTGGTTCACTAACATAATGGAATATTCTGATACTGTTAGTACAATCTGTGAGTAATAAATGATTGCCACAAACACTTTGACTGTTTCATTTCGTTTCTCACTGGCCCCATGTTCTAATCTGCCCATACAAAGTGCACAAGTAGTAATAGCTAAAACGTGTTTATAGTTCTGACACAAGATGCCTCACCTTTTCAAGAAACCAGCCCGCAGCCATGTGGGAGTTATCATGACGGACGTGCAACTTCTTCAAGTTGCCTACATTCTCAGCCTGCACCTGTTGTCAAAGTTCACATCCGTTACACAGTTTAGAGTTCAGTAGTATTATTTCCGTACATGGTTAGTTTTTCAACAGAGTATACCATATGGTAAATTTTGCAATATCATTGGTTGAATAAAATGATTTACATAGAGATAAGTGCCAAAAAAGTATAGTTATAATATAGTAATTTGAGTATAAGTAAGTTTAACAACATATTTGTAATAAGAAATTAGATAAATCTGACACGATTTTCTCACTGTATGAGTATTTTGTTTCCTTTACATTATGTTAGTATAATATGCTGGACTACTATTAGATTGAAACTTTTCAAAACATCCTTGGTTTTTCTGATGCTTTAATTACTATGGTCAAAATCCCTCCACATTGCATACATTACTTTTGTAGTGTTTCTTCACAATGGAATACAAAAACTAGTCCTTACTAACTTCCCCACACTATATATTTTCTACATTACCAATAGAAGCGCTATGGAAAATAGGGTCTGTTTTATCAAATTGAGCACATACCGATCAATGCACTTACACTGCTCATGTACACTTATTGATCAGTAACAGTCCAAAAGACATTACTTGTGTTAACATTTTAAACTATCCACACCAAAACAATTCCACAGTTTTCCTGGTGCACATGAACAGTTCCTGCAAATCATCAAACATGATAAAACGTCTGCATGAATCTTTCTAAAAGGAATCCCATTTGAAGAACGATCATTACTTGAAATGTGTCAGTTTTCCCCTTCTCAAATGGGTCTTTGTGGTTGCTATTCTTGAGTTCAACTTCTTGAGTTATTCCGTACTTTCCAGTCATCTTAATGAACACTCGTGCATCCGTCCCTGCATATGATCGATCTCCAGTCTTAACTGTCAGTTTATAGAGCAGCAGTTTACCTTTATTACCATCATCGGAACCTGCAGATAAGCAGAAAAAAACAAGTGATCTAATAATGATTATATTTGTTATATAATGGTAGACATTTGCCTCATTGTGTGAAGTGGAAATGCATCTGAACTGACAAGTTGCACCACTGGTGGATAGTTTAACAATAATCATTCAAGTGACAAATGCATTCAGGAAAAAACATAGACATGTGCCTAGTCTTCTTCATAGCACTATAACTAAGAAACAGTTTATACATTACCCAGGCATAGCTGTTCATTTAAACACTTGAATTCCTCTGGAAAGCTTTCAGATACAGAGAAAGTACTGTACAAAATGCTTTTTATTCCTATGAATTCAGCATAATGTCTATAGCCAAGAATTGTTTTCTGTGGCTAGTTGAATAGGAATTATCTGGAGAGAACAAAACTACCCAGGCTACAAAACTGCAGCTAGAATATTTGTACACACACACCCACACACCCACACCCACACCCACACACACACACACACACACACACACACACACACACACACACACACACACTACACACACGTTCACAAACATGTAAAGGTATGCTCTTATATAGCACATAATCTATTCCACAGAATTGCTTTTAAAAGCCAATTTCACACTTCGTCCCATGGTAAACCTATTCAATAAACATCATCTGGTAATCATTCAGCTATGCTGCAATCAATGCATGAATACATTTTACACGCACATACACCGGTAGCTAAGTATACATTCACAAAACAAGTGAACTTTCCCAATATTAAAAAATAGCAGCAAGAGAATTTAAACCTGGAATCTTTAGTTTGATGTTCTAACTACTGTGCCAATGTGTACACATATACACACCAACCCATCCACCCACCCACCCACCCACCCACCAAACACACACACACACACACACACACACACACACACACACACACACACACACACACATGCCTCCACCCATACACACCTAGACATGCATGCACACCATACATAAATGGCACCAACACAAGACAAGTCGATGTCATTTGAATCACCTTCATCCACTTTGCTTTTACTTCTGGGTCCAGCCAACTTTTCCCCCTTCCGCAATGGGAACAGCTCCTTAACTATTTCTCCCTCTTCATCACCCTCGCGCTTCAGCCATTCTCCACACGGGAAGATGTACTTCTCTTTATTTTCTGTCGCAACAAGTGTCACCTAAACAACAAAGATACATGATTTATAAAGAAAGTATTTTTCGTAGTCGTCTGAGAAAGTAGCGGTTGATGTATGGAATTCCCAACATCTCTCAACCAGCCACTGCAGGGACAAATAGTTTGCGCCTGTCTTGACATGTTCTTGCCGGTGTGAGACCTCTATTTGTTCCCCGAGAGAGTGTCGCTAGTAACTTGCAAAAGCCAGCGGCACTTCAACAATTTTTGCTAGCAGCTTCCATGAAATGTACAACTGCACGAAACATGATACCGGATCGGCCGTCGCCCGGGTTACCAAGGACCACGCTGCTCGACCTCATCTTCCATTGACAGTGAAAAAGAAGACAACTACTGACAATTGGACAATGGAATGTCAGGACTCTCCTCGACCGAGAAGGAGCTAACCGACCAGAAAGACGTACGGCACTAGTAGCAATGGAACTTGCCAAATACAACATCGACATCGCCGCCCTATGTGAAACAAGGTTCTGGTAGTCTCAACGACTTGGAATACTCTTTCTTCTGGAGTGGCAAACCCGAAGGAGAAAGAAGGGAGGCCGGAGTGGGCTTTGCTATCAAAAAGGATATCGTCACAAAGCTGACAGAAATGCCACGGCCAGTAAGTGACAGAATCATGACGATGAGACTACCTCTGAGAAAGGACAACTTTGCTATAATTATCAGCGTGTATGCTCCGACAATGACAAACCCAGACGAAAACAAGGAGGCCTTTTACAACCAGCTGGCAAGTGTGCTCAGTGGCATCCCTCGTACAGATAAGCTACTGCTGATAGGAGACTTCAATGCGAGGATAGGAAGAGACAATGACAAGTGGCCCTTGGTCATGGGCAAACATGGGATTGGGAAATGCAACTCCAATGGCGAGCTTCTACTGGCTCTGTGCTCTGAGTTCGAACTGGTAGTGACGAACACCATGTTCAAGCAGAAGGATGAACGCAAGACTACCTGGATGCATCCTCGTTCCAGACACTGGCATATGATCGACTTCATAATCACGAGGTGTCGGGATAAGATGGACATCCACAGTACCCGAGCCATGCATGGAGCAAACTGTTGGACCGATCACCAGATGCTGAGGTCAAAAGTGGCTTTCAGAATACGACAAAAGCACAGCAGGCAAGGAACAAGTAAGCCGACCAAGCTCAACACAGCAAAACTAAGTACCACCAGCCATAGGGAGAGTTTTGAGCAGGAGATGGACAGTACTCTCGCCCAATGGGAGGAGAAGGAAAACTCAACACCAGACGAGAAATGGGCAGCTCTGCAGCAGGTTGTGTACAACACAGCCAAGACATATCTTGGCAAGCCAGACAGAAAACACCAGGACTGGTTCGACCCCAACGACCAGGAGCTACAAACTCTTATGAGCAGAAGAGACCAAGTCCACCAGAGAGTGTTGCAAACCAGGAGCACTAGATCCACCACTGCAGCATATAAAGACGCCTGCAGACTGCTACAAAAACACACCCGTGCACTGAAGTCAGACTGGTGGGAAAGGAAGGCAGTGGAGCTGCAGAGAGCTGCTGACAGTAACAACATGAAGGGCTTCTACAATGGACTGAAGGAAGTGTGGGGACCCAAAAAGAAGGGACCTGTTCAACTGAAATCAGCAGATGAAATGGAGACCTTCTCTGACAGCAAGAGAGTTGTGGCAAGATGGAGTGAACACTTCCAGAATCTACTCAACGTCCCTGGAGACATAGATCACGAAGCTTTGGACAACATCCCGCAGCGCATTATCAAGACAAGCCTAGATGAGATTCCAACTATGGATGAGATGGCTAAAGCAATCGCCGGTCTGAAAGATGGCAAAGCACCTGGAGGAGATGGAATTCCTGCAGAAGTATGGAAGCACGGAGGAGACAATCTGTTCAACAGACTGCACCAACTAATCACCAATGCCTGGGAGGTGGGTTCTGTACCACAAGCATGGAAGGATGCCAGCATTGTAACCATCTACAAGAAAGGTGATCGAACAGACTGTGGGAACTATAGAGGAATCTCTCTTCTTTCCATAGCAGGCAAGATCTTCGCCAGGATCCTACTCAACAGACTATCTACCCACATAACACCAGAGGTAGTTCCAGAGACTCAATGTGGCTTCAGAGGTAACCGGAGCACCGTGGATATGATATTTTGTCTTCGACAACTACAAGAAAAGTGCCTTGAGCAGGACCGACCACTGTACATGGTATTTGTCGACTTCAGTAAGGCGTTCGATACAGTTGGGAGGACCGGGCTATGGCAGATACTGAGGAAGTATGGATGCCCAGAGAAGGTCACAACAATGATCGAGGCACTACATACCGGAATGATGGCAAATGTTAGTGTTGGAGGAGAAGTCTCGGAATCGTTCAGTGTCACAAATGGGGTCAAGCAAGGATGTGTACTGGCCCCCACGCTGTTCTCCATCTTCCTATCAGCAATGCTCGATGATGCTTTCCGAGACATGGGGGATGGCGTCTACATACAGTCCAGACAGAGCGCTGACCTATTCAACGTCGCACACTTCAGAGCGAAGACCAAGACTACTCGGATACTGATGAGAGAGCTGCTATTCGCAGATGACAGTGCACTGGTTGCACACTCTGCTGAAGAGATGCAGAATATAGTGGATGCTTTCTCCAATGCGTCAAAGAAGTTTGGCCTGAAGATTAACATCAAGAAGACCGAGGTGCTGTACCAACCCAACTCTACAAGAACCCGAGAGGAGGATATCATGGTTGATGGAAACAAGTTGAACTCTGTTCTGGAATTCACCTACCTCAGAAGCACTATATCAAGTGATGGATGCATTGACGATGAAATACAGAGGAGGATGGCCAAGGCTAGTGCATCTTTCGGCCGACTTCGCCAGAGACTCTGGAACAACCACCATGTGTCCATGCGGGTTAAAGGCAAGATATACTGTGCAATCGTGATGTCCACACGAAGCCGAGGCATGGACAGTGTACAGACGACAGGTGAAAAAGCTGCATGCCTTCATGATGCGACATCTGCGATCAATCATGAGGATAACCTGGATGGACAAAGTGACAAACAAGGAAATACTCGAACGGACAGGGCTGCCATCTATGGAAGATCTTCTGATCAGAAAGAATCTCCGGTGGACTGGACACCTCATGAGGATGTCACCAGACAGGCTACCAAAGCAGGTTCTCTACTCCCAACTGTCTTCTGGTCCGAGAAAGAGAGGGCGCCCTCGTCTCCGGTTCAAGGATACCATAAAGAGAAACCTGAAGCTGAGAGACATAAAGATCGACTCCTGGACATCACTCTCACAGCAGAGAGATAAATGGAGAGCAACAGTCAAGTGATGGAAGCAGTCTTTGTCGCTTCGCGACCGACAGCATGATGATGATGATATATAAGCAAACAATTCATAACGTTATCACTAGAATTGAGCTCAAAACATTTCACATTTCAGAAAAAGCTGTCACATAATTAGTTCAAATTAACAATCTGGAACAAATTTATCTGATTATTACATGCATATTTCAGATGTAACTCAAAATAAAAACAAACACTGTTGTATTAAATTGTACTAATATTAATTTGACATTATCAAATGGAGGAATGCCACTAGTTATTCCATGGAAAGATTCAATTTAATATTACCTTTTCCAGCAGCCATCCTGGAGCTAGACCACTGTTATCATGCTCAATCCTGAAACAGTTGGTGATGAGTATAAATAATTTGTGCTAGAAATTTTAAAGGATATATAAATCAGACCAATGTGCTATAAATAAATCAAAATGTAAACAATGTGTATGCCTCTCCTTCCTATGTATTTGTACTAGTATAAAATTCACGATTACAGCATATTTAATTACTATTTTGTATATTAGATTAAGCTTCAGTGCAGTTAGTAACAGTCACATTTGGAACAAGTGCATATTGATTACCATATATTGTCAGATACTAAAACTATACACTACACTAGCTCATTGTTATGCTCATCAATGTAATCAATACATTCATATCAAAACAACGTAACTGATTCTTGCTTGTCCAGATGAGAAGGTTTGGTAATAAACAAACTATGTCAACTGTACATACCTGATCTTTGAAATAGGCCCGACATCATTGGTCCTGATGTGAAATGTATCCTCTTTGCCTCGCTCAAAGGCGTTCTTCATTGTTGTGGTCCGTAGCTGCTGTTTCCTGGCAACTCCACATTTGCCATACAGTGTTATAAATACATTCGCATCGGTCCCAGCAAACCGTTTGTCTGCCGTAAACACACGTACCTCCCATTCTACAAAGAAACAAACATCACACATAAGTCACTTTGACAAAATGTGATATAGCATCAAGTGTAAAACAAAAAGATACATGAGACATTGAAGGAAACAAATTGAAAGGAAAAAAGTCATAGAAAAATATGTTATCACTACACTGTAATATGCATTTGAAAACCATGCATTAATTTAATATTAAACATAAAAATTAAAATTTGCACAGTAACATGTTACTGTTCTGTATTTCGTACAATTCTTATTGTTACTCTTGTGAACGACTGACAGACAGGTTATGGTCCAAACTACCATGGTACTCATTACTCATACTGGTTGGTACTCACCATTACATATTATACTACGATTGTCAGTCACATATCCCCTTTGCAGTCAATGATGAAGCTACGTGAGTGCTCCTGGTTTGGACAAATCACAAAATAAATGACGGTTCGAAGCCAGCTTCCAGATGTGAATTTTCATACAAAAACAGGCACATGCCCTGAAACATGACCATCTTACAAACACAGAAATATAACATACACATTTAAATATTCCTCACAAATTCTCCTCACCTATTTGCTCAATCTTTGTTCTCTGAGCACGGATGCGTGTCTTGACAGAGGAGAGCCACTGGTGGCATGGAAACACCCAGCACTCGTCTGTGGACATGTTTAACACCTGCACTTCCTCCAGGAACCAGCTGCTCAGATTATTGTCACGCTGAAATACATGCACAATGGTGTCACACGGTGGACATCTATTGATATATGTGGAAGGTAGAACAACAAGAGGCATGGAACACAGCAAATGAGTCGGGAGGACGAAATTGAACCATGAAATGTGAAATCTGTATTCGAAACATTGAAATAATAAACATATACTGGCAGAATAATTCAGTGCCAGGCATAGCTAGCCATGAGTTCCACAAATTACTCTTTGAAGTGGGATGATTCCCACAATGAAAACCACAGGTGGGATGAAGCACAACTGATTACATGAAAGTTTGGTTGATTCTTTTATCACTCCTGGCATGAAAGGGTAATTACTCTTAATGAAACAGTCATGGCTTTGAGATAAGCTACACAATCGAGTAAACAGATAGATAATTACCTCAATAGTGATGTGGCGGAATCCTCCCACATTGGGGCCCTTCAGGTAGAACACTTCACTGGTGCCGCTTACAAAACAGAAGTTTCCGGGTTGTCGCCGACATAGCTGTCTCTTCTTCATGTTCTGTGTCTTTCCATGCATTGTGATGTAAACCTGCAGCACATAATTTTTGCTTATTACTTATCAAATTATTACATTATTTATATAATTATTTCTAGAACACTGCAACAAAATAGTCCAATTTAAACAACAGTACCAGTACTTGTATTTCATTCACTAAACATCTATTTTGTAAAAAAAACTGAAATGTTACTAACGCTATTAGAAACATGGTAAAAGTGATATTTCATATGTAGTATTCCTGAATAAGTCAAGGTAATAATAACATTTACAATCTGCATATGGTCTTCCACAATACTACTGCCTATAAATAAAAGATTAAATGTATTACCTTGGAGACTAACATTCTGCAAACCATGGACTGCGGGCCAAATTTGGCATGTGGCCGGTTTCTAATTGGCCCACGAAACCCGCAATAAGAGTTGTATAAATTGTTAAGAACAGAAGGTGGGGGTCATGTTCTGTCAGGTCACAGGGTATGTTCATTGGTCGAGTTGTGCAGCTTAGACTAGTGTGAATGTGTGATATCAGAACTTTGTGAGTTTCATGCCAGGGCCATGGAATTGGCTCAGATTGAAGACGCAGTGTTTGGATTTCTGCTTTGCATTCTATCTAATATTTTTCTCGGACATTTGAATACATTGAATATCAACTTTTATGAAATATGCTGATTTATGGGAGAAAAGCTGGTTAGCAACATGTATACAAGACAATAGAAGTTTCCAAAAAAGCTATCAAATTCAAAATTCATATAACACCTTTATACAAGCTTATACATCTTACATTCACCAGATGAGTTTGCAGCGGAGACTATGTGCATAGCAAATAATTCAGTCTTTGTTGATACACTAGACAAGCAGTAGATTGCCTTCAGTGATCGATTTGCTGATTTTACTGCTGATATTTACAAGTTCATTTACCTGAAGTTGTCAAAGTTGTTGCAATAATGTGGAAGTGACAGGGGAATATCATACTTCAAAATCATAATTAATTATCTGAAAGAAGAACATTTCACAAAGAAAGACAATCTTGAAAAGTATATTACTGTATCAGAACATCAGGGAAACAAACACAAAACTGCTGTTGAATATGAACTGAGATAGATAAGCCATTTATAGAGAAAGACTGACTGACAAAGATAGCATAGAATACAGAACAATATGGTAGAGGTAAACTGCAATTAAAAGTGAATGGCAGAGTACTGTGATAGTTTGAAACAGTCTGTTGAGATGGTGGAACAGAATAAGTTGTGTGTCCCACGTACACCTTGCTGTGGAGTGTGAACTATAGTGGGAAGAAATATCAATCAGGGAAAGAATGCTCCGAGAAGACTCCTACTTTGCCACTGGTTCCTGCGTTGAGTCTGCTTCCTGTCCGCACAGTGACTTTGTACAGAGCCTCGTTCTTCTCCTCCTCTTCCTTCTTGGTTGGCTTCACCACTGGAGGAGGGGCGATATACTGAATCCGTGGCTTAGCCTTTGGCTTGGGCTTCAATTGTAGTCCTCTCTAAAAATATACATTGCAAATGTACAGGGACCGGTTTAATAAAGCAGCGTAAATTTACGCGCAATTATGCAGTCTACTGGTTGCTGCTAACAGCGACAGTCAATGTAGGTAACGGCCAGTTTCATTAGACCAATTTAGCATTTGTGTAACTAACTAACGATGTAGACTTGACCTAAGTCGCGGCAGGGAAACCCAATTCGTATAGCAGATATACAGCAAATACCAAGTTATGATTAGTGTAAAGGATATCCAGTGGAAACATTAAAAATAATTGAGAGTGGGTGTGTTGGGAGCATCAACGAACTTGGGGAACATGCCGTAAATATGTCAACTAGCGTAAACTTACGACATGGCGCAGCCTAAGTGCAGCTATGGAGTAGAATTGTGAAACACAACTAGCATAACTTTACGACAATTTAGGCTTTCATCAAGTTATCGCTCGCTAAGACGTCAGCTCTATGAAACCGGCCCGAGGTCAATAAGATAGATTTTACATTAAGCAGTGAGTACACATGTATTGGCTTGGGTGTACTTTCAGTGGTTCAATAGTTGCTGCTCCCGAAGCATGTGGTGTGAGTTTTTAATTGTCTGGTTGTTGGAGTTATGTTTGACCACAGAAAGTTGTTGTAGTTCACTCACCCTGGCCAGATGTTGTCTGTGTTCATCCAATGTACTGCACAGGTAACACTTGTTTATCATGCCTATAAAGACAAATTACAAATGATGTAGTGTTTTGTGTCAACCATTCTTGATCAAACAATGTTAAAAACAGTGGCAATCATACAATGTTCACAAACAAGTATTTCAAGGAAAAAACATAATTGTTATGGGACAAAATGATTAAAGTAGATCATATGGTAATTTGTAATGTCACAAATCTGATGACAATTTTACAAAAAGATTATTTTACCTAGCATGATTTTCACATCTGGATTGCTCAAAACATTTTACACTCCACTACCTGACAAACCAGTTTAAACACCATTTCAACTTCTCTGGGAAACCTTCAGCCATGCTGAAGTACTGTCTGAAAATCATACATTTACAAATATCCACCAATTGCCAAGTATTCGCTGAGTGAACTGGAGATGAATGAACTTGCCCCAGGTTCAAAATGAAAAAAACAGAATTCAATTCTCTCGATTAAAGGTCTGACGCTCTAACCACTGTGCCACAGAACAAAAAGACGTCTCACCACTAGAAGAGGTGTCTTCCCAGTCGTCTCCTAGAGGGCGCTTCCAGAAGATGTGATCCATCTGTTTCTGAGTGGTGAACATTGATTGTTTGTCGTCCCACGCTGTATTCACTGGGCTGTGCTCTTTCTCTTCCCATGCTTGAAAAACTGCAAAAATACAAAAATGCAGATTTGGGGTGAATTACACTGCAAATAATGCCAATCCCAGAATTCAAGTGGAACATAGTTTATGTAGGTATCTGACCACCTATCATTTGGATGGGTAAAACCCGTTTTGGACGGGAAGAAATATATCACTGGATGGGTGGTGGACGAGTAAAAAAATAAGGAGTAAAACAAGTCTTCAAGTCAGTCATGTTTTGAAAATGACTGTCACGTGTGTGTGTGTGTGTGCGTGCGTGCGTGCGTGCGTGCGTGCGTGCGTGCGTGACCAGCAATTAATATGCACATGTCTACCAAAAATGGTGACAAGTAAAAATTTATCCTGCCAAAGTCCTGAGGTGGAGTTGTTATTTTAAAAGTAATGTGATATTTTCAAATACATAATGTTATGTAATTTATTAGCTTTAAATTAATAGTGTTTATTTTAGGAATAAATTTGAATGGAAGACTGAATGTTTGAAATGACACATGTTGACTAGAGCTGCTCTAGGTTTTCATTTTGGTTACGTTTCATGAATAGCAAGGTAACCAGACTAGCACAACCTGAATAAATATGCTAGCATATATTATGAAATATACAGTGTTTGTTGTTGTTGTTGTTTGTTTGATTGTTTGTGGACCCACATATCTGCCAGTTTCGCACATATTGACCAGGCTGCAGTTTTTCATGTAATCTAGCAGGCCCACTTGAATGATTTGAGTATTTAGACTGTTTCTAAAAAAAATTGTGAACTTCGGAGGCTCAATATTACAAAAGGCTGCATGGAGTATGCTACCTATTGCTACACTCTAACATTCTGGTGCATAATGAAGGACACACTGAAACAATATAATACAGTTTTCAAACATTTTAGCCCGGGAGCCAGTCTTTATCCAGAAGCAACACTGTGGAAGTATGTGTTCCCTAAGATTTAACCCTGTTAGCGCATTCATCCTGGATGGGAACTCTGGGATCACAATTTTCACAAGTTCTAGCATGGATTACTTCCTTTTCCCCAGGTATCACTGGGTCTCTCAGCTATTACAGTGCAGATGTATTGGATAAATACTTTTGGAACTGACCGCAAGTTAGTAGGTGTGCAGGAGCACCCGTAAAAGCTGAAACACAGTCCAACTCACCTGGCCTTGGAGGATTCTGACTCATTACATGACTGAGCCGGGCTAAGTTAGCCTCCGTCTTCTTACTCAGATCCAACAGTGCCTTGCCATAAAGCTGGTTCTTTGTGTTGACAGTGCGAGCTATCTGTGGCTCACAATGTTGGCTTCTCGGACAGAATCTATGCCCGGCATGAGGGTAATGGTGTGGATAACTAACGCCATCTTTATATTCAACATAGCAGTGGTGGTGGTCGTCGTAAAATGCAGAACACATTTTGGCCTTTTATTTCCAAAACCGTCAACTTGGACAAACCCTAAAAAATAAAGAACTTAATTAGTTGACATTTTTAAAAGTCAAGTAGTTCTATATTTTGCATTGTAAAAAAATTAAAATATATTTTAAATGGAAAGCATATGGTTAGTTGTGATAACGTTCATAAAGATTAATGTAGCTATGATCTGAGAATGCATCTATCTGGGGATACATGCAGTTCAATAGCGTTCTGCTAAGATAATTAAAAGGCTCTTATAGCCTGCTCAGGGCTGTTATCTTGGCTCTTATCTTGCACAAACAGGTACACTTATAAAGTAAACACAATGTGCATTATTCCCTTGATCAGTTAATATCCACAGCACATGCAATGCAAAAACAATATCACTCATGACATGGTAAAAGATAATTTCATGCTTCCAGGGGGTGCTTGGTAGCATTTTAAATGTACAATTTGGGCCCATCTTGATTTCTTTTAAAAGTGATACCTCTGGACATTTACATGATTAATTCCATCATATTCGATCCCACATCATCCTAGGTATACTTATACACATTCAAAGCATTGCATACAAATTTGAGGCTATGGCTGAATATTCCAGTTTTCATTTGTTGTTTATGATTCTTTTTTAGGATGCAGAAAAAAACCTTATATGGGATGATTTCAAATCAAATGGAAGAATATTTGGAAAAAAGCATTAAAAAAATTGCAGCTTCATTAATATTTCATCTCCGTACTTGAAGGAAGCACCATTCAAATTTATTGTCAGAAAATTGTCAGAAAATGTTTTGTAATTTCATAAAATTGCAGTTAATTTCCTAGAAGACATTATTGCTCGTGGCCGTGCCAGTCCAGTGCATCGGCACTGCCACTCCCACAACGAATAGCTATAATTAGTATAAACATCATTTAACAAGATCTAACAAGATTGCCACCTAGAGAATCAACTCAAGATGGCAGGTGGACAAGGAAGCCCTTTGGCTTATCGAGAGTCCAACCTATCTATCTAAATGTACCCCGCCCTTCTTAGGTACATGTCAATTTTATTTTTGAACATATTAACACTACTAGCACTTACACAATCAGCCGATAATCTGTTCCATTCATTTACTGTTCTTTGTGAAAATGAAAATTTTCTAATATCTAATCTACATTGCTTCTTTGCTAATGTAACTCCATGTCCTCTAGTCCTTCTCTCTTCCTTGACTGAGAAAAAAATATTTCTGTCAATATTTTCATACCCATTCAATATTTTAAAAACTTCTATCTGATCTCCTCGCAGTCTCCTGGTTTCTAGTGTTGTTAATCCACATTCTCTTAGACGCATTTCATAACTAATATTCCTGAGTTTTTGTATCATTTTGGTTGCTCTTCTTTGTACTCTTTCTAGTATATCAATATCCTTCTTGCGATATGGCCTCCATGCCTGTATGCAATATTCTAAATGAGGCCTAACTATTGTTTTGTACAGTGGTATTATTAGTTCTTTTTCCTTGAACACTATATTTCGCCTAATTAATCCAAGAATTTGGTTTCCCTTCGCTGCTGCAATTGCACACTGTTCCGATACCTTCATATCAGCACTAATAGTTAACCCTAAGTCCTTTTCCTTTACGGTAGTATTTAGTACAGTATCACCCATTGTATATTGTGCATCTTCATTCCCATGTCCTGTGTGGAGGCACTTACACTTCCCATAATAAAACAGCATTTGCCACTTCTCAGACCATTCGGTCAACTTATCTACGGCTACGCTTACACGCTTAGATCTGCCGTATGCTGCAAATTACTTCAATCTATACTGTCTACAACACGCGATATTTCAACAAATAATAATTATGGCAATTCTGATACCAGAAAGTATGCAATCCACCCACTTCGAACTATTTTGCGGTGCCGATTTCATGACATTTGACTTGTTGTTTACAAAGCACGCTGTTGCTATCACGGAAGAGGAATCCGATTCGTCGTGCATTAATTTGAGCTAATCTGCAGCTATGGAAAACCAAACAGCCTTGACCCTTGCTTTTCGTTTTGTTCAGCGACAATTAATGAAAGGCTTTCAAAGGATGAACTATTGGTGTAGAGCTTCTAACAGAAAGGTTCTGAATATCTTTAAAAAATTGAAAATTAATTACGAAATATCGCAGTTAGTTGAAAAATAATCGGTAGGTGGCAGCACTATCGTGTAGATGCTGTTGTTTTGGGAAACTCTCGCCAGGTAATCAGTAGCGTAGCGATGAGGGGGGGGGGGGGGGGGGGGGGCACGGGGGTCGGGGGCCATGGCCTTCCCAATCCCGGAAAAAATAGGATAGCGGGGAACGGAGGACCAATAACTGGCTGCCTGATTCATAGAGTCGCAAAGTACAGAGGGTATAAGGATGCCTGTGTAAGATTTTTCAAATTTGCATAATTCAGAAAGTTTTTTTTATCTAATTTGCAACACGATTATGTATCCATACAGGTATAAATACCTATAAAGTTGTATTTATGCCTACCTACATCATTTACAAGTTACGTTTCTAAGTTAGAAATTCTCCACTTCTGTCGCTGGCTGCAGCCCAAGTAGTGACAGAGCAATGAAAATGTCATCAATCTCTAGGTGCATGATGATGGCTAATGTCTATTATGGACTCAAAATAATAGTTGCCCGGTTACTAGACTAGGGTCAAATTGCATTTTTTTCTTTTCTTGGCATCACTGTCGACAGGGATGAGTTGATTACGATTTCCTTTTCATTGTCTTTTTTCTTCCTCTCATTTTCCTCTCACTTTTCCGTCAGCAGTCCCCGGTTGCTCTTTTTGTCCATTCTTCTCCCAATCTTTCTATGTCACTATTAATGCAACCTCCCATCGCAATTTCGGTCTTCTTCGTCTCCATTTCTCTTTGCCTTTTTTTCATCTCCCATTCTTTCCACATGACCATGCAGCCCATATACTCTTCACCAATTTCGTCTTAGCACTGTCCGTCATATACGTTATGTATATGTATGTATGTATGTATGTATGTATGTATGTATGTATGTATGTATGTATGTATGTATGTATGTATGTATGTATGTATGTATGTATGTATCTATGTATGTATGTATGTATGTATGTATGTATGTATGTATGTATGTATATATCTATATATTTATATATATATATATATATATATATATACATATACATATACATATACATATACATATACATATACATATACATATACATATACATATACATATACATATACATATACATATACATATATATATATATATATATATATAGCACGGTAAATGTACACTTCAAATTAATAAGTGAGTTGGGTTTGAATTGTACATACACACACACACACACGCACAAGCACGCACACACACACACTCACACATACACACACGCACGCACGCACATGCGCACTCACATACACACACGCGCACACGCGCGCACACACACACGCACACACACACACACACACACACACACACACACCGATGTACGGATGTCGGATGGCTCCCTCCAATGTAAAACCCTGGCTACGCGGGGGGAGGACACGGGGGTCGGGGGCCATGGCCTTCCCAATCCCGGAAAAAATAGGATGGTGGGGAACGGAGGACCAATAACTGGCTGCCTGATTCATAGAGTCGCAAAGTACAGAGGGTATAAGGATGCCTGTGTAAGATTTTTCAAATTTGCATAATTCAGAACTTTTTTTAATCTAATTTGCAACATGATTATGTATCCATACAGGTATAAATACCTATAAAGTTGTATTTATGCCTACCTACATCATTTACAAGTTACGTTTCTAAGTTAGAAATTCTCCAGTACACTTCAAATTAATAAGTGAGTTGGGTTTGAATTGTACATACACACACACGCACACGCACGCACGCACACGCGCACACACATACACACACGCACGCACACGCGCGCACACACACACACACACACACACACACACACACACCGATGTACGGATGTCGGATGGCTCCCTCCAATGTAAAACCCTAGCTACGCCACTGCAGGTGTAGGGATTTTTCAGCGATAACTATTATAATTATATATAGATATATCTATCACTATTTAGGGCTACTAAAGCCATGCATATATGCAAATACGTACATAATCACAAGGAGGGTGTTTACCCGGTTAAGAGACTATAACCAGTATGGAAGGTTTCCTATGCAATTTATATGGTAATTTTAGGGCCATCTGGCTGAGGCAGAGGACCAACCCTGGTATTTTGGGACGCTACCAGGGGAGGGAAAGTTCACTAGCACTGCAGGCTCGTCTATGCTAATTTCTAGGGCCATCTGGTTTAGGAAGATGCTCCACTTTATTGTTGTTGGGGGAAACCACAGGGTGCAGAGTCCGCTGGCACCCTGCCAAGATTTCTAGGGGTAGACGCGCTGGACAAAATATTAGGTAAGGCGTCTAGCGTCTGTCCTCGGGCTACAGTACCACTAGTATAAATAGGGAGTATTTTAATGATTCGGAGAGACTTCTGGGGCCTATTACCGGGGGAACATGTATTGTTCACCCCGGGACACGCGCTCCAGAGCACACTGCGACAGACTTACTGTCACAGAATATACGATGTGTGTGTCATATTGCACGGGCAGACATCTGGGGCCTATTACCGGGAACGCCTACGCTGTTTACCCCGGGACGCGCCGCTCCAGAGGGCCCTGCGACATGCTTGCAGTCAAGACACATACTGTGTGTTATTGACGGGCTATACTGTGTGTTATTGACGGGTTGACTACTGGGGCCATTTGTCGGGGAACACACACATACGCTGTTCACCCCGAAACACGCCGCTCCAGAGCGCCCTGTGACAAAGATACTGTCACAGTACATTGTGCTGAAAGAAGTTGTGCCGTACGAGGCATATTGTGCTCTGATTGAGGAACCACACCACACCTGTGGGTGAGTTCTTTGCTTGATCGCGTGTCAAACACGCTGTCAGTACCGTCACATTTGTATTGTGTTTATATTGGTTTAGTTAGTGAAGTATTTTAGTGAGTGTCTTAGATTTGTACTGGTAGGATTTTGATGTAATAAACTGTAGAAACCTTATATATATTGTTGGTGTTAGACTGGTTAGACTGAGTGAGTGAACGTGTGCCCGAGTCCGCCACTAGACGCCTCCGTGCCGACCGCTCGCGCCAAACGATACGATTTGGTGGCGGGGTGTTATCCCGCAAACGCTACAATTTGGTGGCAGCCGGGGTGGGATTTCGGTAGATAAACCTGACCGTATTCCTCTACGTTCCGTAGTAACGGTTTTTGGTTAATCTATCTTGAAAATCTCACTTGAAAGAACTCACACGGGCCGCACGTTTACTTGCTTCAGATAGATTAAAGTAGAATAGTTTAGTGAGAAGTTATTTCTCTGGTGGCAGCAAAATAAATACGTAAAATGTTAAACTCGTAGTGATAATTCCTCAGTGGCCGATGTTTATTTTCGGTACACTGGACACTGTCTGCAATGGCAGGGGGCCATCCAACCCGGCAGATGAAAGGCCACTGTTTACAGCTTGTCGCCCTGTGGACAAAGCTGGCTACAGGCTGGCTAATGACGGTCAGTGGGTCAGCAGACACTCACTAGATAGTGGTTCTGCTAATGACCCCTTGAGCCGTGATGCAATCGACAACACAGCAGGTCAATGGTTGTCCTCTCTTCCCAGCATCAGGTTTTCAGGGCCAGCAACTCAGGCCATGGTAGATCGTTTCTTCAGGGGATAGCTGGATGTTTTGAAAAGATGTTATATCTGATATAATGTCAAGTTACTATTATAGGTGTTTGCTTAGTTATAGTTTCATGGAATTAGGGTATACAGTAGAATGTTTGGCGGATTCTGGATTTGATGTATGGTCATGTAGAAATAACGGCTTAATTCGCTGTCTATGACAGACAGCGCTAACACATATTATCATCAGGATATGTCACACCCAACTGAGAATGATATTCGGCAATGGTATGTTTGATTGCCTAAGAGAGATTCACAAAACACGAGGTCTGCTAGACGCAGAGCCGGACATGACAAATGTCACGGTGTAATCGTTCAGATGATTTGTAAGATTCACAAAACAGGAGGTCTGCTAGATGCAGAGCCGGACCTGACAAATATTTCGGTGTAATCGTTCATATGGTTTGTGAAATAGTCACAAAACGCGAGGTCTGCTATAAGCAGAGCCGGACATGACAGATGTCACGGTGTAATCGTTCATATGATTTGTGAGATAGTCACAAAACGCGAGGTCTGTTACAAGTAGAATCGGACAATACATATAAGTCGGTGTAATCGTTCATATGGTTTGTGAAATAGTCACAAAACGCGAGGTCTGCCCCGTGCAGATCCGGACATGACAGATGTCACGGTGTAATCGTTCATATGGTTTGTGAGGTAGTCACAAAACGCGAGGTCTACAGTTTGTAGAACCGAACATCACAAAACACGAGGTCTGTGACAAACAGAACCGAACATGACAAATGTTACGGTGTAATCGTGTCTACCCTATGTCGTTGTAACCAATTATTTTCAACACATGAAAGTTTGGTTTCAAAGATTGTTTAAAAATAAGTGATTGTTTTCGTTCAAGCACTTTCCAACAAAAAGTTCCTGCACATATCTGCCCAGTCAAAGTGGACGGAATCACTTGCTGACATGGACAGCTATATTTATTTTATCATCATCATCATCATCATCACCATCGTCATTGCTATGATGCCATATACAGCTTTCAACTTTCTGCGTTTTATGTCATCATCACTTCGAATTGTTCATCTTCTCATCCTGATTTTTGCCAGCTAGGTCTTGAAGCATAGTTCATGCATTTATTTCAATTATAGAGAGTAGTCTTGGTCAAACAGAAGTAATTTGACCAGCCAGTCAGTGAACTGGTCATTGTGGCTGTTTCGGGCTGTGAGACCATCTGGTTAGATTATGTCAACACACAGCATGGCTGCAGTCTAGGGGTCAATGACTGGCCCAGTGGTGTAATGAGAGAAGTTAACGAGTATCAACATAGTTCTGTTCAGGGCAGCTTCTGGCTTAATAGATATTTAATTGGCACAGGGTGTGTTCTGCTAAACAGAATAGGATGAAGTTGATTAGAGTTAGTTTTCATGTGTTAGCTCTTGTTGGTCATATATATAGATATCTTGGAAGATTATACTGTTACATACACAGAGAAACTATACTAGAAGAGTTAGTAGTGCATAGGCCTGAGAACAGTATCTCAGCCGTAGTTGGCCACAAGGAATCTGTATCACAGGGCAGCTTCAAGTCCCTAAGGTGCAGACACTGTCTGATGGCAGAGATAGCGATTACCCTGGTCAGGCCAGGCGACCTTAATGGGCACATTCTGTGTCTGAGGGCAAGGATATGATGAAGTTCTATCTTTGTGGATGTGACAAGGGTTGTCCGTTATTCTCCTGGTACATGTCAGTGCTGTGACATGTCAAGCAATGGCGAACGATGTATGACCACGACGGTCATATGACATTAATTATGGCAAACACCATAACAGTGCTGCGTACGAGATACGTACACAAAAAAATGCAGGAACCAGAATTCATTCTGGTCAAACCTGCAGCGTTATCTGCAAAGAAGATGGAAGAAGACGCAGGAACCAGAATTCATTCTGGTCACAACCTGCAGCGTTATCTGCAAAGAAGATAGAAGATGGAAGAAGACGCAGACGAGATTGAGCTGAGCGTCCACTACTAGCGGTGAACTGACGTGCGTCTACCGTGCGTCCATGAAGTGGGTTACGACGGAGGATACCATCGGCTCAACAGATGCGACTGACGATCGCGTAATGGAAGCCACATCAACCGGACATGAACATTTGTGAAAAGTGAACATTTGAGTATAAATTGTATGCTTTCTTTTTCAGCATTGTATTGATTATTATAATGTTGCATGCATGTTACCTGTTATAATTTCGGGACGAAATTTTAGTGGGGCGGGGGTAATGTAGGGATTTTTCAGCGATAACTATTATAATTATATATAGATATATCTATCACTATTTAGGGCTACTAAAGCCATGCATATATGCAAATACGTACATAATCACAAGGAGGGTGTTTACCCGGTTAAGAGACTATAACCAGTATGGAAGGTTTCCTATGCAATTTATATGGTAATTTTAGGGCCATCTGGCTGAGGCAGAGGACCAACCCTGGTATTTTGGGACGCTACCAGGGGAGGGAAAGTTCACTAGCACTGCAGGCTCGTCTATGCTAATTTCTAGGGCCATCTGGTTTAGGAAGATGCTCCACTTTATTGTTGTTGGGGGAAACCACAGGGTGCAGAGTCCGCTGGCACCCTGCCAAGATTTCTAGGGGTAGACGCGCTGGACAAAATATTAGGTAAGGCGTCTAGCGTCTGTCCTCGGGCTACAGTACCACTAGTATAAATAGGGAGTATTTTAATGATTCGGGGAGACTTCTGGGGCCTATTACCGGGGGAACATGTATTGTTCACCCCGGGACACGCGCTCCAGAGCACACTGTGACAGACTTACTGTCACAGAATATACGATGTGTGTGTGTCATATTGCATGGGCAGACTTCTGGGGCCTATTACCGGGAACACCTACGCTGTTTACCCCGGGACGCGCCGCTCCAGAGGGCCCTGCGACATGCTTGCAGTCAAGGCACATACTGTGTGTTATTGACGGGCTATACTGTGTGTTATTGACGGGTTGACTACTGGGGCCATTTGTCGGGGAACACACACATACGCTGTTCACCCCGAAACACGCCGCTCCAGAGCGCCCTGTGACAAAGATATTGTCACAGTACATTGTGCTGAAAGAAGTTGTGCCGTACGAGGCATATTGTTCTCTGATTGAGGAACCACACCACACCTGTGGGTGAGTTCTTTGCTTGATCGCGTGTCAAACACGCTGTCAGTACCGTCACATTTGTATTGTGTTTATATTGGTTTAGTTAGTGAAGTATTTTAGTGAGTGTCTTATATTTGTACTGGTAGGATTTTGATGTAATAAACTGTAGAAACCTTATATATATTGTTTGTGTTAGACTGGTTAGACTGAGTGAGTGAACGTGTGCCCGAGTCCGCCACTAGACGCCTCCGTGCCGACCGCTCGCGCCAAACGATACGATTTGGTGGCGGGGTGTTATCCCGCAAACGCTACACAGGTAATGGCACCTTAATGTCGTCTTACCCCTGCTCGCTCAAATTAGTCAATGGAGTGCAGCCATATCACCGTGCCCGACACGTCTCTCGCCTCTAATAGAAACGTAGTAGGTAATCAGTCACACACAAAGAAACACTTCAACGGTCGCCTGATCGAGGGGAATATAAATGTGTTACGACACCTGCGATTCGGTAACTGGTAACAGTTATTTATTTATTCATTCCAATGTGGCATTCAATAAACTCAATATTGATCAGGTGATTTTAAAAGACGAACGCGGGAGCACATGTGTCACTGTCATCGTGTGTATACAGTGCACTGCCGATGTCGAGATCGACACTATTATTGACACGCCGCGAATAGTTAGCGAGCCTTGTCTCAAGGCAGCCACACTCTCGATTTTATTATCGTCCGACCTTTGTAAATTATGGCAGTTTAGAAGTGGTCGTGATTACTTTGTCCTTCAGACAAATAGACTCGGAAAACAAATTTTGGTGCTGGGGTTGTCTTTACGACGGTCGACATACTAAACTGACACGACTTGATTCGTCGTCAACAATCATCCCAAACCGGAAATCGAACATCGGAATCGCCATTCGGAAGACCGTATGCCATCTTGAAGTCTTGCACGTATCTGTGCGTGAACTGTCTCATTGGCTGATTGTGGTCCGATTAGAGTGATAACTGCCAACAATTAAGTATCTACCACCTTAACAAGTATGGTATATTCTAATAACCTGCCTTAGACATCTATAACCATGCATGGTCGGATTCACTATTGTGAAAATCAAGGTACCATTACAGTCACAAACAACTGCAGACGTCTCCAGTGGTTGTTCTTTCAATGGTATCTAATAGAGCGATGGTTTCATCTTAGAGAATTCGAATTTCCATACCTGTCACATTTTGCAACGGCTCGGTTTTTGGAATTGTGAAACGAATCTTATCAAACACAAGTTTAAGTGTGTTGCATATTTTATTACCAGCCACCCGCTGCATCTTACATGGTGCGCATGCGCATTCCCGATATCTAGCGTATCACGTGTCCAAGTGTAGGGTCTATCTCACACGTAGTCCAAGTAGGGGGAACCAATACACTACAGTACCCATTAGTTGAACAAACTTAACTATGCATATATTTGCGTAATTGATCCATTTAGAGTTTACTATTGATGGAATAGCATGTGCGCACAACCGGACGGCGTAGTCTTGTGAAGGGAGGGGGCAAACGTACAGTTGGAAGGGCTGAGCCGTAGCTTCAACACGACGCGATATCGGAATGGAAGGAGTTGCAAGTTTTCATTCAATATATGTTCTCGGCGACATTCAAAACTCCGGAAAGTCCATGGCGGGACGTGCAAGTACGAAGCGAGCACTTTCGCTTCAAAGCGTGTATGTGATGCATTATTCTAATAAAATTCGGGGTTAACTTTCAACTGCTGACCTAGTTTTTTCTCGGAATTCGTGGTAATGAATATATCGAATGGATGAGGATTCACGGAGAACTACCACACTTAGTAATCTGTACACACATATCAACGGACCAAATGCTTGCAAGACTCAATAGTATAGATGGCATGAAGATGTTTAATGTTTATCACGGTGCGTTTTGGGATTCGCTATTTCGCTCGTGTCTATTATCTATAAGTCTATCCACGCTTCGTTAGATTGCACAACGCTTCAAAACAAACAATCCATCACTTCTTTGGTTTTTCAGTTTTGTTTTACTTAACGAACTGATCCATCGATTGACGAAAAAGGCACCGTCAGCAATCAATCAATCATTTAGATAAGATACACATAATTATTATCTTATTAACATGACTGACAGATGCACAGTGAAGCCATGGAAGGAATCTGCATGCCGGCCACCCAACCTCCAATCCCTTTCGGGAAGGAGGAGGTGTGATTTTCCAGTGCTTCAACTCTCCTCCCGACCATGGTTATCTAAAATAAATTACAACGATCTACATCTCATAAAACACGAACATTAAATTTAATGTCCGACAATTACGAATAAAATCACTGTCACTTAGGCTTAACAGCTACTTCGTCAACTCGATCCGAATCTGACGTTTCTGCCATTTCGATCAACGTTCTTTAAGAAAGCCTCTTCGAGTTCCAATCCGATGGCCGTGTCGCAGGAGTTGTATAGTTTGTGGTGCACATCTCGATGTCATTGTGGCCGGTTACTACAACAACTTTGATGCGATTAAATAGTAAGGGTATATTAACAACGAACAAACAGAGATGGCGAAGGAGAAAACGACGAAAAATGAAATACACTGACCTTCCACGGATCCATTTCGACTATGTATACATAATAATAATAATAAAAGCATTTATATAGCGCCATAAATCCAAGTTACCTTGTTCGAAAGGGCTGTTACAACATATCATAGAAAGAAACTAAAAGTAAAAAATCATAAAACATGGCATCAAATATCGAAATAAATTATCATAAAAATACATATACTAATAATAATAATAAAATACTTATAATAATAATAATAGTACATATTATGATTGTAAAAATACTAAAAACAGCTCTGAATAATAAATAAATAAGTAAATCCTAAAAACTTAAAACGTCCGTTAGTGTTCAGTGTTCATGAGTAAAAAGCTCTTTTGAATAAATAAGTTTTAAGGAGTCTTTTGAACTGGTATAACGAATCACATGTTCGCATATTGCGTGGTAGATCGTTCCATAAGTGAGGAGCAGCGATGCAGAACGCTCGATCACCGAACTGGCGGAGATGTGCCCTGTTTACAACCAGTAGGGACTCTGATGACGACTGCAGTGTTCTGATTGGCTGGTAGAACTCGAGCAGATCGGAGAGGTAGCTAGGCGCAAGTAGATGACTGGCTTTGTACGTTGTTAGTATGATCTTATACTGAATGCGATATCGCACGGGGAGCCAATGGAGAGTCTCTAAAATTGGTGTTACGTGGTTGTAACGATTAGCTTTCACCACAACTCGAGCTGCTGCATTTTGTGCTCTCTGCAGCTTGTCTAATAGCAGGTCCGGTAGGCCGTAGAGGAGGCTGTTTCCGTAGTCGATTCGCGATATAACGAGGGCGTGGACCAAGAGTTCAGTAGCGTGCTGTGTCAGGCAATCTCTTATTGCACGAATTCTATGTAGATGGTAATACGCTGCCTGGCACAACTTCGACACTTGGGATTTCATGTTGAACGCACTGTCAAACATAACGCCCAGGTTGCGAGCGATGGTAGTTGGTTTGAGGATGCTGTCACCGATGACAACATCAGTCAGGTTGTGTTTGCCAGCCGAACTTGGTGTGGTGAATACCAATACTTCAGTCTTGCTGTCATTAAGCTGAAGCCGATTATGAAGCATCTGACACTCTACGCGTTGTTGGGCGGAAACCGCAATCACATGACCACTAATTGTGCGAATCCGCAACTGCGCAAAGTGCAACTTCCTGGTAATGTTGTGTCCTTTCATGCATGCGCTAATTCTTACGTTTCCTGTGGTGTGAGTGTGAGTGAGTGTGAGTGTGAGTGTGAGTGTGAGTGTGAGTGTGAGTGTGAGTGTGAGTGTGTGTGTGTGTGTGTGTGTGTGTGTGTGTGTGTGTGTGTGTGTGGCGTGTGTGTGTGTGTGTGTGTGTGTGTGTGTGTGTGTGTGTGTGTGTGTGTGTGTGTGTGTGTGTGTGTGTGTGTGTGTGTGTGTGTGTGTGTGTGTGTGTGTGTGCGTCACATGTTCATTCATGTATTTGCCTTCTTAAAACTGACCTTTTATCGTTGAAAGTAGACTTTTGGGACACTATCCCCGAGTAAAAATACTGAAAACAAATGAGAGCGTACATGCATATGTACAGAAGAGTGCGCGTGCATGTGCATGCCCGCAACTGTGTGCATGTGTATATTGGAATAAATGCGGAGTGAATCCACTTTAGATTTCACAATAGGCGTATATTTCAACTTCCTTCATATCCAGAAAAATTTGATCAAAATAATTTCTGAAATGTTCACGGTTTTTTAAAAAGATTGACCGACAAAAAGTCCGGGAAAGTTCGTTCAATTGACATACCACATTTTCCCAGAAACCATTTTCCATTCTGCCATCCCATCATTTCTGCTAGATCCAGAGAGTGATTGGTCGTGATAACATCATTAATTTAATTACACTTGTACCAGTACAGAGAAAAAACCTGAGATCGGTCTCAGTTTGACAGCTGTGATACCTCGCTGACTGCACAAAAACGGCACCTCTGTCTTGTGAAAACGGGGGACATAGCTACAATTAGGGGAACTGAGCCGTAGCTTCAGGACGACACGACATTGGGAGGTTTTAAGACTTTTCGCGGCCACATTTATAAGTTCTCGTTCGTCGGAAATTTACATCGGAAGACAATACTTGAACCCGGCGGAGGGGGAATGCATTTGATACCTGTTCGCGGCGACCTTCAAAACTTCAGATTTTCTAATGCCATTTTAATATGCGATAATAAAGGTTTTAGTAATACATTAGAAACCTCTAGTGGCAGCAGTGTAAACTTTTTGCAAGAAGTATGTCACTTATATGTTTGACGTATATTTCATTTTTAATATGGGATAAAAACACATCTAGAGACATTTAGATAAGAAGTCACTTATCTTGCAAAGGCAAGACAATTTTTTGTTGAATTACCGAATTAAACAAACACAAGCAGTTCAAAATGAACTTTAACTGTATTCTGACAATCCTAATTTATATTTCCGTATAAAAAGTGATGAAATCCTGGGATCAAGTCTGACAACATTAATACGTTTAGGCTATAAAATGCAAGAGCTGAACTTTGCGGTATGCAGGCGTGTTTGGATAACAATAGGGCGTGTAAGTCTCGCGCGCGAAAACGAGGCTGTGGACAGTTGGGGGCAGAAGGTCCATATTCTCCATGTTAAAGTATAGGACTTCGTTTTGTTTTTGGTTGTAATAATCGAATTGTTCCAGTCTAACAATTTCAGTTATACAGTCCGAAAGATTATTACAAGCAAAAGCAGTGGAACACTTAGCCGGTGACAATGATCACGGAAATCATGAATTTTAATCGATTATAATGGTGGTTGCCATGGCAACATCGGCAAGTACTTGCATTTGGCGATCTTGACTAATGTTGAAAAGTGCCATTTTTCGCACAGTACAACCTGTTTGGACCAAACGTATACATGTGTTATGATTATGTGCATTTAGACAATTTGTCATATATAAGTGCTTATACCACGACGTGTGGTGCGAAACCACAACGTACAGCTATGTAAAATGCAAAATCCGTTAAAAAACACATACGACTAACATTTATGGGGAGTGTCTATTATCTGCACTACATAAATCGCTATGTCTATGATACTGTGGTAAACTCAATATTAAATCGGACATTTAAGATAAGAAAGGTATAACACAAGATATTTATGTTCTGATTTTCCTAATATTCATCAGTCGGAAGTTACAACTGTCATCCATCGAATATTATTCTAATGACCAGTCCCCAAATCAGCTCCAATCGCGCGGAGTCTCGCCGTGTATCGTGACACACTTACGCGCCCTATAATATGTAGGCCAATTTACACTTTTTGACCCACTGACCTTTTACATTCCCGTGATGCTGGTCGAGCGGAAGTAAGCTCAATAAAACCTGAGACATGTTTGTTTTCAATTTTTTCTTCCTGTTTCTAGTAATGTTAAAGCTGGACTACGCATTATGAATATCGAAACGACAGTATGGCCATTACTGGCGATATTGTTCAATTTGGGGTCATACCCAAACGTATTTGTAATGTGTGCAGGTGAGTGTACTGTAGTCTGTAGAGTAGTCAAGAGTGGATGACCACATATTGGCTAGCCAGCGAGTCAAACACATGAAATGATGAATCAAAACATGCCGATTTTTCCAATATATTAAAAAACATTTGCAAAGTATAACGATATTCAAAATCTGTAACACCGATTTGGGCACTTATGTACAAGTCGGACCCACCTCAATTTTGCCATTATAACTGTATTTTTGCCAACATTTGATACTTGATTTGGTTAATTCAATCAATTATAATCATCTTGTGCATATTTATGTTTTATAAACAGCGCGTCTTAGCAGGCTTTTGAGGTCGAAAAGACAGTGCGGTCGGCATAGACAAACTGTTTATCGCTCATTCCATGTGCACAGCGCAGTAACACATGCACCGCTGCACTTGCGACTGGCACAAATCGCGCTGTCTTTTCGACCTCAAAAGTATGCCAAGACGCGCTGTTTATAAAACATAAATATGCGCAAGATGATTATAATTGATTTAGTTAACCAAATCAAGTATCAAATGTTGGCAAAAATACAGGTATAATAGCAAAATTGAGGTGGGTCCGACTTGTACATAAGTGCCCCGATTTGATTCCACTTGTAAAATCGAATGGTTAAAAAGGTCTATTTTGACGAGATACTTCAAAATACACGCCGCGATACGAAGTCGCGCGAATAAATTTCCGTGTCGTCAGTCGAAATGGTAACGCGGTGGTGGTAATAATTACCAGATTGAACAAGATTGAATAAGACTGCCATCAGAGAGTGAACTCCAGATGGCAAATAGACAAGGAAGCATTCGGCATATTGAGAGTCCAACCCCTTTCTGAGGCGTTTGTAGTCATTGTAGATGTTGCCACAGGGACCATTACGCAACCGGGAGGGGCACTGAGTATTTCGTGTAATATGTTAATTTTTCAAAGTACATCTTTGTCAATCAGATTGTTTGTGTAGATGTCAAATGTACCTGTTTTGCGCGTTCTATGTTACATATGGCGGTAATTACTAGCGATATACTTAGTCTTAGGATTAGACTGCTCGACTGTCGCTTCATTGACCGTCCATGACTATAATATATCATGTTATCTGAATCCGTGTCTGTGAATGTGATCGTTCATGAAATGTTCATGAACGATCACAATCACTGATTCAGAGATTCACAATGTCGATGACAGCACCAGAACTTGGTCAGTTCAAACCAAACAGTATTATTACAATATTATTACAAACTGATACGATATCTAGTCGAAATATTCGTAGATTGCCGATAGGTGTGACATATCATGACATGATGATGATGGTTGCATATAATCTAAATAGTCTTAGACCCTAGTGCATATAAACATGCAATTATCAGTCTTCGGATATCGGGGAATAATGATATTTTGCAAAACAAATTTGGAAATACAGTCATTCAAATAGTGATATACATGAAAAAGGCATGTATTATGTTATTCTGACTTATTACTCCAATAATTTTAGTTAGTATTCATCTCTTCGTAGCATGTTTTGCCTTATTAGTGTTTTAAAACATACTTCATGACATACTGACATGCATATTCATTCAAGGTATAAAACAAACATTGTAATGTGTTTTCAAAGCACGAATTTATGTCGTCCGCAGATTTACTGCCAACTCCAATTTACAAGTAATTCAAATACATAATTAAACATGGCATTACACAGATTTAATGTTCCTATGATATAGGTCAGGATCACTCTTGCATACTGTTATACAAATGCCATTTTAACCTAATGCAACTGTTTAATGAATAGCTTGGATCTCATAACATTACATTGTCACAGGGGCAATAATTTATACAATATGCATAGACACCATGACATGAATAAACGTTTACGTGCGAAATTTTACCGTATTTTGAAAATTAGGAAATGTGTTGTTTTTATCATTTGACACCTGGCAAGAGCTATAAGAATCAAATAAAAATAACTTATGCGACAATTAAACATACAAAAACGAAAAGTTTTTTGTGAGGAAACTAAGGTGAGTTTAAAATGAAAAAAAAGGCAACAGTTTAGTGTTATGCACCTAAAAGAGTTTACACTAGCTAATCATTTGCATCTACAATCCAATTTTTCACCTTAGTGGTTACCTCAGAAAGTGGTATTAAAGTGGGAAAATCTAGCTAAATCACCGACACCATGAACCGGCCCATCTTGGACCTTGCAACCAATCACAACCCAGCAGTTTGGAAAAGTAATACGTCAGAGAGTCGTCTGCTGGTTCAGCTGTCATAACAGAGAGCCAAGCGGTACGCTAAAAGTTGCCTTACGTCGGTTTACAACGAAATCGCGACATCAATATGCCACACTGTTCCTCAAACGCTTATAGTAATAGTACAGTGAAAGACAGTATCAGTAAGATGTCTTCTTGTTAACCTATGAATCGAGCAGAACTGAAACAGTGGTTCGGTGGATTCGTTTGGACAGTCACAGACACAGCGCGGATCCTAGACGACCCGATTTGATTGACCTAACCATCAAAACGACCACCAACAGCCGCCAAACTTCTCACATATCTTACATACATATGCATACACTATGTTGTGTAATAAAATCTCTTGCATTCTTCTAACGAAGAAAATTCACACACAAAAACGCGCAGACCTCGAGTACAACTTGTTCGGCCGCCCAGCGGTACCGTAAAATCGCTTTTAAAAGCTTTACACAAACTACCGCTAGACGCCACGTTTCTGACTGCGAATATTTAATTGTTTTACTTCACACGCGCGAAATAGTTTAATTACTTATAAATAATATAATAATAATAATTAATTATTATCATCACTATGATTTGCAGGAAATTATAAGTTTTATTATTTTTATATTGATATTTTATTTTTATAATTGTTCATATATGTTTCTAGTATATTTATGTTTTTTTTCTTCTGGTGTGTATTTGTTGTTTAGCATTTTAATGTATGTAAAACGCCATGAACAAGTTTAAATTGGATGTGGCGCTATATTAAATAAACAAACAATTTTTTTAATTATAATATAATATTTTATTTATGTAGCGCCACATCCATAATTGTTTGTGGCGCTTCACAAAATAATGCTATTAAAAATACAATAAAGAGAAAACCAGCCACAGATAATATTATTTAAAAATAAATAATGAAAATACATGTTTCTATATCATTAACTAAGCTGACTTATCAGTCATAAATAAACATACAAATTACATAACAACAATTGTAATAAATGAATATAAAAGTATGGTTAATAGTAATACATAATTAAAGTAGTAAAATAAGTACGACGTAATACTAATTTTCATTCAGCACATACACAACCATTATGCATAAGAACATATTACTGAAGCTATTTGTTCTACTCATGAATGACATTTCCACCATCAGATATGTAATAATTATTATTTTTGAACAAGACACTTTATTAATTATCGGAACAATAAATCACTAAAATGTAAAAAGGAATATGAATATATGGGAAATATTATGGTGGTAGAAAAAGAAGGATTTAAAAACAGTAATATTAACATGTTATTGTTTTAGTTATTATTGTTAAAACATCGCTTATGTAATATAAGCTTGCTTGCTCGCAGTACACGCGGGATGTTTATAGAAATATTGATAAAATAAACAATGTGACGTCATTGAAAAACACGTAATTTCCTTTTTCTTTTATAACTAATAGGCAATTTTGGATAATTATGCAGACACATGTATTTTTAATATTTATTTTTAAATATTACCTGTGGGTAGCATTCTTATTATTGCATATACTTTAATAACAGTATGTTGAATAGAAGAGCAGAGAATTGTGGATTTGGCGCTATATATAATAAACTAATAAAATTATATATTTGTATATTAAATTGTTATTATTTATCAACTCTATTAGACCCAAATCACCAAAGCGTTGCCTTAGTTTGCCGTTTAACATTTTCTGCAGATCATAGTGATGCAGCTAATTATTATTATATTATTTATAATTAATTAAACTAATTCGCGCGTGCGAATGCAGTAAGGTTAATAAATATTCGCGCGCCATCTAGCGGTATTTTGTGTAAAGCTAACTTATAATAGCGAGTTTACGGTAGTCGAAGTTGTCGAGTTGCCGTTCGCCAAGATTTGCGTTTCTGTTGTGAATTTTCTTCGTTAGACGAATACAAGTGATTTTTTGGTAATGTAGTATATGTATGTAAGAAATGTGGGGAGAAGTTTGGCGGCTGTTGGCGGTCGTTTTCGTGGTTAGGTTAGAAAGTAACAGATAATAATATGCATGCACAGTTCACGCCGACCAAGAAGACTCTCTGACGTCATTTTGTTTCTAAAATGGCGTAGTCTGTAGACTTTCTATGTCTATGTGTTTTACATTTTTTTCCTGGTAAACCACTGACGTTAAAAATATGAGTGTTGTTGGAAGTTGTTACTTTTTATTAACTCTGTTAATCCCATATGATCCAAACATTGACTTTGTTTTCCCTTTAAGCCAGCTATGTTATGTTTATTGGATTTTGTTAGACTTGGTTTTGTGTTCTGTGGAGTCTGTTTGACTTGGTTTTGTGTTCTTTGGATTCTGTTTGACTTGATGTTATGTTTATTGAAATCTATTTGAGTTTATGTGACTGGGTTTTATCAGGATAAAATTCAAAACTACAACATTGAGGTTTATTGATAAACTATAATAAAATAATGTTTAAATTCATATGAAATGAAGTAAACACTTTTATTCATAACCAGATGTGTTCCAAAATTAATGTCACATAATACATGTAGCAAATTAAATTGTGTAGCTGGGTTGTGTCAGTTTCGAAATATATGCAAATTAAACTTTGAGCGATAATGACACTTTTACATTAAAAATAGATCAGTGAGTTTAATATGTGATTGTTATTATGCTAAACATATATTGTATGAGCTACAAGTTATTCATTATAATTGAAAGTACGATATTATATTATTCAGACTTATAACACCTGCGTGTCACACATCTCTATAAATGGAAGTTACGTAAAACTAAGTCAGAACACAGTTAGTTTCTACAAGATACTGGCATAATCCATAAGAATTTAGATATTTACGGGAACCTCTTAATTAATGGTGTTCATTGGCCTTAATCACTAATCAGTCTGGAAGCAACTCGGCCCTATAATAACTTAACTAACGGTTCTAACACAATAGATGTCCTGTGCAACTGGCTTTTCGCCTGATAACATTGCCCATCGAACGTATGCAATTAATAATAATTATGCAAAATTATGTGATGTTAATTATTGTTTAATTATTCATCGTTTATATTTAACATTTCTCCAAGTATGATACAGTAGCATCCCGAATTTACTTAAAAACGAAAAACGTATATTATCAAATTATTCGCCCCCTCACTGTCTGGGTCATGAGTGTCTGATCATAAATTTACATGCAGCGACATTTATATCCAAAATTAGAATAGCATGTGTAAAAATGTGTTTCACATTTGAACAGAGCATTTTCAGTATGCCATAATCAATAACATTACATTAAATATGACAGTTGTATAAAGAAAACAATAAAACACGAAATATTTACTCAAAACATTGTATCGTTCAAAACGCGAATAATCGTATTTTGTATGAACTGCTTCTATAGGACACGACAACTAACCCGTATGATAAGTATTAGCAAAGTTACAATGAGTGCCTCAGTGTTCTCCTGTGATCATGGATCCCAATATTCCCCTACCCATAACTCAAACGTAAGGGCATGTTTAAATTAGACCTAATAGCAACGCCAACGTATTCTCCCCGGACATCGGCGTCGTTGCCGACATTCCTGTTCTTGATTTATTTACTACGCATTTCGTCACTCGTTAATTCATATGCGTTTCCACAAATGTAAACCGTCTTAAAGAGAACAAGCATTGCTTAGTAAATACCTAGTTAAATCAATGATATACATAGATCGCTTCTCACACCACCAAATGCTGACTAATTCAATCTATCATTGAGAATGCGATGTGGATACAACTATCTTGTCGCAATGGGGAGACCGACGTTCAGCAGTAAAACATTAATACTCAAATTATTCTTTAAAGACCACCATTTATCAATACAACATAAGTTATGGTAATCGCATTTGTTTGCAACTAAATACCACAATATGCTTATATGCGCGTAGAATAAAACAATAGCAACATGTCTATCGGCTGGTACTGGTACTGGTAGGCATATCCGTAGCGAAATTGCGATGTCGCACTAAGTTTGATGCTCCGGAAAATTCGAAAAGCGCCCATCTTTTAGTGTCGATGCCGCCACAGGTCAAATGTCATTTTTACAATGCCTTGGTATTTTATTGCCAATACCGTGCCTTGTCGACTGCTGCTACGCACTAGGCCAAAATGGGAAGTTTTTACTTTTTAGAATAGAATAAAACAGAATAGATCTTTGTTCTGGAAACAATGCAAATTCCTAAATGCTGTATTTACAAATGATTACAACAAACACTTTTTCCTTAAACCCTAATGGGCAGCTCCGCCTGTCCTATTGGTATAAGGCATGACACTGTCCGCCAGACTTCGGTTTTTATGGTTCAAGAAATGCCCATTCCACGTCATTAATAAATGTGTGTGTGCGTGCGTGCGTGCGTGCGTGCGTGTGTGTGAGTGTGTGTGTGCCGTCAACTGGCTTTTGCGTGGTTCATTGTGTGCATGAATATTCTTTATACATGTAGTCGGGCTACATAATTAATCAGCCACGTGACAATAAGCTCATTGATCGCATGTTATTGTTTTTTTTGGCGTAGATAACCTTCAAATTATGCATAGCTATGAAAGAAATACAAGAAAAGTACCAGAGAAACTACATATTGTTAATTATGGCGATTTGCATAGGATATCTCGAAGACATTTGTTGCTTAAACGTTGTGTTTTTAAACAATAAAACAGGCTATTTACAACTACACATTAAGACATGGTATAGCATGTTAACTTTATTAAAGATTAAACATAAAGATATACATCAAACAAAAACAAGCTTAATAATTTACCACGTCATGAAGGATTATGTTTTGTTGTATGGATAATCAGTAAGTTAAAGTTATTTCAAGATTTCAAAGATATTTTATAATTGACAGCGCTTTGAGTTTCCGTTTGATAAGTAATATGTAACACGTGAAATGTATTTAAACACCAAGGGCTATTCTGTTATTTTCCTGTTATTATAAGTGGGAATATTTTGTTGTCAATTTGCTTTGATAAATAAAAATATTGCGGATGTTTACAAAGGAAGCATAGACGGGCGGGTCGTGGAATCTGTCGGTGTGTGAAGCGTAACATCGGAATTCGTGTAAGTCAATCTACTGGTCGGAGTGGCTACAGCAGTTACTATGTAAACAACGTCATGTTTTTGTTACAGATTGGGCATATGGTGGTGCTAAAGGTACGTTGATTCGCTATTGTCTAGATAATACACTGTTTCAGTTATAAGCTTGGTGTTCGAACGCATCACATAATTTGTTAACATAATACATCCTGTATTTTACTTTATCTCGTATTGTGTATGTAGTCGCAATGCAAACCCAAAACCAAGTGTGAAATAGTTTGAAATTGCCCCAGAATAATAATTAAGCGGATTGTGTGTCTTGGCCTTCAATCATGTCGTGCCTGAGGCAGGGTTTCCATCAGCGTCGGCGCGCACGCATGTGTGTGTGTGTGTGTGTGCGTGCGTGCGTGCTTGCGTGCATGCGTGTGTGTTGAGTCATCGACTAGTGTTTCCCCGTTCTGTTAAGTTATATAATTATGTACTTAGATATCTGATTTTCTGCACTGCATCCTCTGTTAAACAGAAGCATGTCTGTACAACATAATACGTACATACGTGACAATTATGGCTAGAATGCAGCTGGCCTGTAAGCTAACGGAAGTATTGGCATACGTAGCACGAAAACATAATAATGTATTTGTATTATAACAGAAACTATAAAACCAATTACTTGGTTTCTATACAAAGTTATGCAGTGCACATGGACAGATGTTTTTCATTTCACTATTTGCAGTGTTATTTCACACCGTTTTTGCTGTAGGTCCTTCGACGTGGAAAAATAATTACCCCGATTGCGAGAAAAAGATCCAGTCCCCGATAGACTTGAGCCTTAACAATTCAGTTGACCAGGAAATTCACATAGAGCGTTTATTCGAGTTGTCCGGGTACCACAATGTGCGAGGAAAGTGCATCATGAGAAATAACGGACTACATGGTAAGTTCAATTAACGTAAATCTAAACTGTCGGTTTCTGTATTAAAAAAACCTTCATATTATAACAGATGAATTCACGCACGCACGCACGCACGCACGCACGCACGCACGCTCACACACAAACACACACACACACACACACACACACACACTGGATGCAGTGATTATAGCGTGACACAGCATGGCATTGGCCAACGTGCTCCTTGGTTCTGATATTATAATGCAGTATAATGCATTATATATATATATATATATATATATATATATATATATATATATATATATATATATATATATACATATACATATACATATACATATACATATACATATACATATATAATATTAGAACCAAGGAGCACATATACCACCATCTGCTGTAACCGATCAAACTAAATTGAAATAAGAAATTCAACCCATTTTCAAAATGTACCAGTTAATTTCCACTATAGTATATTATAGACTCTAAAAATGTCACGTGTCATAAATCCCCTGTGTTATAAGAAATGGTCGCAAAGGTTCATAAGTCCCCAACACACATGCACATCAATACATAATCGAATAGGACGGGAACGTTTGATCATATATAATTCACACGCATACGCACGCACGCACGCACGAACGCGCGCGCACACACACACACACACACATATATATATATATATATATATATATATATATATATATATATATAAAATATCTCAGCAATATGTGGTGATGACCAAACCTACCCGACCTATGCGATTAAGTATTGATGTACATAAGCTTAGGGGAACTTATGAACTTTTACAACCATTCCTTATAACACAGGGGACCTATGACACGTGAAGTTCTTCCGTAGGGTATGTGGAGATGGCTGGAAGCACGTGGAAGATTCGCGGAGGCGTTTTGGGATCTAGCGTCTACCGCATGACTGAGCTTCATTTTCACTGGGGTGAGGATAATACACGCGGCTCGGAACATACGCTCAACGGCAAACGGTTTCCACTCGAGGTCGGTAACTAACTATTGACTGCACTAGTTGAGTGCTATATTTTTATCATATAGTAACAAGACACTACTTCAAAATTAATGTCTTGACAAACCCCTTTATACATTGCTATGTTACCATGGACTCCACTGAAATCAACATGCAACTAACCAACTACACTATCGCATTATATCGCATCTAACCAGGTACAATTTGTTCAAAAATATATACCACTCGCCACCATTCGCCGTCAGATACGAACAACCTATGATAGTACATGTGTTTGATTCCCAACATTGTTATTTTATCCTACGAACCATCAGATCTTAAACGATGTGTTGGTGCAAATAATTTGAAACATCATTTGCCGGCATTAGCGCGGTTCCAAATGATTTATCTTATTGGTCTGTTTATTTTACAACGTGTTGCAGATGCAATTAGTCCACCATCTGGATGAAGACAGCGACGCGATGAAAGGAGCCAAGAAGATGGCTATTCTTGGAGTTCTCTTCAGAGTAGGTTTATGTCATCGACATTCTTCTCTTTAAATAGCAGGCTTGGATTCAAATGCGAATGACTGCATTTAAATATAAACGCAAACGTTTTAACAGAATTAAATGCAAATGCAGTTGCGCTGTTAAACGGTTGCATTTAAATGCTAATGCAAATACAAATGTTGTTTGGAATGATATTCAAATACAAATGCAAATGTTGTTTGGAATGATATTCAAATACAAATGCAAATGTTTTTGATTAAAGAAATCACGTTCAAATGCAAGTGTTTTAAAATGATTCGAATACAAATGCAATGTTTTAGATTATATAAATGCACGTTCAAATGCAAGTGTTTCAAAATGATTCGAATATAAATGCAAGTGTTTTGAGAAACAATATTATAAATATAAATGTTTTTAAGCTTCGAATGCAAATGCCTTGGAATGAATTTCCAAAAGGTATGTTTGAAATATGTCTTTAAGTAGACCACTACAACCCCCGTGAATCTTAGCCATACTTGAATTTCACTCTGGAGGTTAGAATAATTTACATAACGTGATATACTTGGAGAGTGTGACAGCGTCAACACCAAAGGGTTTCACTTGTGCTTGGAAATTAGTTGTCAAGCTAACAATCCTTTTCACACACCTACAAGTTTAGTGGTTGTCTGCATACTAAACAACAGAGGTGTGAACTACATCCACGTGTATGCCTCAATAATTAATTGAGTAAACAGAGCTAGAAAGTTATGGTTTAATTACACTAATTATAATCCACCAAGTGATATGGAAATTACATCATTTTTGTCTTTCACATAATATAGTACCGAAATATGAAAGATAGATTCCCTGTTTCAATGTTGTAGTTTGTAGGTAATACTAAATATGATAATTATATTGTGTGGTACACATGTGTGTGTATGGTATGTTATATTATAGATAGTGCATATGAAAACTGCAGTTGGCCAAAGGCATGAACCCATACATATTTTCCTTTGTCTGTTTTATTATTTTCGACAATATAGTATGATAAAGGAACAAATCATGATAATGGATTCATTCAAAATTACTGTATTTGGGCAGCTTGAACACTGCAAAGATTGACTTGACGTAAATGAATTGTTATGTCCAGGGTGGGAAATGTGATGGGCATGTGTCCCCCTCCTCAATCATGGCCCACCGGCAGTCTTACCCTGACCATTAAGTAGCAGGACACACATTGTCGCACAGTAAAATATTATTGTTTTGTTAATAATATTTCCTACAATTCCTGCTGTTTCTTTATTGTCTGGCAGACAGACTTTTGATAATTCCGCCCACCGGTACACAGGGATAGTAGTGTGACCACTGGACTAATGAATGGCGTAGCCATGGCCTCTCCAATCTCATAACATTTTGTATTTTTGAAATACAAATGTCAACTTTATTCTAAATCACATTTAAATGATTTGTAATTAATTTAATTACACATGATAAAATAAATCTCCAGTGGTGCCACTTTTACAAACATGGCACGTCTATATAAAATGTCATTTTGAACAAATATTGACACTTATTTATAATCAATGTCATTTGTTTATAAATGTGAATAAACATATTAACGCGAAGTTTACACCCATATATGCAATACATAGATGAAAAGGGTATTTATGTTGATGTCTACACACGTATATTCAAGACATAGTTGAAAAGGGCATAGCGGCTTACAAGTCGTATGACGTCTGCTATGTCCCTTTAACAGCAGCAGCGATTCACCAATCATGGAATTGTATTATATTGTACTGTTTTTACCATTATGTATTGTATTATTTTCCCATAATATGTTGTATATTCCTGTGTTGTTGTTGTTAAATTAACTTTCATTCATAAACTTTTATTCACATAAGTAACAGAGAAAGTATTTATGGGGAATCATTGCGTTTTTATGTGGTACATCTCGAATCTATATAATAAACAATAGAATCCCTAATTTTTCAATGTACAGTACAATATCACAGTAAGTGGACGTAACTCGAGAGTTAAAGCTATCAAGCTACAAGTATTGTATCAGATTATCAGTTATAACTGTCAATCTAATGGCTGCTGCTTTCTATGCATGTCATGTTGACTACGTAACTGTGGACATATGATCTACACACGGTATTTGCGTTTGGGATGTATGTACAGCGATGTATGTTTTTGTCTGTCATTCAGGAGGGCAAGGAAGATAACTATAAGTTCAAAGCACTCATTGATGGTCTCGGTCGTACGAAATACAAAGGTAAAGACGACACTGAAACGTAAGGAATATATCCCAGCTAAGATTCGAGCAGTGATGATGGTTACTCTATGCGCTAGCATGGCCTAGCAGTTCCTTAAATTGTGGGGGTCCTTTGCATTAAAAGAAGGGTGTATGCTGCTAAGTATTTATTGTTTTGTTTATTATTACATTGTAATGTCTATTCTATATATGCTAAACGTCTGCTTCTGCTAACTTGGGTGTTGTTCTTTATAAGGCTTGTAACAGTGTTCACAGTTTGAAAGTTTCCACTGCGCGCCTCGTTCAGATGATAACCAAAACAGGCTGTGTTGTCAATAATGACAAGGCGATGTGAGCTAACCAAAACACCCTTGATGTTCAACGTTCTCAAGTTCTAGAGAGCAGACGTCCGGTTACAATTTACTGCGCTTTGAAATTTCAGTTAAAAGAGTAGACACGCTCTCTTTAAAACGAAGGTGCCAGCTCCTAGGATTAATCTTTTCGTGTTATGTTTCGTTCGTATGACTACAGCATACATGTCGAAGGTTTGCTGCCTGCCAAATTGTGTTTAGTTACTTTATTAAGCTCATCATAATATTCGCAATTTAGAAGATTCCGCCTGTAACACGTTCAAATGGTAAATAAAACATCTGCTTTTAAAACATAAATGATTACTAATAATGTCGAGGTGAGCAGAGTTAACTGCAGTCTCCTCTGAAGTTTAACTTTCCCACGTCCTAGACAGCGTACGTCGTGTTACAAATTTCTGGTCTGCTAATTCTGGACAAAAGAGCAGATATTCTCCCTTTAACACACTTTAGTACTTTATTTATTTGATGTTAAGTACACTGTACTTTCAAAACATTATTATTATTACTTTATAAAATCATATTTAATTAAATCATTAATAACTTATTGTAATTAACTTTGTATTAACATTATAAATACAATGGAGTGGCTCTCATGTTAGCGGCATTATAATACCTTAATAAAAGTCTTCCTTACCATATATTTCATTACATTTAATTACTAAATATAATATGTGTTTTGATCGAACAAAATAAACCTGAATTTATTGTAACGTAATGTATGTAGCGTTACACATAGTTATTGTGCACAAGATATTATGGTGGTGTATTTCTAATACGGCCACAGACGTCTACTGGGATAGAAGTGAGCTAAACAAAATTGAGTACCATGCAGACACATGTAACCAAAAGGTAGGCAAGGGGCCGAAAGTAATAACTATATAACATGAAATATGTATTACTACCACTTATTTCAGCCCTCTGGATACCTAGTTTTTTGGTTAATCCTACCCTTTCTGAAATGCATGTAGTTTCCAGTAAACGTGTCTTCCACAATGACCGTTAGTGATTTGTAACTACGATTCACCTAAACCGTTTCATTAATAACTCCAAACTCTCGTTGTGGTCCAAATACCTTTACGGCCTCATGACCTGTTTTTCTTTCCAATTTTCCACTGTATTTTAAATAAATATACCGAATTTTTGTAGTAATTAGTTTTGCAAGACAATTCGCTCATCCCCTCATAATTTACAGATAAATAAACACACACAAAAACAATAATATATATATATATATATATATATATATATATATATATATATATATATATATATATATCACTAAAAGTCACTCAGATGTCATGTGAATAGTATATTTGGCTAATTGGCAACATAAGTTCTTTTAAATAAATATGTCTTTAGATGACCTTAAAATATAACAGAGACGGAGCATTGCGTAGCGTCAGTAGTAGTTCTTTCCATGTGGTAGGATCAGTTACAGCAAACGTCGATGGACCTTGATACTGGTGGAACTGCAAGCTGAAGATGATCATGAAGCTTAGGAGGACGAAGGTTGCGAATTCGTGGATGCAGCAGATGGGCTAGGTACTACGGCGCCAAATTGTGGAGCGCTTTATAAATGAGCACACAAGTACTTGGAACACAATGCGTTGTTTGACAAGCAACCAGTGCAGGTGCTGGCGTCCTGGCGTGATGTGTGAGGACACCCAGGCGGGCTGCCCTGTTGTGTATCTTCTGGAGACGAGTTAAATTATATTTGGGTAGGTCCTGCAGCAGAGCGTTGGGGTAATCTAAGCTTGAAACAATCAGCGCAATGGCATTGCTGTTTCATGTTCATTGTGAATGTCAAAATGAGGCCCCAAGTTCATGACAGAGACAACAAGTTTGATGTTGACTCCACCAACAATAACACTTGACCTTACTGATGCAGTCACTGAGTCTCTGAACAGCGCACTCCAAGTCACCAAATATGTGAGGGTAGTATGATTTGTATATCTGTTGATCATCTAAAAACCTATGGTGATAATCCACAGAATGCCTCAGATGATAATCCACAGAATTCCTCATTAGTATGCCTAACACTGGTACTGTAGACACTGAAGAACAACGGACCTAACACCGGCCCCTGTGGAACACGGTATCTCACAGGGTGTTCTTCAGATGCATCCGTCCTAATACGTATGCTCTGTGTACTGTCATAGATGTATGAACCGAACCATGCAAGAGCCGGTTCGGATATTCCCAGGTAGTTATGCATAGTCTTCACAGCATCGATATTGTCATACGTGGAATAAAAATCCAGAAGGACATCATCCCACGGAATCTACCAAGTAACTGGTGATATCGTGCTGCACTCTCATTGAGGCAGTTTCAGTGCTGTGTCTAGGTTTATATGCCGATTGTAGCTCGTCGTAAAGGCCGTTGCCATTTACATTTTGAATAAGTCGTTTGGCTGCTACTTTTTACAAGACGTTAGATATGAATGACAAACTTGAAGCAGTATTTTTCCAGCATGTTTCGGTCCAAGATAGTTTTTTCAGCAACGTTGTTATGACAGACTTTTTGAGTTTCGTTTGAATATGAGCAGATAGAGTGCTGTTTAGCAGCGGCGTAGAGGTAAAGGATCCAAGCATGACATTGTTTTTGTGTTTCAGATTTCATTCCTATAAGTGGCACTGAAACAAGAAATGCAAAATTGGTTCTCTCCTTCAATGGTGTATTTTTTTTAGATAATACAAAATTGTATTAATTATATGTTATGGTGCCTATGTGTGTGTGTGTGTGATGTATTATACTATAAATAGTTGTGATGAAAAATGTAATAGTAATTGCACTTAGTAATATATTATGCTGTGATGCAATTGACCCACTGCATGCACATGTTCTCCTTTGTCTGTTTTATTCATTTCGAGCCATACATAACGACATAGAACCAAATCCGGATAATGGATTAATTCAAAACCAATGTATTCGGTCAGCTTGAACACTGAACAAATGGACTTAGCAGAAGTAAATGTTTGCATCTACTAAGGGTAATGTAATGAATAAGTGTCTCCCTCCTGAATCGGTGGAATCATAGCTAGTCTGAAGTTTCACCCTGAACTTTACATAGCAGAACACTGTGACAGCACGTATGACCACTGGACTGCTGCTTGGCTAAAGGGGTCAAATATGCTTTATGCTTAACGTATTTTATACCCCCGTCACCCGTAGCCACAGGGGCTACCTTGACAAATGGGGGCTAGTGACACTGCTTAATCATTTACCAAAACTATCTGGCTGTTCCATTCAGTGTTCTGCCCCATCATAATTATACGTACCTGATTTTAAATAAGAAGAAACTAGTCATACGCCTGAAGCACATTCAACGAATGTCGGCCTTTTTTATTTGCTGGAACTGTGTCAATTGGCATTATGGAACACAACAAACCAAAATCAATAGGATGTTCACGTAAACGTGAGGGCAGTTGACTTTCAAAAACATACACCTGAGTCAGGATAATTAGCTTTTGTGTGAGTTAAATAGGCTCACCTTAAACAGGTTTATGAAGAGCGTTTTCTTTATCTTTTAGAACATTTGAGTTTTCCACACCACACAATAGATGCGTGAAAGTGATATTGAGCTTTAAATGGCAACAGCATACTGGCACTCAGTTCTCACATATTGGGGGCTACTGGGATGGGAGCTACACACGAGGTCTAGTGGGATGACGCCGCTTAGAGTCATTATCCTCTCAGGCTCCAACTATCCATACCACACGTAACTGTGCATGGCTTAGTGCGTGTTTTGGCCTCATCTTCACACCATGTCACACAGAGCAGGGCACGTCATCAAATCAACGTAAGACAAACCAATCTTCAACATTTATATGTTCATGAGAAACTTGGAATCACGATATAGTCCAAACTTTACAACCAGACACAATAACCTGAATATGGGACCTATTTAATTTTAGTGTCGATACAGATGAACAGGGCCCCATGTGAACAACCGGTTTCGGACAAACAAAAGGGCTTACTCGGATGGGCAAGGCTTTCTCTTCCACTTAGAGGTTGGAGTCCTTAATTGCAATACACTCTGCAAATATGGTCCATTCCTAATCATAATGCATACGATTTGGCTGATCTGACTTATCGTGTAGTCTTTACTCTGTCAGTAAATATTATTAGAAAGTGGTAGAAGAAAGAGTATTGATAAAAGTATTCAGATATACACAGAAAACAATTGGATCCAGAATCCACCATAGATACGAGATACAAAACTCAACAGTTAACCTTATGGACAAATAGATTGACTTCTCTTAATCCAATCAAAATGTGTTTCTTATTAAAAAAAAAAAATGCTTGTTTTTTATTCAAATGCAAGTGTGTTTGATTGAAATGCAAGTGTTTTTTAATTCGAATACAAATGGAAGTGTTTTAGCGTTGATTTCAATAAAAGTGATTTTAATGCAAATGCAAGTAAATTTAGTCTTGACGTTCAAATGCAAGTGCTTATGAATGAAATACAAATGTTTCACACACACAAAACGCAGTGAGCTGTGTCAGCCATCACAGAAAATGAAGATGAATTATGGAAGAGTATTGTAGTCAACTCGGCCCGCTTCGCCGATATTGCCAATAAAACATGTTTTGAAACTGGATGTGCACAAATGTTCGGTTTTACTAAAGTAACTAAACTCAACTTGGCGGGCCATGTACATTCAACGTATGATAGTAGAGCATTGTTGAACATCATAATGCATGATCAATAAAAACCTAAGAAGAACACTTCCTTTTAACCAGTAAAGCACCTAGAATAGTATATGCCGTTAAAGTGCAGGGGAAAGGGAGTTTCTATATTCTTACGTTTTGGGTTTTATGTATCTATGTTTGTAAAAGCGATTTGAGTGTATGCCTCTGTCTGCAGGTACTAAAATGCCCACTCTCATTGTCTGTGATGTCTGTGTTGTCTGGCTGTCGGACAACACAACCGTGCAGTGGGATATACGTAATGTGTTCGGTGGTTTACAGAACCAGTGTGTTTTAGTATTAAATATCCAAGATGGCCGCTACCAGTGGAACATATGCAGAATATAACATTATTCTCATTTTATTTCACCTAGATATTTACATTTTGTGTCGAAATGTACCTTTTCACACCAGATTAATCTAATAAGGCAAAAATGGTTACAGCGGGTGTTTATGTAAAATCAACGCAGATAATGATGATTAACTGAAGTTTGTATTTGGAAACCGTACGTGGTAACAACGTTCCGAGGTGCCTGTGGAATAAAACGCATTAAAACATGTTCACTTCCGAACATAGTGATTACAGCATGGGAATTGTGACCAGTTTTACATATGTGCACACTTTGCGGCCACAGCAGGACTGTTAGTTATGACAACCACCAGAAGCTATTGGGTTTACGCTACTGCAAAGTTCAGCTGGAAATTGTTGCTCGGAGCAGAACATGCTAGTTGTGAAATAATGGCGCGTTCATAATTGTTTAATGTTTTTAATAATTAAAAATCAATGACGCACTTTCTTATGGTAAACATTGATTTATTTTGTAAATATATCTTTAAGTACCGGGTAAGCGGCACATGTTGTGTCGTGACACAAGTATAGGGTGTCGTGGCTTAGTGTACCATTACATCCTTGATATGCACTCAATAGCATATTAAACATGAAATGACATAGGCTTTGCATTCAGACCAACGGACAACGCTGGCTTTGTTTCGAATGATTGATATGATGCCTGAAGACCTGAACACCTACTACAGCTACAATGGCAGCTTAACGACCCCGCCATGCAAAGTGGATGTTCACTGGGTCGTCTTTAACCAAACAGTTGAGCTGTCCGCTAATCAGGTATTTTCAACAGGTTGTAGAACCAGTAATGCCCCAGTAATCAAACAAAGAATAGCAAAAGGAATAGGTGTGTGACTACTTCGAGAGATTTAGTGGTGGCGGTGGAGGCCCCCAAAGCCAAAAAACACTTAATTATCCCAGTGTAACTGACGAGACCCCCTTGCAACAAAGTATGTTATTGTTTATAAACACACAGAGAGTGATTCCTCTGTATAAAATGATGTAGGTTCATAGTCATGGGTTCGGTGACGGTGACGAAAAAACAGCGAATGACCCTAAGTTTGAGAAATAATGGTAACAATCTGGAGCGACAATTTTTGATTGCGATTTTCACTTAATCCTTTGTATGCTTCCTTAAAGTGAAAAAAGGCAATACTTTGGTGTTATGCACCTAAAAGAGTTTACACCAGTTAATCATTTGCATTTACAATCAAATTTTTCACATTAGTGGTTTCCTCAGAAAGTGGTCTTAAAGTGGGAAAATCTAGCTAAATCACCGACACCATGAACGGGCCCAGAGCTGCCAAGTCTCCCGATTTATCGGGAGATCTCCCGGAAATATAGCAAAATAAACCCAATCTCCCGATCTCCCGGTTTTGATTTGCAATCTCCCGCAAAAGAATCGTTTTGTCTTTTTCTACGCGTATTTTTCACTTTTTGTTTGCCGGCGCACCGTTGTGCCAGCTGTGAGTCGTCTACGGTACACGGAAAGTGCCGAGCGCAGCCGAGCGGAGACAATAGAAGTATATCCAACCGCCGGGTCTGTGGCCTGTTGGCCTTCAAGGTCCATGCAAGCAGCAGCTGCTACGGCATAAAACTTAACAGAGGCCTGGCAGATGATGTCAGGAAGGCAGTCAGCAAGGCGAAAGCTGACCTTGCAGTAGCAAGAGCTGAAGAACACATGATGGAAATGAAGACGCTAGAAGAGCACATCTAGAAATGGACAGAAATGCAGTTCTGCTTGAACTATTTATTTTGTGACTGCTGTTTATAGCTGAAATAAACTGTTACAACACCACAACCATGTCCATTTTATAATAGTGAAAGAATCTTGAAAGTCTCTGTAAACCCCAATAAAAATTATAAATTAATTATATATCCACACATGAAAGCTTAAAATATAAAATATTATTATTTAAAATATAGTTCACTTTCGAAGAGTTATAGGTGCTAAATATAAGCAAAAACGGCAGGAAATCACGTATTTGGCATTCTCAATTACAATTTTTTTCCGGACCGGCCTTGTCCCCGGACCGGACCTGCCCCCGGACCTTCCTAGCATTGTCGGTTGCTTCGCAACCTCGGGTAAGACGCTTTGCGTCTTGCATATATTTCTCCCTCTTTTGACATAGTGTAGGAGGGAGATCTCCCGCATCACACTCAATTCAACTTGGCAGCTCTGCGGGCCCATCTTGGTCCTTGCAACCAATCACAACCAAGCTTCTATCTGCACTTTGGAAAAGTAATACGTCGCGGAGTCGTCTGTTGGGTCAGCTGCCATGATAGAGAGCCAAGCGGTTCGCTAAAAGTGCCTTACGTCGGTTTACAACAAAATCGCGACAGCAATATGCCACACGGTTCCTCATACGCTTGTAGCAATAGTACAGTGAAAGACAGTATCAGTAAGCTGTCTTTTTGTTACCCTTTGAATTGACCAGAACTGAAACAGTGGTCCAGTCGATTCGTTGGGACAGTCACAGACACAGCGCGGATGCCAGGCGACCGGGTTGGATTGACCTAACTATGAAAAGGACCACCAACATCCACCACACTTCTCCTCACCTATCTTACATACATATACATACACTACGTTATAAAATAAAATCACTTGCATTCCTCTAACGAAGAAAATCCATAAAACAAACACGCAGATGTCGACGGCAATTTCGTCTGCCGCTGCCCGGTACCGTAAAATCGCTCAAATACGTTAGCCTTACACAAAATGCCGTTAGATGGCACGTTTGTGTGCGCGAATATTTACAAACTTTACTTACTGCATTCGCACGCGCAAAATTGTTTAATTAATTATAAATAATATAGTAATAATAAATTATTATTATCATCACTATGATTTGAAGGAATTATAAGTTTTATTATAATATAATATAATAATATTTTATTTATATAGCGCCACATCCATAATAGGTTGTGGCGCTTCACAAAATACTGCTATTTAAAATACAATAAGAAGAATACTACACACACATAATATTTCAAAATAAATAATGAAAACATATGTGTCTATATAATTAACTAAGTGACCTATCAGTATTAAAAAGAACCCATACAAATTCCATAACAACAATAGTGATAAATATAAAGGTAAAAAATAATAAAGATGGTAAAATTATTACGACGTAACAATAATTTTCATTCAGCACATACACACATTATGCATAAGAAAATATTATTGAAGCTATATATTTTTCTACTTATGAATTATATTTCCACCACCAGATACGTAATAATAATTATTTTTGGACAAGACACTATTAATTATCGGGACAATAAATCACTGAAATTTAAACAGAATATGAATATAATATGGGAAATATATGGTGGTAGAAAAAGAAAGTTTTGGTGCATTTAAAAATAATAATATTAATATGTTATTGTTTAGTTATTATTGTTAAAACATCGTTTATATAATATAAGCTTGCATGCTTGCAGTACACGCGGGATGTTTATAGAAATATTCTTAAAATAAACAATGTGACATCATCGAACAACACGTAATTTCCATACCTCTTTTATGATTACCCAGGTAATAAACAATGTTAGTTAATTATGCAGACACATGCATTGTTTTAAATATTACCTGTGGGTAGCATGTATTTTAATAACATTATATTGTGAAGCGCCACAAACAATTATGGATTTGGCGCTATATGAAATAAAATATTATAATTATATTATAAGAAAACTTAACATTTTCTGAAGATCTTTGTAATGATAATAATAATTATTACTATATTACTTGATTATTTAAACTATTTCGCGCGTGCGAATGCAGTAAATAAAGTTTATAAATATTCGCGCGCACCACCGCGCCGCCTAACGTTATTTTGTGTAAAGCTAACTTTTATAGCGATGTTACGGTAACCGCAGTCTCCGAAGTCGAAGAGCCTGAGTTGCCATCGGGATCTTAGTCTCGCTTAACTGACTGTCGGTCGGCTGCGGAACTACGCCGAGAAGACAGTGTGGCCACATTTGCTGGCTTTTGTTTGGTATCCGCGTGATCTATACAATGCTGCCACCTCACGGACACTGCCGTAATATATATTTGTTATAAACAACTGCAAATTTGTATTTCTATTTATTTTGTTTTAATATGTTTGATTCTGAATAGTTTTTATAATACAGCATTATTTGATAAAAAGGTATCCTTATTTAATTGGTATGCTATCCGTGTGGGGCTAGACAATGCTGCCACCTCACGGATACTGGTTAATCCTGCCGTAATTCTTATTTTATAAACAACTGTAAATTTGAATTTATACTTACTTTTGTGTTAATATAAGTTCAATGTTGAATACCTTTCATATGATATTATTATCTTGTAAAAGTATATCGTTATTTTAATTTCATAGTTGGCCTGAGAGCCAAATCTTTACCCTAATCTGGGGTAAGGCTACCCGGATGTAGAAACTTAAGACCCATTAATTCCCCAGGCGAAGTTGAGGGGCTTAAAAGTGCTCCCACCTCACGGAGTCTGGGTAACCGAGGCTATCGGGATCTGCGATCGAGTTACTTTTGTGAATTTTCGTCGTTAGAGGAATGCAAGTGATTTTATTTTATAACAGTGTATGTATATGTATGTAAGACAAGTGAGGAGAAGTTTGGCGGCTGCTGGCGGTCGTTTTCATAGTTAGGTCGGACAGTACATGTCATTGTTGACACCAGTCGATGCTGTCTCTGGACTGGTTGTTTCTCTTCTCGTCATTTCAATTTCCCTTGGGTCTTCACCACCACAGACATCTGGTCTGTCTGACAGCACAGGCCTTTGTCTTTGTGGCTGAAATCTATATCCAGCCACTTCTGAATCCGTGCTATTTCCGTCAGACGAAGAATCAGAAAATCATCCGTATTATTTACGCTCTTTTGTGAGCGCAAAGTCACAGCGCCACCCGACGGAGTTGCCAAGAAGTAGTACGACAACCACTGGCCTATCAGTGGCGGCTCCTCCGATACGTCACTGTTTTTCTAAAATGGAGTTTTCCATAGACTTTCTGTGGCTAAATGTTCTACATTTCTTTTCTGCTAAACCGCGCACGTTAAACATGTGATTTGGGTTGGAAATTTAGGTTGAAAATTGTTAGATTTTCTTAGCTCTATTAGGCTCATATCACCAAACCGTCGCCTTATTTTTCACTTTAACATACTGCGATATGTCATCAACACCTGAATTCTGAAAGACACCTTGCTGTGTTCACTGATCGGCTACCCTAAGACGTCTGGTATTTCTCACAGATGGACCAGTTCCGCAAACTGAGATCTCTGAAGAAAGGTGAACCTAACGCCGACTCAACGCCGCTGACCAACACTTTCCGCCCTGTGCAGCCCATCGCTGGACGAGTGGTATACGCTACGCATGCGAAGAGGCTCACGAATAAGGAGAGGGAGGAAATACAGGAGGTGGATGAGGAGCTGCTGGACTCGAGGGAGCAGAAGGGGCCAACCTTTCATAGAAGTGGAGCTAGGGAAACCATCACCCGAAATGTTGTTCTCGTTGTCGTGTTAATGATATGTCATATTTTTGCGTAATGCCATTGTCTGCCATTGTCAGACCGCACTACCTACTCTGGGCATAAGGGCTGGTAATGACAATGGTATCAAGCGGCGTTATTTAACAGCAATAAAACGACATCAGGATATCACGTGGCAACTGTTCCGATACGTCCCAATTCATTCATGTTTTCCTTGTAAATTTACGTCTAGTAGACTTGCTCTGTGTGTCTTAGTTGTCACCCGTCAGCACTCTCCAAACTTATCATGTCTGACGAATTGGGCCATAATCGAAACATCTGTATTGTTTTGCATTAATTTAACCGTGCATGTAATGTTTTGTATGCCCGTTACCTACCGTCGGGCGAATGCCATCTAAACAAGCCCGGACGCACTGGTCAAGGACCCATCGTACTCACACTTAGAGATCATGTCTCCTTCGCAGTCATTCGTTAACATTACTACCCTACTGCAACAGTGTCTCATTTGTAAAGAAAACTATTAAAATACATGAAACAGGCATTGGTGGTTTTATGGAATATATTTACTGAAGCAAAATTATTGCTGAGTCTATACAATACGGCTGCCAATCGGCGAGCATCGGCAAACACAGTCGACACTCAACTACGAAACGGTAAATGATTCGTTCCGTGTATAGACTAAGGCCCTGCGCGGGGTGCGTTTCGGCCCGCAGCCCGCGGGGGCCGCGGGCCGGATTTTTTTGTTGCGGTGCGGGGCGGGCTGCGGCCCAGACCAGTGCAGTACGGGTTGGGCTGCGGGCCAGGATAGGGCAAAATATGCGGGGCGGATGCGGGCCCAGCTTTTTCAGCCCGCGCAGTTTCTCTCAAAATGTGCACATTGTTTGTGTCTGTTTATTGGGGGATTACCTGATAGCCCTGTGTGTGTGTGTGTGTGTGTGTGTGTGTGTGTGTGTGTGTGCGTGTGCGTGTGCGTGTGCGTGTGCGTGTGCGTGTGCGTGTGCGGTGCATGTATGTGCGTGCTATTGAATCAAACGTGCTGTTATATAACACGACACGCCACGCAAACTGTGAGTGTATATTTTGTATTTATTATATCATAGGTATCATTTATGGTATGTGGAAGGCTGTGTCTGGGCATTACAATTTTCATTGCAAGTTCATGCCTAATAAAAATATTATTATCTTTTACACGAGTATTGTAATTGTATAATTTTCCAGTTAAGTAAATAAGAAGGTAATTGTTTATGAGTGTATTTAAAGTAACATTATAATTCTTGTAATCCGTAAGAAATGTTTTCTTTCCAGTAGTTTTTTTTTTTTTTTGAAAAGTGCTTCCATATGTGAGTGTATTTATTTAAAGTTATTATTTGCACAATTATTTTGTTGGACGCTTGTAATACTATTTCTTTGATATCCCCAAATCATGACTACTTATGCATGCTTTCTCCAATTTATGTCAGTGTCTAAAGTCAATCCTAGATAAATAAATTCATCTGCTCTTTCAATATGTACATAATCTATTATAAATGTAAGGATCTGCATAGGTTTATTAGGTATATGATTTTTATTTAGTAATAAAAACCACTCAGGTCTAGATCAAGTTTCATTTTCTTCCTTCCCTCCTAGTCTCATTGTATATGTAATTTCAGCATATGAACAGCCAGTGTCTTTGAAGAGTTGGTCGGCACGATGTTTGTCTTCAGTCTCATCAGATTCTGGTAGCCTTTTTATGAACAAATCGTTTGCCCGTTTATTTGTTTCGAGAGATTCGTCCATGACCATGTAAATTTCTGCAAATTTGCATTTCTTTTTATTTTGTGTTAATGTAACTTTAAGTTTGAATAATATTTATAATACAACATTATCTGATAAACAGCTATCCGTGTATGTTGTCCGTATGGGGCTAAACAATGCTGCCGCATCGCTGATACTGGCTAATCCTGCCGTAATTCAGATTTTGTAAACAACTACAAATTTATATCTATTTCTATTTTTGTGTTAATATAAGTTTAATTTTGAATATTTTTATAATACAACATTATCTTATAAACAGGTATCCTTATTTAATTTGTTATTTCAAATTCGGCCTGAGAACCAATCAGCATCTCTACCATAATCTGGGGTAAGGCCGCCCTGGCGATTATAACTGCAGCCCATTAATTCCCCAGGCAGTGCCACCTCACGGCGCCTGCGTAATCGTGGCTACGAAATCGCCTGCATTTCTGATTTCAAAACGTTGACGCTTGCTAGTGAAACTTCGATATATGCGCGAACTGCTTTCATTTCTATAATATAGGCTTAACAAATTACCTAAAAAATAAATATATATTCAAACATGCAAACAGTGTAAATAACATTGCTAAATTAAATGCAAAATAAAGAAATGCAAACTGGGAAGAGGTATATAATGACACAAACCCTAACTCTTCGTATGATACATTCATTGGAATTCCAAATTCACTTATTAATGAATGCCTACCATGGAAACAAATCAAAATAAGACCGCACACTTATGATTGGCTCACTAAAGGTATTGTAACATCCACAAAGGAAAAACCACCTATACAAAAATATAAATGTAATCCGACAATTGAGAATGAACATATTTTTAAAAGATTAAAAAATAAACTGACACATGTAATAAGAACTTCCAAAAACTCGTACTTTAAAAATACATTTGACCTATATAAAAATGACTGCAAAAAACATGGAATACCATTAATGAAGTTCTAAAATGCACTAAAAAAATCTGCAGTGTACAATAAATTTATAACAACAGAAGGAAACTATTGTAGGGGAAGTAGGGGCATATCCGCATACTGAGGCATGTCCGCACACCCTATTATTTGCGCATCGCGTAACATCTGGTTAGTGGAATCATGCTAAGCGGCATCGTCTAACCCCCCAATCAACCACTTGTATATACGTTTTGATTTAAGTGAATAATTAAAAAGTTATGACATAACATTTTATTTTTGTAAACACTGATATCATTTTACTTCTGTGCTGTTATGTGTATTACTTTAACTGTAAGACGTGCATATACATTTTCTTTCATAATTCCAAATTGCATTTTAATGTTTTACGATGTGTGAAATAAAGGATACATTCATAAGTAGCATTTTCGCGCAATTCAGAATTATTCACGTGTTGGATGCTTGGGGCATGTTCGCACAGGCCTGTGCGGTCATGCCCCACCCGCTGTGCAGAGGTATTTCGTGCATCGGTGCTTATAATATTATGTAGTCTACTTAGATACATATTTAGATACTTCAGTTGCTTACCATAAATATTATAGGAAACTTTGATGTGAGATAGTATATAATGATTCTTATATAATTATTTAATATTATCAAACTTATTATATCATTCATCGCTTCGTCAATGTGTAATAGGCTATATCGTGCTGACGTCACATTTTCCATGTTGTGTATCATTAGGTCCGTTAAATACATAAAGCTTAATTGATCATTGCTCATAGACTAAAATAACCAAGATGACAAATGATGTATAATCTATAATATAGTCCTTTGCCCGTATACGTTAGTCCATACAAAGTCATGCTCGCACAGCCGACAAACTGAGTTTGTAGTTTGACTTTGCGCTTTACGAAACTATGCTGTTTTAGCTAGAAGGCTTCAGACACGCTGGATCGCAAACTTTGACTTTCCCCTTACAAAATCATGTTGTTGTTTGCTTTGACTCTCAAGGAGGAATAAACGTGGACTGTGATTCAAGGCCACTGTATTTTCAAAATGTTACGTATATATAAAAACTTGAAACCGTTGATTTGTGTTCTCTGTTTTTGTTTTTGTTTTTTAGTAATGCACGTGTCAGTAGTGTACACATTCCAATACATATTATTATTGCAGTTAATGGTCAGCTCAGTGAGACCAGCTGTTGTTTCGCCATTCCTGGGGCCTAACCGCACACAGTGTGCGGCAATGCCCCGTACCTTGGGGCATGTCCGCACAAAGCTATGCCTCTACATTTGACCAAATATTTAAATATCTGATGGGATATGCGATTCTTAACTAACTCACAACAAAGTAATATGATTGCTCATTCTGAATACTAAATATCACCATCTTAGCACACACAGTGCATTTTCTATAACTTGTTTCACCTTAACTGTGCGGACATGCCCCTACTTCCCCTACAGGTAAAACGTAATAGTGAATGAATTTAATAAATACTTTACAAATGTAGGCCAAAATCTTAATGCAAAACTAATTCAAACAGTACATGACCCTACACATTATATAAATAACAATCCAGCTAACCTTTTCTGTACACCAACTTGTCCCACTGAAATAATAAACATAGTGCATAGTAACAATTCCAAAAAGTCTGGAGGTTATGACAACATTGACCCTAACATTATTCAACATGTTATTCCACAAATTGCAAATCAACTAGCTCACATCTTCAATAGGTAATTTACTATGGGTATTGTTACAGCAAAGTTGAAGATTGCTAAAGTCATTCCGTTATACAAAAGTGAAAACCCTGAACTGTTTACAAATTACAAACCTATTTCGATTCCTAGCTGAATATAACATACTATCAAATAAACAATATGGATTTAGGGAAAATTACTCTACTTATATGGCAATGATTGACTTGGTAGATAAAATATCAAGCAACACTGATCACAAAAATCATAATATAGGCATATTTCTTGATCTTAGTAAGGCTTTTGACACAATAGATCATAACATCGTATTAAAAAACTTCAGTGCTATGGTATAAGAGGCATAGCTTGTGAATGGTTCAAAAGTTACCTTAGCGATAAAGCTCAATATGTGTTGTATAAAAACACAGAATCGGAATACATGAAGATCCCTAGGGATCTATGATAGGCCCATTACTTTTTTAACATATATATATATATAAATGATATTGTAAATATATTAAACATTCTTAAGCCAATACTGTTTGCAGATGATACTAGTTTGTTCCATGCACACACAAATTTCCACACTCTCATAGAACTAAAAAGTATCAAATTTCATAATATTCACACCAAAAGGGACAATTTATAATACAGACAATGCTGAAATAATAATGAATGGTAACAAAATAAAACAAGTCATGTTTACAACATTTCTAGGAATACACATAGATGAACATTTGAGCTGGACAATTCATATTAATAATTTATCCCCACAAATTGCACGAAATGTAGGAATGCTTAATAAATTAAAATATTTTCTCCCATTGTACACCATGAAGACTTTATACTATTCATTAATATTATCTCATCTGCAATATTGTGTCCTGTTGTGGTCAAATACATACACAATTCATTAAAAAAAATAAGATACTACAGCTGAGAGCAATAAGGATAATTACTAAATCACAATATATATCACATACAGACCCTTTATTTTCAAAATTAAAACTGTTAAATGTAAGTGATCTATATAAACATAAATTAGGGATTTTTATGTATAAATCCATTAATGATCAACTCCCGAAATAAAGTTCAATTCAATTCAAAAATAAATTGTCATTATTTGATGACACTGTCTGTTTTGCCGTACGCAGTTTAAACGTTCTGAAGTGAAGTAAATCTTCGGTAATGTTCCAGTTAACTAGTTTAAATTATTAGGGCATTTTCAAAACGTTTTAACCATTTGTTTTCGATGTGTATGTGTTTAGAATGTCATTCTGCATCACTGCCGCTAAAGAGAAGTCAGTTATTATTCGGGTATTATGCCTAGGACAGAACATTCTGGAAATCAAGAATTCGGGCCGCTGACCCAACCTAGTGGGAAAAGGCGAAGAAGAAGAACAACAACAGCCCGTCCTGTACCGTCCCGCCGTTGTCCATGCACCTCCTAAAAACAAAAACAAAATGTGCTTTTATATGCATAATCTAGTCAATGCTATGTCAATGCAATGACCGATCCCTTGTACCACCATAAAGAACTGCTCCCGATGATCACAGAGTTCACGCACTAGTGTTTGCTTTTTTATTAATAATTTAGTTACTGTAACAAACAACCAGCGGGGATATGATAATATTGCAACCAAGGCGATATTCTGGATATGATCCGTTATGTGGAAAATGTTCGTATCTGGCTAATTATTATACGATCAGTATACAGTGTTTATGCTCCTGTGGGCGTGTTTTCAACGATGTCGCTGGCCTCGGGTGCTACGACACAGCAATGGGGCCTTTGGAATTGGAAGGACGGAACTGGGTTTGACTTTCAAGCGCACAAAAACACCACCTGTAAGTCGTTGACAAAAGACATCAAATGCTATGAAAATGTGACTTTTGTTGTTACCCACCGTACAGATAGAAGCTCGGAAAGTTACGAACACGTTTTAGAAATAAAATTCGCAGCGTTTAATAAGCAGTTCATTCTACTACTGCATGCCGAAAACTCCCGTATGAAAAAATCGGTATTCCATCGTCACATGACAGTTACTGTAATAGGGCGTATGGGACGTAGACGCTTTAGGTATTCTACAGACCGCTATTTCAGTGGACATTTGAGAAACGACCCGTCGTCTATCTTTCATGGAAAGTATCACGATGCCGTTTTAGACGGTATAATCTACACAGCTGAAGAGTCATACTACCTAAAACCAATGCAAACATATTTTAAGACGACAAATATGCGAGCGAGACGCCTGCTTGTGGTATACCGAGAAAAAGATGTGAACTGGTCGGGGGTGAATGTGACGACTACAGCCGATGGTTTAAAGATATCCGAACGAAACTCTGGCGGACGTAAGGATATTTATGCGCGAAATCACTTCGACGTTCCACCAACAGGCCACCGCAGACGGAGACAGCCTATTGCTTCCGAGTACACAGTTTGTGAACTCGCAGTAGTAGCTGATTACTCCTTTTACCGATATGCTTGCGGTGGTTCAATCGCTCGAACCATCGAAAGGATCCAGTATGCTGTAAGAGCGGCCGATGTAAATTTTCGACGTACTGACTTCAACTCGGACAACAGGGCCGACAACATCGGCTTCGTGATAAAAAGCATACAGATCACCGTAATAAAGCGAACCGATGATGATATTAGCGATAGCGCTGTCGGGGTTCTCAAGAAATTTTCAAGGACTAATGATTTCAGGAATGTTTGCTTAGGCGTGCTGTTTACACACCGCGTGTTCAGCAGGGGTGTCATAGGCCTCGCCTATACTGGAAGTTCGTCCCCCCACGGGTCGCCTGGTGGATTGTGCTATCCACCATTCCAACAAAGAGATGGCGTGTTTTGCTACAATTGCTTGTTGTTGACGTCGCGCAACTATGTGACAAGCATACCGTGGACAACGGTCGCGCTGACACTAACCCATGAGCTTGGACATTCGTTCGGGTCGAAGCACGACAAGTCGGCCTATTGTCTGCCCGGAGGGAAGTACGGCATGTACTTGATGCATGCGTCGTCTACCGACTACACGAAACCCAATTCTTTCACATTCTCGCCGTGCAGCATTAAGCAGATGAGCCCGGTGGTGCAACGGAAGGGATTTTGCTTGAAGGCGTACGACGCTGACACCTACTGCGGGAACTACGTGTTGGATGAAGGCGAAGCGTGCGACTGCGGAAACGACACAGAATCGTGTAGAATCTTCGACCGGTGCTGTGTTCCGCCGTCGGCTAGCGAGCCGGGCTGTCGCATAGGACACGAATTCGGGCATGTTTGCAGTCCTCTGGCTTCCCCGTGTTGCACGCATTTGTGTCAAGTTGCGACGGAAGTTCGCGAGTGTCGGTCGGCGACAGAATGTGCCCGGCCATCCATGTGTGATACCGTCAGTGTCGAATGCCCTGAGCCTGTGCCGCTGGCGGACGGCACTCCGTGTGCGGGCGGCGTTCGAGTCTGCTCTGACGGACTGTGCGTCGGCAGCAGATGTGAGCTTTACGGATGGGTAGACTGCCAGTGTGTTGGCAGTGAAGACGAACTCTGTCAGTTGTGCTGTATGACTTCTTCAAACGCCTCGCACTTCGTCTGCAAGCCTGCTTATCGCATCAATAGCACGGACAACTTAATGACGCCTATCTATAAAGAAGAGGCGGACACTTGCAACGATGACACGGGGATTTGTACCAAGACACATGCATGCATTATCGCGTACCCGAAAGATTTTGAGGACGTATTCAGTGCGATATTCCAAAAATCGGCTAGAGAAGATATCGGCGACTACATGGCGAATTACTGGTACTATGGTTTGCTGGCCGTGTATTTGGTGTTTCTGTGTGTAGCTTTATTTATGTATATTTACGAGATAGATCATTCAGCAAGTAGGATGGGCTACCTATCGGGTAAGGTTGCGGCGTTTTGGCTAGTATTAGATTCGCAGAAAATTACAATGTCTGAACAGTTAAGAAGAGTCGAGGTAATGTATAATGAACTGTTGAAAGATATGGAGAAAAACAAGCCGGTAGACTTTCTAAAAGCTGTTGCGCGACTTCACATACTTTTTCCCACTGCGCCAAAACGTGATGTTATCGTTGCAGTATTTCGGAGTAATAACGAGGAGTATGCTGTTAGACGTCTACTCGTCTTGGGATTCCCACTGAAGCGTGTATGATGCAGCCGCTTGGGAATTCATGAACAAAAAAGTCATTAATTTTTTAAACGCTATTGACAGAAATGTGTCACTGACCATCGTTGAGCATACTTGTTATTAAAACACTTACTGAAACTGTTTTTAAAACGTATTGAAACGTTACCTTTATATTGTCGTGATCGTGTATAACACTCGTTTGCACACATCATGAATGAATGAATGAATGAACGAACGAACGAACGAACGAACGAACGAACGAACGAACGAACGAACGAACGAACGAACGAACGAACGAACGAACGAACGAACGAACGAACGAACGAACGAACGAATGAATGATGTTTTTTATTCGACCAGTATTTCAACCAAATACATACACTATATCCATGTTAAAACAACTCAGAATCAAAGACAGATACAAATATAACGATCATTATAAACATGGTAATAGTATATAATAATTTGTAATACAGTAATACAACATACGGTCAGGAGACTTCTCTAAGACCATGCTGGTCGCTATCGAGGAGCCACCTTTCAAAAAGAATTTCATATACAAAATCATTCCATTTTCTAAAACAAATTCTTCGAGAGAAAAAAAACAAAAACCTTCAAGTAAAGATCCATGCGCGCCGCTGACGTGGTTATTTTACCTTAAGGCACTATTACATTTTTAAGTCTAAGTAAATATAGATATAAGTATGTGGAGATATAAGTAAGTATACATACAGCATAGAGTTGATAGGTGATTTTTGATTCTTAATGTTGCATACATACATAACAGTCTTGTATAGTACATGCTACTTGATAGCTTTGTAAAAAATACAGTTTCACATACTTGGCAAATCCCTGTGTACTATGTGAGATAAGTTTTTCTTTAACTATTTCAGGTAGGTTGTTTAATAAGAGTGACAAAGAATGCCTGAGACATTTCTGTGCAAAGGCATGTTTAACTTTATAAGTGTATATTTTATTTTTGTCTCTTGTATCATGACTATGTACTTCATGTTTAAGCATAAACCTCCAATTTTGTAAATAGAATGGTAAATCATGGTGTAGATATTTATAGTAAAATTTTAATTGTTGTAATTTAAGGATGTCGTCTACTTTTAATAAGCTGAGTTTTTTGTATAGTGGTTCAGTATGGGAAATGTAGTTACTTAAAGTAATAATTCTCAGGTTTTTTTTCTGTAGTTTTATTATTCTGCTTGATTCAAAGCCCCATGCCATGATGCAGTAATTTATGTGTGGCACTATTAATGAATTATATAATATTTTTTAATATCCAGAGGTAACATATGTTTCAATTTGTTAAAAATTCCAATTTTTTTGAACACGCATTTGATATTTTTTCAGTATGCTTTTTCCAGTTTAAATTAGTTCTCTATAATTAAACCCAAACAATTAAAATCGGTAGCTTGTTCAATATCGATATTGTCTATCTTCAGGTTGAGTGTCTGTATATTTTTCTTTTTAAATATCATGTATTTAGATTTTACTACATTTAGTGATAATGTATTGATTTTGAGCCTCTCACTTATCTTAATAAGTTCTTCGTTTATTAATGTTTCTAGATTTTGGTCATGTATGTTATCATTGAACATGTTTAGTGTACTTGATAGAGTTGTATCGTCGGCGTAAATGAGAAAGTTAAACATTTTAGTTGCCTGAGCAAAATCATTGATATATATATATATATATATATATATATATATATATATATATATATATATATATATATATATATATATATATATATATATATATATATATAATATATATATATATATATATATATATATATATATATATATATATATATATATATATATATATATATATATATATATGATAAATAAATGTGGTCCTAAGATTGAACCTTGTGGTACACCTGTTGTTATTAATGACGTATTTGATTTGACATTGTCAATTTCCGTGTATTGTTTGCGATTTTCTAGGTAGCTGCTGAATAATTTGAGATTTATTTCACGTACACCATAACATTTCTATTTATCAATTAAAATTGTATGACAAATAGTATCAAACGCTTTGGAAAGATCTAAATAAATGTTAATTGGCATTTCATCCCTGTCCAGTTGGGTTATTATTCTATCTATTAGTTCAAGTGCCGCACATTCTGTTGAATGTTTTGGTCGAAAACCATACTGATGATCAAATAAAAGCTTAGAGTCTTTTAAGTAAGATGACAGTTGTTAAAAAAAATATATTTCCAGTACTTTTGAAATAGCTGGTAAAAGTTATATTGCTATAATTACTAAATGCTGTTTGCTCTCCTTTTTTATAGACTGGGATTACCTTTGCAATTTTTTATTTATCAGGGAATATTCTTGTGGTTAGCACTTGGTTTGTTAATAAAGCTAGAGATTTGGTTAGTGATGGTTCAAGAATGTTTAGCAATTTAATGGAGAGGCCATCATATCCATAGCTACTTTTGTTAGGTAAATTAATTATTGTCCTCTTTATGACATCTTCTGCAACGTATTTAAATGTAAAGTTACTTTCTACTATTTTATTTAGATAATATGTATGTCCACGAATGCTTTTATATTTAATATTTTTGCCACACAACTACTTATTTTAGTAAAATATTCATCGAATTTATTTACAATTTCAGATTTATCTATCACTATAGAATCAGAATCTTTAAAATATTTAGGAAATGATTTATTTGTTTTATGTCTAGACAGTATTTCATTTATGATTTTCCACGTGTTTTTTATATCAAATTTTAAATGATTAAAGCATTTGTCATAATATAATTGTTTAGCTTTGCGAATACTTGTTTTCAAAATGCCATTATACGTTTTTAAGTTCACCAATAATATGCCATATTCTGAAGATTCAGGGGTAGTGATGTTTAGTTTTTTGTAGAGTTTATCTCTGTATCTTATTGAGATTAGCAGGCCTTGAGTTATCCATGTAGACTTCTTATGCTTGTATTTGTTAAATTTAACTAATTTGCTATAATCATATATTTGTTTTTAGCTAGGTTTATTTCATTTATGATAATATTATAATTATAGTTTAGATCAGTATTTGGTTTAGAGTCTAATTTGTTGTATATATCAGAGGAGTGTATATCATTTTTTACCATTAACATAGCCGCCTTATTTTGTACATTAACTTGTATAAATTTTGTGGGATGATCCTCTTTAATGGTGGTGTCCACGAACATAAAATATGGCTGGTGATCAGAAAATGTTTTCATTAATATTCCTGCTATACTTTGTAAAATGTGTTTTATTAAAGTACAGAAGAAATTGTCAATAAGTGTACCAGTGCATGTCGTGAACCTTGTAGGAAGAGTAATTTGGGGGAAGAGGCTGAATGAAGTTAACATATCAAAGAATGTGCTACAGTGTTCTTGCTCATTTATTTTTAACAAGTTTATATTGTAGTCCCCTGCGAGGATAACACTGTTGTTTTGGTGACACGGCAAATTTGATATGACCGTTGACAATTCATTTATGAATTCATTATAGTTTCCCGTTGAGGGCCTTGGAGGACGGTAAATGTTTCCTATTGTGACTGCTTGTGATAATCCTCCTCCAGTTATTTGTATTATTTGTCCCTCCCATTGTTCATACATATTTAAATTCATCTTTATTTCGTAATCAAAGCGTTTATCTATATATATTAACAACCCACCTTTACTACTACAACTTTTTCCTTGTGAAATACAGTTATATCCAGTTAGCTGAATTAATGATAAGTTATCATTTTCAGATAACCAACTTTCCTGGACACATATTATATGTACTGAATGCAAAGGTTATCGAAGATAAATAATTTACAAATGCCTCAAGTTCGCTGAACTTTGCATTTATAGACTGTATATTTGAGCTTAAAATACTGAATTTTTTACCATTTGTTTGGGCTAATGAGTTAAATTGATCAAAATCATAATATGATGATCTGCGTATTATTGGCAATTCGTTATTTTCGTCAATAGTATTGCCAATGCTTAAAATATTATTCAGACAACTATTCGAAATACCACCTGTAAACTGGAGAAACGTTTCGTCAGTTACCATTTGTCTGTAATTTAACCTTTTCTAAAATCAGCATATTATCAATGTGCAATAACACTTTGTTTACAGTGTGACAGCAAACCAAAAGAAAAAAGCCAACCAGGCATAAAGTAAAAATTATGAAATATGCACTACCACCAACAAATATCCTCTACCACCAATAATATAAAACAAAAAAACACCATTATATGGTAACGCATATATAAGAATGATATATAAAACAAACAAATGTAGGGAATACATATAGAAAGTATAGCAAACTGGCATAACATAATAATATTTGCATATAGGTGATACCATAAAGTTTTGTAACGTGCGAGTAATAAAAGTAACAAAAGATCAAACATTACGTATAAGTCATTAGGAAAAGGAAATACATGTATTTTACCAGTCATAATTTTACGATACATTAAAGAGATAAATAATAAAAGAACAAAAAGCATGCGTCCATTTATAGTTTCGCATATTGTCCGAATTGTCTGATTTGTACCTGCGATGTTCTTCAGGAAAGGAAGGGACTAAGAAGTAAGATCCTCTTCTAATTGTATCTCTTTGGGCGACCCAGATTGCGACTTCTTTAGGAAGACCCTTCCATCCACGTGCTGTCGATCTTTGCTTGTTTTTTTTTAGCTCTCTCGCCTTTTTGAAGAGGGCAGCATTCTTTTTCGTCAGTTGTTCATTGACGTAAATGCGAGTGCCTTTCAAATTCCTTCTCCCCATCATAACGTCTCGCTTTACCGCGTTGTTAATCAGGCTAACAATCACTGGCTTCACTCTTTCGTCCTTTCTACTTGGTAGTTGGTGACAAGCAACGATGTCGCTCGTTTGAAGCTGTACTCCCATGGTCTTGTTTACGAACTCGGCAACCTTTTTCTCAGGCCGGTGAACTCTCCACCACTCTGGCTGCTGGTGACATTTGCCTCCACATGGTCGTTCCCGCTCGTCGCTCTCGCGTAGCTGCGGGCTTGGAGGTCCAGCCCGCTGATTATTACCTTGTTTTTTTTGAGTGCATTTCCAATATGTCCAAGGATTTCACTAATCGTTCAATGTGATCGTCCTTCGCTTGTAGTTTTGATTCTAGCTGGTCTATTCTCTTGTTCATCGTATCGTTGCTTTTCTTCACTCTAGCAATGAGTCTTGTAGTTTCTTGTTTGAGACTTTTATCTCGTCAAAACTATGGCACAGAAATTGTAATGATGTTTTCATGTCTGCTATGTCTTCGCTTACTTTTGAGGGCGGCATCGTTGCAAGTTTTTCTCGGACTAAGCAAAACAATGTTTTTGTTTTGACGGCGTAAGTCAGTAATCAGGGTGTGACATCCGTAGTCGCTGGATGGTTGCGAGTGCAAAGTCCAAATGGTGGAACGGTCAGCGAGGTGGAACGGGCAGCGCGCGGCTCCAGCCGGTCCGTCTGGGTGTGGCATGGCGTGGTGTGGGCGATAATGTATGTATCTGACAGTCAAATACCAATTTACATACAATTTCCATACGAGGTATCACACGTACACAAACTATTTATATAGATACAGATAGGGAAACAAGGTTCAATTTTATTTCTTCCCAGTCCTTAGCAGTTACTGTTTAAAAAACCTTGCAGGAAAAGTAGCTAGTGTTGAACAATTTTCGCGCTTGTGGGAGGTAACCTACTAACGCACTATCTCAAGATTCATCCCATCCTGCCCATGACCTATTTGAACCTCTTCCATCTAGTCGCCGATTCAGATCCATCAAAACCAGGACCAACCGCTTTAATACTAGCTTTTTCCCCTTAGTCGTTCAAGCCCTGTCAAAACAGAAGTGATTTTTTTTCTCCCACCCGCAGCAAACACATAGTCCACTTTCCGATGTGTTTTTAGCATGTATATTTTATCATAATTTATTATATATTATATATTTTGTGTTCATATTTTACATTTTAAGCTAATATATTTCTACTAGATCGTATCAATTATTTGTCGATGTTATCAAGAGCAATTTTTTATTCGGATCTTTTTATGTGATTGTTCTTACTTATTTATTTACTTTTATTTAATGTAGTAGTATATTTTAACATCATCGTTTGGTGCATGTGAATATATTGTCATATGAATGTACTAGTACGACGACCAATATCATTGCACATTCCAATGTTTTATTGTAACTACAATGTGAACACATGGCAATAAAGCTATCTTATCTTATCTATTGCATATCGGTCAAACAAAGACAGTTTACATTACAAGTTTTAAAGTCAAGCACAATTCTGTCCCCGACCTGATCTAATTCCCCAAAGGAAATTGTTTTGCCCGAGCGGAAGGCTAAGTTATTCACCCTATCACACTGAGCTTATAAGCTTGGAGTTATTCGGTTAAGATGTTCACAAATTCACATGGTCTTTCTTAGGGGCCGGGCCTAATTCCTTTTAATCAATGCCATATTCCGCTTCAATTCCTTGTAATTCCGTCTGATTCAAATCCAACTGATTTTTTATTTGTGTTTTCTTCAATTCCAATTTCTTCTATAATCATTCAACTAATAATAATAGTTCTTATAAAACTCCCCATTCAAATAATTGTTCCGTGGTGCTTTATAATGGTTATGGCGATTAAATTAAAGTAATATAAAACATGCCTTTATACAATACTACTTTGATAAAATATGCAATCATTCCTTCTAATAAAACAATGAAAAACGCTTATATAAGCACAAGTACGGTGTAAAAAAATAACAATATAACAATATTAATTAAAATACATTAATTAAAATAAATGGATGAATAACTGACTAATTAACTATGATCGTCGAATGTCAATATAATCTGTAAAAAGATGCGTCTTGAATGCAACTTTAAACTAATCAACACTCGAACATTGGCGCACTGTAAGGGGTAGGTGGTTCCATGCTCTTGGAGCTGCACAAGGGCACAAGCGAAAGATCGTTCGCCAATTTTAGTGCGGGAAGTGGGTTGTCTAAGAAGTAACTGATCAGAAGAGCGAAGACTGCGTGTCGGGCAATACGGAGAGAGAAGTGATAATAAATATGTAGGTGCAAGATCATGGAAGCATTTACTAATAACAAAATACTAATACTAATAATGCCTAACAGTCTTATACAGCGCTGTACTCGGTCCTTTGTTCTGTTCAAAGCGCTGAACAAAAAGTTCGTAACTGTATGCCACTTATCTAAGTACTAAAGGCTATTTTAAAAAGTGAGAAGCAGGGTTTTGAATATAATGCGATTCTTAGCAGGAAACCAATGCAGCTCCACGAACATGGGCGTGACATGGTCTCGTTTCGATCGTATCAACATAATACGAGCACATGCATTTTGAACACGTTGTAGTTTCTCAGATACTGCCACTGGCAAGCCATTCGGGAAGCTATTGCAACAATCAAGACGTTGCTCCAGTTCACTCAACTGTATGAATGAGTACCTGCCTACACACACTGGTGGATGTTTGTACTAGCACCCTTTGCGCATTAATTGCAGCCTGGTTGAAAACTTCCCAGAGAAGATAAGACGGTGATTTGATTGAATAGCTCTGCCAGGGATGTAAAGCGTAAAGCGCTTTGAGCAGGCCTGAGGACTGGATTCTGCTCTAGATACGAACTTACTCTACTTTTTTACTTGCTATTTTTTTCTGGTATAAATTATAATTTCAGAACCGCATATCACAAAGGATACATCTGCAAATCATAAAGTATAAGATGATATGCAAAGATATGATCGATCACGTAGATGTGAAATAATGGAAAATTATATTTTGACTGAAGTTGACGTTGTGATCTTCAACATGACCTTTGAATTTATAATCGTGGATGGCACCGATGCACACGTTGTTTTTTGTTATCCTACGAACGATCAACATAGAAAGAATTCGTTTGTGTGGATTTTTACATTATCAATCATCAGAACATCATCAGAGAGTTGGCCAGTTGCGATGCAGAGTTGTATTCTTAGGTTGTCTACTCACTTCTAGAATAATTTTCTAATATGTTGACCAGTTCTTTGACCTCTAAATGATGTTTGTGAACGAATTTATGTGTACTTTTATGTATACTGTATTGTATGGTTTTGAAAACATGTTAACTTGGCAATAATGGAGGGGCAAACAACGTTTACATACAAGAACAACACATTTCGAGACCTATTCAAATGTTTGTGTTGCATCATCCTATGCATCTCTGTGAAAATGCAAAGTTTAACACCTTACATCTCAGCCAATATTTGTCGTAGTCATAAAATCTTTACTGTTATGTAAAGATCTACTATGTCTCTCTGCTACGGTAACTTTTTGTGTTTCTGGTATCTATCATTGCTAGAAGATACCGTACAGCGGGAAGCGGCAGCCGAAAATATGACCTGTTACATTTATTCACCACATTTACTCAGATTTTATATATTATTTGAATTGTCTGAGTTGTCTTATTGCTGATTTCCTTGGATCTTAAAACAAATAAAATTATTATGATCTTTTAATCAATAGCAAAATACATAGATGTTTATTACTATGAAAGTACGCACATTGTGAATATGAATGCCTTTGACAATGTTACAGCATGCAATATCTTTGGACTTGATTATACATTACCATTTGATAATCATCTTTAACTAATGACAATAATTTAGCGCATTTCATCCAAATTAATAATCCAGCAGTTTTTTGATGTACTTAATTAGTGACTGACCCATTCAACCATGCGTTACTATTGTATATACCCATGTGCGCCTGGCTGTATGCCATATCATTAATAGAAAGGTTTTATGGTCTATCAGCACGTCTGTAAATATAACTTTGTGATGTCATTGTAGTTGAATGAAACATTTTCAAAGTGTAATTGTGATGAGAAATCAAAGGTAACCGTGTGTGACTTGATTTCATGTAAATGGATCTAGGTCTGGATATAAAGAATGTTCTGACCCCACCGTGGACGTAACCCCTTATAACTAATTATACCATTTCAACTAGATTTATAGCCGGCAACCATAGCAATGTAGCTCGTTTATATAAACATGAATTGTCTTCTTAGTGTGAACTGTGATTATGACGTTGCTGTGCAATTTGGCAATGCACTGTGCCTGCATCGATATAGGTCCTAACCTGACAATACGTGTACTACACTAAATGAACGAATGTTTACAATATCTAAATTAACCATTATATGACCCAGGCAATATATCTACTTCGTTTGCCTCGGTTTCTGAAAATAGTCTACTTCTTATAGTTAATATTCGGCAACAATGTCTGCACAATGTGAAAGCGTCCCATGCCTACGGCTATGATTTAGTCACTAGACTTAGTGTGAGTCTTGCTTCAAGACCAAGTATGTCATTGTGTAGTTATATACGACCTGACATTCGAAAGGAAGAATTTATATACAAATATAATTAATATATCGGCCTGAAATACATATTTAATACGCACATATTAAAAACAATACAACTTGGAAATCCTTGAAAATGCCAACAAAACACATGACGACAACGACGTACCAGGCCAAGAATGAGAATTTGGTCAAGATAGGAAAAACGTCAGACGTTACGTGTCAACTCAAGCAGAATTTCTGCTACTATACGGTCAGATTTCGTGTTTAACACAGCCTTCAGACGATCCCAACGTTTCATCTGCTCTAAACAAAAGACCCATGAAATGCTCCTGAATACGTCACTTTCGTTTTCTTTCTCTTCGTTGTCGAAGACAATAAAATCGGACGCAACCTCTATTTCCCCGTCTTAACGAACACATGTCAACAAGGCGCACATGCGTTCACGTGATCTTCGATCACGTGATCAACACATGATGTTACTATTTCCTAAATAGCCAACGCCCCAAAACATGCCTCCAAATTGTTTTTAAAAGCCAGTTCCGTCCTTCCATTAAGCCTTAAGTTAATACTTAGGCTAAGGGTTTGCCGACTATTGACTTGCTTTCACGTACCAACGCATTTCTAATCATTTTAGTATACATCATTAGCTTTTTTTATTTAGGATTAATTTCATTGCCATTGGCGACATTGCAACTCCAGTTAGGCCTAATAGTAATTATTACATAAGCATGCCTGGAAACTGCTGTCCGTCGGTTGATTTGTGTTCCATCGATTTCACGCGAACCGACTTCGTGTTTCGAGACATTCGCTTCATTCAACGAAACATGGGCAGGTTTACATTTCCATTGACATTTCTATTTGTAGATATTACATGAAGACTGTCGCTGTGAAATCCATTAAACAACAACACTCAGTCCGCCCCGTACCGTCCCGCAGTTGTCAATGCCCCTCCTAAAAACAAAAATAAAATGTGATGTTATATGCGTAAATCTAGTCGCTAGGAACCAACGTAACGACCGATCCCTTTTTTCACCACAAAGAACTGCTCCCGAGGATCACAGAGTTCAAGCACTAGTAGTGTTTGCTTTTTTATTAATAATTTAGTTACTGTAACAAACAACCAGCGGGGATATGATAATATTGCAACCAAGGCGATATTCTGGATATGATCCGTTATGTGAAACATTTTCGTATCTGGCTAATTATTATACGGGCAATATACAGTGTCTATGCGCCTGTGGGCGTGTTTTCGACGACGTCTTTGGCCTCGGGTGCTACAATACAGCAATGGAGCCATTGGAATTGGAAGGACGGAACTGGCTTTGACTTACAGGCGCACCAAAACATCACCTGTAAGTCGTTGACAAAGGACATCAAATGCTATGAAAATGTGACTTTTGTTGTTACCCACCGAACAGACAGAATCTCGGAAAGTTACGAGCATGTATTAGAAATAAAATTCGTAGCGTTTAAAAAGCAGTTCACTCTATTACTGCATACTGAAAACTCCCGTATGGAAAGATCGGTATTCCATCGTCACATGACAGTTACTGTGATAGGGCGTATGGGAAGTAGACGCTTTGGGTACTCAACAGACCGTTATTTCAGAGGACATTTGAGAAACGATCCGTCGTCTATATTTCATGGAAAGTATCACGATTCCGTTTTGGACGGTATAATCTACACAGCTGAAGAGTCGTACTACCTAAAACCAATGCAAACATATTTCAAGACGACAAATCTGCGAACGAGACGCATGCTTGTGGTGTACCGAGAAAAAGATGTGACCTGGTCGGGGGTGAATGTGACGGCTACAGCCGATGGTTTAAAGATATCCGAACGGAACTCTGGCGGACGTAAGGATATTTATGCGCGAACTCACTTCGACGTTCCATCAACAGGCCACCGCAGGCGGAGACAGCCTATTGCTTCTACGTACACAGTTTGTGAACTCGCAGTAGTAGCTGATTACACATTTTACCGACACGCTTGTGGTGGCTCAATCGCTCGAACCATCGAAAGGATCAGTTTTGCTGTAAGAGCGGCCGATATACATTTCCGCCGCACTGACTTCAACTCAGACAATGTAGGCGACAACATCGGCTTCGTGATAAAACGCATAGAGATAAACATGAACCGATCAAATCATGACTATAGCAAAATCTATAACTCTAGAGTGGTCCTTCAGAAATTTGCACAGACTCACAATTTCGGCGACGTTTGCTTAGGCGTGCTGTTTACAAACTACGTGTTCCACAGTGGCGTCATAGGTCTCGCCTACACGGCAAGTTCGTCCCGCTACGGGTCTCCTGGCGGATTGTGTTATCCACCAACTCAATATGCGCATGGCTGGGAATCCCTCAATTCCTTGCTGTTGACGGCGCGCAACTTCTTGGTAAACATCCCGTGGACTACATTCGCGCTTACACTAACCCACGAGATAGGGCATTCGTTCGGGTCCAGCCACGACAAAACGCCCGCTTGTCAGCCCGGAGGGGAGTACGGTATGTATTTGATGCACTCGACGGCGACGGACTGCTCGAGAGCCAATTCTTTCACATTCTCGCCGTGCAGCATTAGGCAGATGGGCCCGGTGGTGCAATATAAGGGAATTTGCTTGAAGGTGTACGATGCAAACAATGACAACTCCTGTGGGAACTACGTGCGGGAAGGAGGCGAAGCGTGCGACTGCGGAAATAATTTTGAAAAGTGTAAAATCTTCGACTGGTGCTGTGTTCCGCCATCGGCTAACGAGCCGGGCTGTCGCATAGGACACGAATTCGGGCATGTTTGCAGTCCCCTGGCTTCCCCGTGCTGCACGGATGTGTGTCAAATTGCGACGGCAGCTCGCGAGTGTCGGCCGGCGACAGAATGTACCCGGCCAGCCATGTGTGATGCCGTCAGTGTCGAGTGTCCTGAGCCTGTGCCGCTGGCGGACGGCACTCCGTGTGCGGGCGGCGTTCGAGTCTGCTCTGGTGGACTGTGCGTTGGCAGCAGGTGTGAGCTTTACGGATGGGTAGACTGCCAGTGTGCTGGCGTCGAAGACGAACTCTGTCAGTTGTGCTGTATGACTTCTTCAAACGCCTCGCACTCCGACTGCAAGCCTGCTTATCAAATCAACAGTGCAGACAACCTGAAGATGCCTATCTACAAAAACGAGATGGACCCTTGCAATAACGACACCGGAATTTGTACCAAGACACATGCATGCATGATCGCGTACCCGAAAGATTTCGACAACGTATTCAGTGCGATATTCCAGAAATCGGCAAGAGAAGAAATCGTCGACTACATGGCGAACTACTGGTACTATGGATTGCTGGCCGTGTATTTGGTGTTTCTGGTTGTAGCTTTATTTGTGTATATTTACGAGACAGATCATTCAACAAGTAGAATGGGATATACATCGGCCAAATTGGCTGCGTTTTGGCTAGTAATTAATTCTCAGAAAATTGCAATAGCCGAACAGCTAAGAAGAGTCGAGTTAATGTTTCAAGAAATGTTGAGAGATCTAGATAAAGACAAGCCGGTAGACTTTTTAGTAGCTATTGCGCGACTTAGTATACTTTTCCCCACTGCGCCAAAACGTCAAATTTTCATTGCAGTATTTCATAGTAATAACGAGGAGTATGCTGTTAGGCGACTACTCGTCTTGGGCTTCCCACTGAAGCGTGTATGATGTAGGCGGGTGGCCATGCATAGAATTAATTTATAGACCACCGTTGACAAATGTTTATCATTGATCTGTATTGAAAATTTTGTCAAGATAAAGTAGCAGTGCATACTTAGCATCAAAACACTTACTGACGCCTCTCTTATCGACCTCATAATTTATTAAACAACTGATATTCTTGCTGTCACTGAGACCTGGCTCAGACCCCATGATACAGCTTCATGTATTTCCGACATTTCCCTTCTCGCTTATTCCTTCTGCCATAAACCACGTTTAGTTTATCGAGGCGGTGGTGATGGTTTTCTAATTTCAAAACTGTTCAATGTAAACCTGCACACCAGCCCTGACTATACCAGGTTTGAGTCTATGTGTGTTGACATACCAAATTCGTGCTACTCTGGGTATTTCATTTGTATTTATCGCCCTCCAGGCACCCAGCTAATTTCTTTATGAATTCCAGGATCTTTTAGAAAATGTTGCAACCATGCACACAGAATGTTACATTGTTGGCCATTTTAATCTTCACCTACAACAACTACCAAGTTTAATTATATTATGGCATCATTCACACAAAGCAACATGTCCATTTCCAAATTTACAATTATTACAATATATTCACAAATTACCTCATGTTATTAAACTCTTTAATTAAGAGGCACGAACCCAAAAGCCCCTAAATATTATGCGCCTAAAGCCGGCCACTATTCCTCACGCTACAGATAACTTTTTTTAATATAAAACATAATTTATTGTTGTAGAGGGCCCATGGACCGCCCCAATCACTGAACATTTGGAGGGTAGACTTTGGTCCCAACACTGCTTGCGTGATTCATAGAGTGACAAGATGTAGAGGTTACAGGGGTGCCTGTGTAGGACTTCCCAATCCCACCTTTATGCAAAGACATTTTGTATCTCTCAAATGGGATCAAATTACCCAAAGTGCAGGAATCCGCTGGTTCCGCCATATGCGATATACGTATCCACCAGGGCGACCAGGCTGCAATCCAAGGGGTGACAGGGCAAACAAAATAATCTATAATGTGCTTGATGGCTAGTGCTTGTAATAATAAATTATATGCAAAATGGCAGAGCCCGGCATGATGAATATTTACTAAAGTAACATCAAGTTGCGTGCTGTGGCCAGCCAAGCAATTTATCTAGTCGATTTTTTAATGGGTGGTTGGAACTTCATATCTAGCCTCGGTTACCCAGACTCCGTGAGGTGGCATCACTTTTAAGCCCCTCAACTGTCTTCTCGGCGTAGTTCCGCAGCCGACCGACAGTCGGTTAAACGAGACTACTTCATATCGCGAATTTATTGTCTAGCTACTAGTCCTATGTAGCGGCTTTTAAGAGAGAGTGGTGAGTCAGGCAATATGCTCCGCAGTTTTGTGTTCTGAACTGAAAAGTGGTGGACAATTCCTATGCTGCCCCCCCCCCCCCGCCACGTTGGAAAATTGGGGGGACGCATCCCCCACCCGTCCCCCACCGATCGACGCCTGTGTTCATGCCGCCTTTAAGAAATTGGTGAGGAGTAGGTTTAAATTAATGTCATGTGAATAGAATAGAATGGAAAACTGACAAAAAGAGTAGATCCCCGAGAGTGTAGGGGGAAAGGCATGGAGAGAGTAGGTGAAGAATGGAGAAAAAGAGCAATAGATAGTATGAATGTTGTTAGTAGAGAACTTTCCAGCGCCAGCAGAATTGCAGCGGAATAAAATTGGTCACAGCCCTGGTTTTAACAATGATCGCAAGGGGAATGTGTAAAGCCGAACCAGAAGGCGGCGCCACCATTTGGCGTACCACTGGAATAAATCCCCACTGCTAAATTACTAGACGTTCAAAAAAGCGAATAGCACATATTGTTCACCAAGAACCTCCCATATCCTTTGTATATGCTTTGGCCCAACATAGAGTGCTTGCTAGCTTTTTTGGAAAGTTATTAAAATGTGAAAAAATCCAGTACACCAGTATTCTTAGTTGGGATGTCAGCAGACGGCAACAGTATTCAGACGGACGATCATCGATTAACTCAGTCTCAGTCTTTGCAAACTTAGTCTCAGGGTTTGCCAGCTATCAACTTGCTTTCGCGTAACAACGCATTGCCACTTGTAATCATTTTAGAGTTAGTTTTTATTTAGAAAAATTGGTTTATGAAATAATTTGCAAGATCACTGTCGCAATACTTATGATATTATCGCCTATATGAATTAAAACTGCGTTCATTCAAGTTGCAATCTGCACGTGTTGATTTATTTTATCATACTTGATAGCTTCCTTGTAATTTTGTGGAAATATGATGATGCCGCCACCTATTTTGGTACACACTAATGTTTCGTTTAATGCGTATATTGCATATTTTGTCCATGTGACAGTGTGTCTGATTGTGCTTGAATAGCATATACTGGATATATGATGGGCACGACATGCCATTTGTTTCTCTAAAATATAGATATTCCACATTCACAAAATCACATTATTAACGAAAACGATCCTTACTATTTATATAGGTAAATAAAACAAATAAAAAACATACGTAGAACGTCTGTTTAGTAGGCCTAATATCATTATACGTTATACTTCATGTATTAAAATAAAGTTAGTTTATTTTGAAGTTACGCACACAAGTGATGTAGACCATAAGATGTCTATAAACAGTTTATGTTTACCTTGTTCGTATATAATAGCAATATGAATCTGTCTAAGTATGTCTGTCACAAGCGTTTGCGATCAAGAACCCCCAAATCACACGGTTATATGTAAGGTCCAGAGTCCTTGGAGGAAAACGCCATTATTGAGGACTTCGCTAAAAACAGTTTAGTATAGGGCTTACAGAGATAACGTAATACATGTGATATTAACATGTGGTACTTATCTAGATGATTTATCCAGTGTATCATAAATATTTCTTCTAACATATTATCCTGATGCATCAAAATTTGCAGACGCCTGTCCCACCATATTCTAAGACCCTTCTAGTTTTGGAGAATTTCCTTGGGTATACGGTATTCCAATGCTTTGAGTTTTTAGATAATTTCTTTCGGTCACAGTACTCCTTTATATGTTTATTTTAAATCAATATATATATATATATATATATATACGTATATATATATATATACGTATATATATATAAATATATAATTATATATATATATATACGTATATATATATATATATATATATATATATATATATATATATATATATATATATATATATATATACGTATATATATACATATATATATATATAAATATATATATATATATATATATATATATATATATATATATATATATATATATATATATATATATATATATATATAATTAAAGTGTACCCCCAAAATGTGCTTATAAATACTACATTTTCTCCCCCTCCAGATTTCGTAGCGCAATTAAATGTGACCAGTGCCAGTTTAAACGTTTAACTCGTGTTTGCGTTGAAGTATGTGTTGCCTGGTAGTTTTGGAGTGACACAGTCGTCAACTACGTAATATCGTGACGCTGTGTGGAGTTTCTTAGATCGTCACCTTTTGTAACGCTTTTAGCATTGGCCTATAGCCCCAACGAAATGTATGTTCGCTTCGTTTAGAAATACTACCATCTATTATGCATACATCAACGTTACACACTATGTCTACCCGGTATCTGATTGAGTCACGGGTAGAATAAGACGTGCAATTTGTAATGATGATGATGATAATGACTTTATAATAAGGATTAGCGGCAGGCGTTGTCGGCCGTGTTTCGAATGTACTCCATATCTAACATAAATGCAGCATACAAAACGAACACAATAATATATATACTATAATAAATTGTTGGACTATCGGACATTTACTGCCTGCTGTCTTCTTCACTCCTAAATCCAGCGCTTTGTGTTGGCAAGCGTACTAGACCTAAACGTAAAGCGGGCGCCTTCAAAACGTACAAACTTCCAACAAATCGTTGATCAGTTTGCAAAATTCAAACCGAGATACGCCGTTGTGTTGTAAATGTGCCCTAGAATGTGTAGTAGTGGTCATTCCTACTTGTCTTATTTGGACAGCTAAATGAATAAACATCTTTTCATTTTTAATAATAATTTTTACGTACCGCAAATCCGTGCAACTTCCTCAAGTAAATCCAGAAACATCGCCGCCCCTAAGAGTGATGTATCACATGGGTGACCCCCTTTATGTCCCATATACTGGCATTTATATTCAAGCAATTTCACGCCCTATGGTTTGTCTTCGGACAATTTTATGAAATACAACATTTTCATATCGATTTACATCGTTTAGAACTTAAAGCGTCTATTTTGGGCAAACTCTGTCTCTCAGCCATAACATGTACGTCTAAAAGAAATACCATGACTATAATATACGCACAAAACCGTGATTATCCGATTTCTAGACAACTTCCGGCTTCTCATTTTAATTGCACGTGCGTTCTTCCAAACAAGCATAGGACTGCAGTTTACCAAAGTAGTTTATGTGCGAGCGTAATGTTTATGTGTCTGAAATGAGACGACAGAAGCGACCTTTGTCTTAATAAACTCGGTTCCACTTCGGCCTTTCAATTGCAAGTAAATCACCGTCATTAATGCAGTTAATTTACGTGTCTTCGCTGTAGTCTTGAGCAATTTGTTTTGCGGAACAATAAAAACATTTCGATAAATGTCATTCTGCGAAGCCATTGTGTAGTTAGCGAGTTTTCATGGCGGCTAATCTGGAGTCATTGTAAAGGCCCAGCGAGACAGGCTGTCGCCTAGACCTTGTCGTTATTAACTTGACGACGTTCAGCGTATTTGCTAAAGAGACGGATATACTACATTGCCGAACAAATGGCCGATTCGCATGCCGACATTAGCAGATTGATCATCGAGGCAGCGAGAGACATCGCAGCTAATTGGAACATACCTGACCTGCCACCTGACAGGGCGATCAGAGTAGGGCACTGCATGCGCACATCCACGGTCGAGACATTATCGCAGACACACTGCCATACACACATGCGTATATACACATGCGGATATATATATATATATATATATATATATATATATATATATATATATATATACATACATACATACATACATATATACATACATACATACATACATACATACATGCTTGCGTGACACACAAACACGCATTACATACATACATGCTCGCGTGACACACAAACACGCATTACATACATACATGCTCGCGTGACACACAAACACGCATTAACACACACACACACACACACACACACACACACACACACACACACACACACACACACACACACACACACACACACACACACACACACACACACACACACACACACACACACACACACACACACACACACACACACACACACACACACACACACACACACACACACACATATATATATATACACGCTCGCGTGACACACACGCATGCGCATACGCACACACGCGGTAAATGCATAAACGAGTTCCTGGTTTAATAGATAGTGGTGGACATAATTATTATCTCGCTGCAGTTGCTGAGTAGCGAGGTGGTGTTCGAAGTAATAGGTCTGGCAGGCGGTGAAGAAGGGTGCAGCGTCTTTATCACATATATCGCGACATGTACGAAAGAGCTTTTACCTTCTTATACCAGCAGAACATTAGCTTATCCTCTTAAAAGTGAACATATTACAGGTGAATGTTTTATCCAACCGTAATCCGCTGGATTTTAGTAAAACAAGTATTAAATCGATACATTATATCGCTGCAGTTGCTTAACCTTTGCCGTTGTATTCACCTCGCCTCATTAATCGACGTTAACATCTTGCCACGTGATTGTCGATTTATTAATCGTGTTTGCAAGTGGATTGCCGCTGTTGAAAACTAGGTATTTTATTTGATGTCCCGGGAACAAGCGAATTTAATTAAGGAAGTTTCCACGGCGCTGAGCACTTATCGCTGCCCCATATCGGAGGGGCATACGTGTAGACACGTACACAGTTTCATCAAAGGCGTTTGATTTCATCAGGTAATCATACATTTAATCATTTTGTCGTTCTCGAGTGTTCAGTGGGCCGTAGTTTCGCTTACACACGGGTAAGCTTGCGCAGAGAATAGGATTCAGAAACGCCACTCATGCAAAACATTTTGCAATTTTTTATATCGTGATTTCCTTTTTTGTCCGGTATTTATCGATCACATGTGACGTCAAAGAACTTAAACTCTAACTACAGCATTATTAATTATAACAAGTCACGCATTAATGAGAGGCAGTCCGGTCATTTACCTGGAATTAGGTAGTATGGTGATTTGCAACAGGACGTTTGCTGCGTTGAACATGGGAAAACGGTAAATAGTTGACCGTCATAGTGGGGTAACCTCAGCCTTCATCGTCAATATTACTGATAAATCTTATTTCGAAAATTAATGTTTTACTTAACATTGGAATATGGCGCAGGATTGGAACATGAGAAGTCACAATGGCGAACATTCTCGTGGGTCTTCTAAACACAATTTACCACAATTCGGCAGATAGTATACCTTCGAAATTATGTATTACACTTTTAAGGCCTTTTTACTAATTGATAAGTATTAAACTAAAATTAAACCACACCCTTTAAAGAAATCTTAGAAAGTCGTGCTGTTCCAACCAGAGCGTTTAAAAATAATATTGATAAAGGAAAATGTGGCAATGTTTTGAATTAAACAAATTATGGTTAAAGGTATTTTACCTTAATCACGAAAAACTACTAATAACTTTTTAATGTTATCAATATATGTTTTGTGATGTGGCATTGTATTTAATGTTAATACTTTATACATATGTATCTTTTTAATTTAAATTACGCGCTTATTGTTTTCGTTATCCAGATGAGAACTACATCAAAATGGCGGCCATTCAACTAGACGTTATATAATCGCCAGGGGGCGTTCTGCCAGAGGTCAAACGTCGTCGACGTTCGTGACTTCGCCGCAACTCGGCGCTGTCCTTTTCCGGCGACGGTCCTTTGATGTGGCGCGGTCGAAGGTGAAACAATCACCTGGCCGGCCGCGGCGTCCTTCGTAATGACACCCATTTATCTCGACGACAAGCCCAGGCGGCCTGTCGGCGTGTCGGCCGCCCGGCAGCAGCACTAAACCCGGGCGGAGAGAGGGCGAGCTCAGGTGGTTGGACGAGGCACTTATTGCCAGCGCGGACATGGCCACGGCGCTCAATCAACATATCGGCCTGTTATGTTAGGCGAAGCGACTGCTGCACGATATCGCGCCGCAAATCATCCGTTAAAACAAAAGTGAAGTAATATGACGTTTTATTAAATGCTACGGGTCGGTGACCGGGCTTGCGTGATGTCCACGGCGCGTTGTTTGGTATCGTTTTTACCAAGGAACGAATCAAAAAGACGTCGACCGGATTAGGCCGTGCACTGCTCACGGTCCAGCAGACGGCAATCGCCGGTGCTTCATCGTCGCTTCGTTGACGATACGCGTATATCTGTCGGTGGTACCAGTCCCGATAGATGATGTCTGTATTAATCTGTATTAATCTGGGTGAGCGATTAATCTAGTTCCCGGTCACGTACCCGCGCTAAAACTGTGCGCTCGCAATTACTAGAATTAATCGAAATTAGCTGGTCATTAAGTCAAATCAGACATTTCCACATAACCGCTATGCACTAAGCTATACCAAATTCATTCAAAGATTACCTTTACGAAAACCATAAAGGATAAAAGTCAAACTAGGAGACACTTTAGTAATTTTTCATGCCCCATGCTGCAATTATTTCACTAAAAATACTACACGCTTTATTTTTATCACGTGGTGCAAGTTTAAGTAGTATTCTGCTTAGGAATCTGCTCTGACCATTCTGTGTTGTCAATTTAGCGTTTTGTGGATGGTCAAAGAGTTATGATTTTGGCTTGCCGTTGTTAGACATTCGATAACTTATACGTCAACGTAACAAAATATGTCAATTACAATTTTTATATACAATGAAATATGTTTGTAGCAGCGTGTCATTAACGATATGTACATGGAACTCCACAAGAAGACGGGCTGCGACAGTGCTGTCTTTGGTATTAAACGCCGACGATTGAGATGGCTGGGACACGTCCTGAGAATGCCTAAAGAGACTATCCCCAAAGTTGTTGTAAGGTGGACACCACCCGGAAGAAGGAAGCCATGACGAACAAAGACAACATGGCGAAATACACTATTGGCAGAGCTACAAGATATGGGGCTCTCGTGGGGCGAGGCTCAGGCCGCGGCGAAGGACAGAACCCTGTGGAGGAACATTGTTGTTGTAGCCTTATGTCCCACTGGGGAACGAAGAGGATAAATATGTAAGTATATACAGTATATTATATTATATTATATTATATTATATTATATATTATATATTATATATTATATATTATATATTATATATTATATATTATATATTATATATTATATATTATATATTATATATTATATATTATATATTATATATTATATATTATATATTATATATTATATATTATATATTATATATTATATATTATATATTATATATTATATATTATATATTATATATTATATATTATATATTATATATTATATATTATATATTATATATTATATATTATATATTATATATTATATATTATATATTATATATTATATATTATATATTATATATTATATATTATATATTATATATTATATATTATATATTATATATTATATATTATATATTATATATTATATATTATATATTATATATTATATATTATATATTATATATTATATATTATATATTATATATTATATATTATATATTATATATTATATATTATATATTATATATTATATATTATATATTATATATTATATATTATATATTATATATTATATATTATATATTATATATTATATATTATATATTATATATTATATATTATATATTATATATTATATATTATATATTATATATTATATATTATATATTATATATTATATATTATATATTATATATTATATATTATATATTATATATTATATATTATATATTATATATTATATATTATATATTATATATTATATATTATATATTATATATTATATATTATATATTATATATTATATATTATATATTATATATTATATATTATATATTATATATTATATATTATATATTATATATTATATATTATATATTATATATTATATATTATATATGATATATGATATATGATATATGATATATGATATATGATATATGATATATGATATATGATATATGATATATGATATATGATATATGATATATGATATAGTATATAGTATATAGTATATAGTATATAGTATATAGTATATAGTATATAGTATATAGTATATAGTATATAGTATATAGTATATAGTATATAGTATATAGTATATAGTATATAGTATATAGTATATAGTATATAGTATATAGTATATAGTATATAGTATATAGTATATAGTATATAGTATATAGTATATAGTATATAGTATATAGTATATAGTATATAGTATATATTATATATTATATATTATATATTATATATTATATATTATATATTATATATTATATATTATATATTATATATTATATATTATATATTATATATTATATATTATATATTATATATTATATATTATATATTATATATTATATATTATATATTATATATTATATATTATATGTATATGTATATGTGGCACAAAGACCACTGTGATGTCTTAGCTAGTTGATTTGTTTATGTCGAAATATATAACATTTTTTAGTATCACATTTAATCAACGATGTTATTCATTATAATACAATTAATACAAATAATTAATTATAAATAACATATTATGGCTTTTTAGCTATATTTACGTAATGTGAATATTGTATATTATTTATAACTTATGAATATCATGTATAAGTTAATGTATGTATCCGTATTTGTAATTGCGAGTGATGTGTAAATAGTTCAAATATATTATAGTATTGCTTTGTTTTATTATATTTATATAACGTAAACATAATGTATGTTATACAAAATTCCTTGGTTTAAGGTAAACGCGTGTCGGTATTGGCTGGTGTCTGCTTAGCGTTTGCTTATGCGTTATCTCCTGTCGTTATCGCTTATATATACCATTCTGTCACTCTCACGAATCCCAAGTCTTGCATTTGTTTGTAGAAAGTGTAAGTATAACATTTACGGAAACACCTAACAGTGACGGTAATCATGATTTATCATATTTATTTATCTATCTTATAATATCGTCATATTGTTTTAGCATATTTATTGCAATATTTGATCTTTTTTATTTAGGTTTTGCTGGCATGGCCGTCCACAATTCTATTTTAGTAATATACCTCACTAAAACTACAAACAACCAGTCTTTACATACTTGAATGTATTGTGTTCATACATTACCACATGATTTGCACTGATGAGCAAGCATGTGTTATGCATCCTTCTCAGTGCAAAGTGTATGTCTACTCTATGGATGGACAATTAAGTTATTATATTGGTTTGCGGAACAATAAAAACGTTTCAATAAATGTCAGTCGGCGAACCGATTGTGTAGTTAGCGAGTTTACATGGCAGCTAATCTGGAATCGTTGTAAAGACCAAGCGAGACAGGCTGTCGCCTAGACCTTGTCGTTATATTATAGTATTAACAACTACAGCGACAATAAAAATAAATGGTAATGATTACGACAACTACTACAACAACGATGAGGGAATTGATGTCGACGTCACCGAAGGAAGACATCTGTAGATGAGCCCAACATTCACGTTGAAACCTCGTCCGCCAGACGCCGATATGATCGCCCGAAGGGGGAAGAAACTGGCACGACATGGCATCGATTTGGAGAACTCACGAGAAAGCTATAAAGCATTAGACACTGGCGTCAGGTGTTGCTACTGAACACCTCTTGTCCCTGTCACGTCGACGATGTCCACACTTGCAGCCTCGCCGCTGAGATTAATTA